>JBBPBR010000755.1:274689-415935 GCA_037974775.1 Cicer pinnatifidum
TGATTGCACAAGAATGCTTAA
Source organism: Cicer pinnatifidum (assembly GCA_037974775.1). NCBI lineage: Eukaryota > Viridiplantae > Streptophyta > Magnoliopsida > Fabales > Fabaceae > Cicer > Cicer pinnatifidum. Next base: position 274,711 of record JBBPBR010000755.1, read on the forward strand.
AACCCTAATTGGACAAGAAGAAGACTAGGGAGGACGAAAATGACCTGAATGTTCATCCAATGACACAAACACACCTATTGGATGCACAAGATTCGTTAGAAACCCTAATTGGACAAAAATAAGACAAGGGAGGACGAAAATGACCAAAATGTGCATCCAATGACACAAACACACACATTGATTGCACAAGAATGCTTAAAACCCTAATTGGACAAGAATAAGACTAGGGAGGATGAAAAGGACCTAAATGTACATCCAATGACACAAATGAACTTATTGGATGCACAAGATTGGTTAAAAACCCTAATTGGACAAGAATAAGCCTAGGGAGGATGAAAATGACTTAAATGTTCATCCAATGACAAAAACACACCTATTGGATGCACAAGATTTGTTAAAAACCCTAATTGGACAAGAATAAGCCTAGGCAGGACGAAAATGACATAAATGTTAATCCAATGACACAAATGAAGTTATTGGATGCACAAGATTGCTTAAAACCCTAATTGGACAAGAATAAGCCTAGGGAGGACGAAAATGACCAAAATGTTCATCCAATGACACAAACACACCTATTGGATGCACAAGATTGGTTTAAAACCCTAATTGGACAACAATAAGCCTAGGGAGGACGAAAATGACCTAAATGTTCATCTAATGACACAAACACACCTATTGGATGCACAAGATTGGTTAAAAACCCTAACTGGACATGAAAAAGTCTAGGGAGGACGAAAATGACTTAAATCTTAATCGAATGACACAAATGAACTTATTGGATGCACAAGATTGCTTAAAACCCTAATTGGACAAGAATAAGCCTTGGGAGTACGAAAATGACCTAAATGTTCATCAAATGACACAAACACACCTATTGGATGCAAAAGATTGGTTAAAAACCCTAATTGGACAAGAATAAGCTAGGGAGGACGAAAATGACCTAAATGTTCATCCAATGACACAAACACACCTATTGGATCCACATGATTCGTTAGAAACCCTAATTGGACAAGAATAAGACTAGGGAGGATGAAAATGACCTAAATGTGCATCCAATGACACAAACACACACATTGATTGCACAAGAATGCTTAAAACCCTAATTGGACAAGAATAAGACTAGGGAGGACGAAAATGACCTAAATGTTCATCCAATGACACAAACACACCTATTGGATGCACAAGAATAAGCCTAGGGAGGACGAAAATGACCTAAATGTTCATCCAATGACACAAATGAACTTATTGGATGCACAAGATAGCTTAAATACCCTAATTGGACAAGAATAAGCCTAGGGAGGATGAAAATGACCTAAATATATATCCAATGACACAAATGAAGTTATTGGATGCACAAGATTGGTTAAAAACCCTAATTGGACAACCATAAGCCTAGGGAGGATGAAAATGACCTAAATGTTCATCTAATGACACAAACACACCTATTGGATGAACAAGATTGGTTAAAAACCCTAATTGCACAAAAATAAGCCTAGGGAGGACGAAAATGACCTAAAGGTTCATCCAATGACACAAATGAACTTATTAGATGCACAAGAATGCTTAAAACCCTAATTGGACAAGAATAAGACTAGGGAGGACGAAAATGACCTAAAAGTACATCCAATGACACAAACACACCTATTGGATGCACAAGATTGGTTAAAAACCCTAATTGGACAAGAATAAGCCTAGGGAGGATGAAAATGACTTAAATGTTCATCCAATGACACAAATGAACTTATTGGATGCACAAGATTGGTTAAAAACCGTAATTGGACAAGAATAAGCCTAGGGAGGATGAAAATGACCTAAATGTTCATCCAATGACACAAACACACCTATTGGATGCACATGATTGGTTTAAAACCCTAATTGGACAACAATAAGCCTAGGGAGGATGAAAATGACCTAAATGTTCATCTAATGACACAAACACACCTATTGGATGCACAAGATTGGTTTAAAACCCTAATTGGACAACAATAAGCATAGGGAGGATGAAAATGACCCAAATGTTCATCTAATGACACAAACACACCTATTGGATGCACAAGATTGGTTAAAAACCGTAATTGGACAAGAATAAGCCTAGGGAAGACGAAAATGACATAAATGTTAATCCAATGACACAAATGAACTTATTGGATGCACAAGATTGGTTAAAAACCCTAATTGGACAAGAATAAGCCTAGGGAGGACGAAAATGACCTAAATGTTCATCCAATGACACAAACACACCTATTGGATGCACAAGATTGGTTAAAAACCCTAATTGGACAAGAATAAGCCTATGGAGGACGAAAATGACCTAAATGTTCATCTAATGACACAAACACACCTATTGGATGCACAAGATTGGTTAAAAACCCTAACTGGACATGAAAAAGCCTAGGGAGGACGAAAATGACTTAAATCTTAATCCAATGACACAAATGAACTTATTGGATGCACAAGATTGCTTAAAACCCTAATTGGACAAGAATAAGCCTTGGGAGTACGAAAATGACCTAAATGTTCATCAAATGACACAAACACACCTATTGGATGCACAAGATTGGTTAAAAACCCTAATTGGACAAGAATAAGCTAGGGAGGACGAAAATGACCTAAATGTTCATCCAATGACACAAACACACCTATTGGATGCACAAGATTCGTTAGAAACCCTAATTGGACAAGAATAAGCCTAGGGAGGACGAAAATGACTTAAATGTGCATCCAACGACACAAACACACACATTGGATGCACAAGAATGCTTAAAACCCTAATTGGACAAGAATAAGACTAGGGAGGACAAAGATGACCTAAATGTTCATCCAATGACACAAACACACCTATTGGATGCACATGATTCGTTAGAAACCCTAATTGGACAAGAATAAGACTAGGGAGGACGAAAATGACCTAAATGTGCATCCAATGACACAAACACACACATTGATTGAACAAGAATGCTTAAAACCCTAATTGGACAAGAATAAGACTAGGGAGGACGAAAATGACCTAAATGTTCATCCAATGACACAAACACACCTATTGGATGCACAAGATTCGTTAGAAACCCTAATTGGACAAGAATAAGACTAGGGAGGCCGAAAATGACCTAAATGTGCATCCAATGACACAAACACACACATTGACTGCACAAGAATGCTTAAAACCCTAATTGGACAAGAATAAGACTAGGGAGGACGAAAATGACCTAAATGTTCATCCAATGACACAAATGAACTTATTGGATGCACAACATAGCTTAAAAACCCTAATTGGATAAAAATAAACCTAGGGAGGATGAAAATGACCTAAATGTAGATCCAATGACACAAATGAACTTATTGGATGCACAAGATTGGTTAAAAACCCTAATTGGACAAGAATAAGCCTAGGGAGGATGAAAATGACTTAAATGTTCATCCAATGACACAAACACACCTATTGGATGCACAAGATTTGTTAAAAACCCTAATTGGACAAGAATAAGCCTAGGGAGGACGAAAATGACATTAATGTTAATCCAATGACACAAATGAAGTTATTGGATGCACAAGATTGCTTAAAACCCTAATTGGACAAGAATAAGCCTAGGGAGGACGAAAATGACCTAAATGTTCATCCAATGACACAAACACACCTATTGGATGCACAAGATTGGTTTAAAACCCTAATTGGACAACAATAAGCCTAGGGAGGACGAAAATGACCTAAATGTTCATCTAATGACACAGACACACCTATTGGATGCACAAGATTGGTTAAAAACCCTAACTGGACATGAAAAAGCCTAGGGAGGACGAAAATGACTTAAATCTTAATCGAATGACACAAATGAACTTATTGGATGCACAAGATTGCTTAAAACCCTAATTGGACAAGAATAAGCCTTGGGAGTACGAAAATGACCTAAATGTTCATCAAATGACACAAACACACCTATTGGATGCACAAGATTGGTTAAAAACCCTAATTGGACAACCATAAGCCTAGGGAGGATGAAAATGACCTAAATGTTCATCTAATGACACAAACACACCTATTGGATGAACAAGATTGGTTAAAAACCCTAATTGCACAAAAATAAGCCTAGGGAGGACGAAAATGACCTAAACAATCATCCAATGACACAAACGAACTTATTGGATGCACAAGATTCGTTAGAAACCCTAATTGGGCAAGAATAAGCCTAGGGAGGACGAAAATGACTTAAATGTGCATCCAACGTCACAAACACACACATTGGATGCACAAGAATGCTTAAAACCCTAATTGGACAAGAATAAGACTAGGGAGGACAAAGATGACCTAAATGTTCATCCAATGACACAAACACACCTATTGGATGCACATGATTCGTTAGAAACCCTAATTGGACAAGAATAAGACTAGGGAGGACGAAAATGACCTAAATGTGCATCCAATGACACAAACACACACAATGATTGCACAAGAATGCTTAAAACCCTAATTGGACAAGAAGAAGACTAGGGAGGACGAAAATGACCTGAATGTTCATCCAATGACACAAACACACCTATTGGATGCACAAGATTCGTTAGAAACCCTAATTGGACAAAAATAAGACAAGGGAGGACGAAAATGACCTAAATGTGCATCCAATGACACAAACACACACATTGATTGCACAAGAATGCTTAAAACCCTAATTGGACAAGAATAAGACTAGGGAGGATGAAAATGACCTAAATGTACATCCAATGACACAAATGAACTTATTGGATGCACAAGATTGGTTAAAAACCCTAATTGGACAAGAATAAGCCTAGGGAGGATGATAATGACTTAAATGTTCATCCAATGACAAAAACACACCTATTGGATGCACAAGATTTGTTAAAAACCCTAATTGGACAAGAATAAGCCTAGGCAGGACGAAAATGACATAAATGTTAATCCAATGACACAAATGAAGTTATTGGATGCACAAGATTGCTTAAAACCCTAATTGGACAAGAATAAGCCTAGGGAGGACGAAAATGACCAAAATGTTCATCCAATGACACAAACACACCTATTGGATGCACAAGATTGGTTTAAAACCCTAATTGGACAACAATAAGCCTAGGGAGGACGAAAATGACCTAAATGTTCATCTAATGACACAAACACACCTATTGGATGCACAAGATTGGTTAAAAACCCTAACTGGACATGAAAAAGTCTAGGGAGGACGAAAATGACTTAAATCTTAATCGAATGACACAAATGAACTTATTGGATGCACAAGATTGCTTAAAACCCTAATTGGACAAGAATAAGCCTTGGGAGTACGAAAATGACCTAAATGTTCATCAAATGACACAAACACACCTATTGGATGCAAAAGATTGGTTAAAAACCCTAATTGGACAAGAATAAGCTAGGGAGGACGAAAATGACCTAAATGTTCATCCAATGACACAAACACACCTATTGGATGCACAAGATTCGTTAGAAACCCTAATTGGACAAGAATAAGCCTAGGGAGGACGAAAATGACCTAAATGTGCATCCAATGACACAAACACACACATTGATTGCACAAGAATGCTTAAAACCCTAATTGGACAAGAATAAGACTAGGGAGGACGAAAATGACCTAAATGTTCATCCAATGACACAAACACACCTATTGGATGCACAAGATTTGTTAAAAACCCTAATTGGACAAGAATAAGCCTAGGGAGGACGAAAATGACCTAAATGTTCATCCAATGACACAAACACATCTATCGGATGCACAAGATTGGTTAAAAACCCTAATTGGACAAGAATAAGCATAGGGAGGACGAAAATGACCTAAATGTTCATCCAATGACACAAACACACCTATTGGATGCACAAGATTGGTTAGAAACCCTAATTGGACAAGAATAAGCCTTTGGAGGACGAAAATGACCTAAATGTTCATCCAATGACACAAATGAACTTATTGGATGCACAAGATTGGTTAAAAACCCTAATTGGAAAAGAATAAGCCTAGGGAGGACGAAAATGACCTAAATGTTCATCCAATGACACAAACACACATATTGGATGCACAAGATTGGTTAAAAACCCTAATTGGACAAGAATAAGCCTAGGGAGGACGAAAATGACCTAAATGTTCATCCAATGACACAAACACACCTATTGGATGCACAAGATTGGTTAAAAACCCTAATTGGACAAGAATAAGCATAGGGAGGACGAAAATCACCTAAATGTTCATCCAATGACACAAACACACCTATTGGATGCACAAGATTTGTTAGAAACCCTACTTGGACAAGAATAAGCCTACGAAGGACGAAAATAACCTAAATGTTCATCAAATGACTAAACACACCTATTGGATGCACAAGATTGGTTAGAAACCCTAATTGGACAAGAATAAGCCTAGGGAGGACGAAAATGACCTAAATGTTGACCCAATGACACAAATGAACTTATTGGATTCACAAGATTGGTTAAAAACCCTAATTGGACAAGAATAAGCCTAGGGAGGACGAAAATGACCTAAATGTTCATCCAATGACACAAACACACCTATTGGATGCACAAGATTGGTTAAAAACCCTAATTGGACAAGAATAAGCCTAGGGAGGACGAAAATGACCTAAATGTTCATCCAATGACACAAACACACCTATTGGATGCACAAGATTGGTTAAAAACCCTAATTGGACAAGAATAAGCCTAGAGAGGACGAAAATGACCTAAATGTTCATCCAATGACACAAACACACCAATTGGATGCACAAGATTGGTTAAAAACCCTAACTGGACAAGAATAAGCCTAGGGAGGACGAAAATGACTTAAATCTTAATCCAATGACACAAATGAACTTATTGGATGCAAAAGATTGCTTAAAACCATAATTGGATAAGAAGAAGCCTTGGGAGGACGTAAATGACCTAAATGTTCATCAAATGACACAAACACACCTATTGGATGCACAAGATTGGCTTAAAACCCTAATTGGACAAGAATAAGACTAGGGACGACGAAAATGACCTAAATGTTCATCCAATGACACAAATGAACTTATTAGATGCACAAGATTGCTTAAAACCCTAATTGGACAAGAATAAGACTAGGGAGGACGAAAATGACCTAAATGTTCATCCAATGACACAAACACACCTATTGGATGCACAAGATTGGTTAGAAACCCTAATTGGACAATAATAAGCCTAGGAAGGACGAAAATGACATAAATGTTAATCCAATGACACAAATGAACTTATTGGATGCACAAGATTGGTTAAAAACCCTAATTGGACAAGAATAAGCCTAGGGAGGACGAAAATGACCTAAATGTTCATCCAATGACACAAACACACCTATTGGATGCACAAGATTGGTTAAAAACCCTAATTGGACAAGAATAAGCCTATGGAGGACGAAAATGACCTAAATGTTCATCTAATGACACAAACACACCTATTGGATGCACAAGATTGGTTAAAAACCCTAACTGGACATGAAAAAGCCTAGGGAGGACGAAAATGACTTAAATCTTAATCCAATGACACAAATGAACTTATTGGATGCACAAGATTGCTTAAAACCCTAATTGGACAAGAATAAGCCTTGGGAGTACGAAAATGACCTAAATGTTCATCAAATGACACAAACACACCTATTGGATGCACAAGATTGGTTAAAAACCCTAATTGGACAAGAATAAGCTAGGGAGGACGAAAATGACCTAAATGTTCATCCAATGACACAAACACACCTATTGGATGCACAAGATTGGTTTAAAACCCTAATTGGACAACAATAAGCCTAGGGAGGACGAAAATGACCTAAATGTTCATCTAATGACACAAACACACCTATTGGATGCACAAGATTGGTTAAAAACCCTAACTGGACATGAAAAAGCCTAGGGAGGACGAAAATGACTTAAATCTTAATCGAATGACACAAATGAACTTATTGGATGCACAAGATTGCTTAAAACCCTAATTGGACAAGAATAAGCCTTGGGAGTACGAAAATGACCTAAATGTTCATCAAATGACACAAACACACCTATTGGATGCACAAGATTGGTTAAAAACCCTAATTGGACAAGAATAAGCTAGGGAGGACGAAAATGACCTAAATGTTCATCCAATGACACAAACACACCTATTGGATGCACAAGATTGGTTAAAAACCCTAATTGGACAACCATAAGCCTAGGGAGGATGAAAATGACCTAAATGTTCATCTAATGACACAAACACACCTATTGGATGAACAAGATTGGTTAAAAACCCTAATTGCACAAAAATAAGCCTAGGGAGGACGAAAATGACCTAAACGTTCATCCAATGACACAAATGAACTTATTGGATGCACAAGAATGCTTACAACCCTAATTGGACAAGAATAAGACTTGGGAGGACGAAAATGACCTAAATGTACATCCAATGACACAAACACACCTATTGGATGCACAAGATTGGTTAAAAACCCTAATTGGACAAGAATAAGCCTAGGGAGGATGAAAATGACTTAAATGTTCATCCAATGACACAAATGAACTTATTGGATGCACAAGATTGGTTAAAAACCGTAATTGGACAAGAATAAGCCTAGGGAAGACGAAAATGACATAAATGTTAATCCAATGACACAAATGAACTTATTGGATGCACAAGATTGGTTAAAAACCCTAATTGGACAAGAATAAGCCTAGGGAGGACGAAAATGACCTAAATGTTCATCCAATGACACAAACACACCTATTGGATGCACAAGATTGGTTAAAAACCCTAATTGGACAAGAATAAGCCTATGGAGGACGAAAATGACCTAAATGTTCATCTAATGACACAAACACACCTATTGGATGCACAAGATTGGTTAAAAACCCTAACTGGACATGAAAAAGCCTAGGGAGGACGAAAATGACTTAAATCTTAATCCAATGACACAAATGAACTTATTGGATGCACAAGATTGCTTAAAACCCTAATTGGACAAGAATAAGCCTTGGGAGTACGAAAATGACCTAAATGTTCATCAAATGACACAAACACACCTATTGGATGCACAAGATTGGTTAAAAACCCTAATTGGACAAGAATAAGCTAGGGAGGACGAAAATGACCTAAATGTTCATCCAATGACACAAACACACCTATTGGATGCACAAGATTCGTTAGAAACCCTAATTGGACAAGAATAAGCCTAGGGAGGACGAAAATGACTTAAATGTGCATCCAACGTCACAAACACACACATTGGATGCACAAGAATGCTTAAAACCCTAATTGGACAAGAATAAGACTAGGGAGGACAAAGATGACCTAAATGTTCATCCAATGACACAAACACACCTATTGGATGCACATGATTCGTTAGAAACCCTAATTGGACAAGAATAAGACTAGGGAGGACGAAAATGACCTAAATGTGCATCCAATGACACAAACACACACATTGATTGCACAAGAATGCTTAAAACCCTAATTGGACAAGAATAAGACTAGGGAGGACGAAAATGACCTGAATGTTCATCCAATGACACAAACACACCTATTGGATGCCCAAGATTCGTTAGAAACCCTAATTGGACAAGAATAAGACAAGGGAGGACGAAAATGACCTAAATGTGCATCCAATGACACAAACACACACATTGATTGCACAAGAATGCTTAAAACCCTAATTGGACAAGAATAAGACTAGGGAGGATGAAAATGACCTAAATTTACATCCAATGACACAAATGAACTTATTGGATGCACAAGATTGGTTAAAAACCCTAATTGGACAAGAATAAGCCTAGGGAGGATGAAAATGACTTAAATGTTCATCCAATGACAAAAACACACCTATTGGATGCACAAGATTTGTTAAAAACCCTAATTGGACAAGAATAAGCCTAGGCAGGACGAAAATGACATAAATGTTAATCCAATGACACAAATGAAGTTATTGGATGCACAAGATTGCTTAAAACCCTAATTGGACAAGAATAAGCCTAGGGAGGACGAAAATGACCAAAATGTTCATCCAATGACACAAACACACCTATTGGATGCACAAGATTGGTTTAAAACCCTAATTGGACAACAATAAGCCTAGGGAGGACGAAAATGACCTAAATGTTCATCTAATGACACAAACACACCTATTGGATGCACAAGATTGGTTAAAAACCCTAACTGGACATGAAAAAGTCTAGGGAGGACGAAAATGACTTAAATCTTAATCGAATGACACAAATGAACTTATTGGATGCACAAGATTGCTTAAAACCCTAATTGGACAAGAATAAGCCTTGGGAGTACGAAAATGACCTAAATGTTCATCAAATGACACAAACACACCTATTGGATGCAAAAGATTGGTTAAAAACCCTAATTGGACAAGAATAAGCTAGGGAGGACGAAAATGACCTAAATGTTCATCCAATGACACAAACACACCTATTGGATGCACAAGATTCGTTAGAAACCCTAATTGGACAAGAATAAGCCTAGGGAGGACGAAAATGACCTAAATGTGCATCCAATGACACAAACACACACATTGATTGCACAAGAATGCTTAAAACCCTAATTGGACAAGAATAAGACTAGGGAGGACGAAAATGACCTAAATGTTCATCCAATGACACAAACACACCTATTGGATGCACAAGATTTGTTAAAAACCCTAATTGGACAAGAATAAGCCTAGGGAGGACGAAAATGACCTAAATGTTCATCCAATGACACAAATGAACTTATTGGATGCACAAGATTGGTTAAAAACCCTAATTAGACAAGAATAAGGCTAGGGAGGATGAAAATGACCTAAATGTTCATCCAATGACACAAATGAAATTATTGGATGCACAAGATTGGTTAAAAACCCTAATTGGACAAGAATAAGCCTAGGGAGGACGAAAATGACCTAAATGTTCATCCAATGACACAAATGAACTTATTGGATGCACAAGATTGGTTAAAAACCCTAATTGGACAAGAATAAGCCTAGGGAGGACGAAAATGACCTAAATGTTCATCCAATGACACAAATGAACTTATTGGATGCACAAGATTGGTTAAAAACCCTAATTAAACAAGAATAAGCCTAGGGAGGACGAAAATGACCTAAATGTTCATCCAATGACACAAATGAACTTATTGGATGCACAAGATTGGTTAAAAACCCTAATTGGACAAGAATAAGCCTAGGGAGGACGAAAATGACCTAAATGTTTGTCCAATGACACAAACACACCTATTGGATGCACAAGATTGCATAAAAACCCTAATTGGACAAGAATAAGCCTAGGGAGGACGAAAATGACCTAAATGTTCGTCCAATGACACAAACACACCTATTGGATGCACAAGATTACATAATACCTTAAATGGACAAGAATAAGCCTAGGGAGGACGAAAATGACCTAAATGTTCATCCAATGACACAAATGAACTTATTGGATGCACAAGATTGGTTAAAAACCCTAATTGGACAAGAATAAGCCTAGGGAGGACGAAAATGACCTAAATGTTCATCCAATGACACAAATGAACTTATTGGATGCACAAGATTGGTTAAAAACCCTAATTGGACAAGAATAAGCCTAGGGAGGACGAAAATGACCAAAATGTTCATCAAATGACACAAATGAACTTATTGGATGCACAAGATTGGTTAAAAACCCTAATTGGACAAGAATAAGCCTAGGGAGGACGAAAATGACCTAAATGTTCATCCAATGACACAAATGAACTTATTGGATGCACAAGATTGGTTAAAAGTCCTAATTGGACAAGAATAAGCCTAGGGAGGACGAAAATGACCTAAATGTTCATCCAATGACACAAATGAACTTATTGGATGCACAAGATTGGTTAAAAACCCTAATTGGACAAGAATAAGCCTAGGGAGGACGAAAATGACCTAAATGTTAATCCAATGACACAAATGAACTTATTAGATGCACAAGATTGGTTAAAAACCCTAATTGGACAAGAATAAGCCTAGGGAGGACGAAAATGACCTAAATGTTAATCCAATGACCCAAATGAACTTATTGGATGCACAAAATTGCTTAAAACCCTAATTGGACAAGAATAAGCCTAGGGAGGACGAAAATGACCTAAATGTTCATCCAATGACACAAACACACCTATTGGATGCACAAGATTGGTTAGAAACCCTAATTGGACAAGAATAAGCCTAGGGAGGACGAAAATGACCTAAATGTTCATCCAATGACACAAATGAACTTATTAAATGCACAAGATTGCTTAAAACCCCTAATTGGACAATAAAAAGCCTAGGGAGGACGAAAATGACCTAAATGTTCATCCAATGACACAAATGAACTTATTGGATGCACAAGATTGCTTAAAACCCTAATTGGACAAGAATAAGACTAGGGAGGACGAAAATGACCTAAATGTTCATCCAATGACACAAACACACCTATTGGATGCACAAGATTGGATAGAAACCCTAATTGAACAAGAATAAGCCTAGGGAGGACGAAAACGACCTAAATGTTCATCCAATGACACAAATGAACTTATTGGATGCACAAGATTGCTTAAAAACCCTAATTGGACAAGAATAAGCCTAGGGAGGACGAAAATGACCTAAATGTTCATCCAATGACACAAATGAACTTATTGGATGCACAAGATTGCTTAAAAACCCTAATTGGACAAGAATAAGCCTAGGGAGGACCAAAATGACCTAAATGTTCATCCAATGACACAAATGAACTTATTGGATGCACAAGATTGCTTAAAACCCTAATTGGACAAGAATAAGACTAGGGAGGACGAAAATGACCTAAATGTTCATCCAATGACACAAACACACCTATTGGATGCACTAGATTGGTTAGAAACCCTAATTGAACAAGAATAAGCCTAGGGAGGACGAAAATGACTTAAATCTTAATCCAATGACACAAATGAACTTATTGGATGCACAAGAATGCTTAAAACCCTAATTGGACAAAAATAAGACTAGGGAGGACGAAAATGACCTAAATGTTCATCCAATGACACAAACACACCTATTGGATGCACAAGATTGGTTAAAAACCCTAATTGGACAACAATAAGCCTAGGGAGGATGAAAATGACCTAAATGTTCATCTAATGACACAAACACACCTATTGGATGCACAAGATTGGTTAAAAACCATAATTAGACAAGAATAAGCCTAGGGAGGACATAAATGACCTAAATGTTCATCCAATGACACAAACACACCTATTGGATGCACTAGATTGGTTAGAAACCCTAATTGAACAAGAATAAGCCTAGGGAGGACGAAAATGACTTTAATCTTAATCCAATGACACAAATGAACTTATTGGATGCACAAGAATGCTTAAAACCCTAATTGGACAAAAATAAGACTAGGGAGGACGAAAATGACCTAAATGTTCATCCAATGACACAAACACACCTATTGGATGCACAAGATTGGTTAAAAACCCTAATTGGACAACAATAAGCCTAGGGAGGATGAAAATGACCTAAATGTTCATCTAATGACACAAACACACCTAATGGATGTACAAGATTGGTTAAAAACCCTAATTGCACAAAAATAAGCCTAGGGAGGACGAAAATGACCTAAATGTTCATCCAATGACACAAATGAACTTATTGGATGCACAAGATTGCTTAAAACCCTAATTGGACAAGAATAAGCCTAGGGAGGACGAAAATGACCTAAATGTTCATCAAATGACACAAACACACCTATTGGATGCACAAGATTGGTTAAAAACCCTAATTGGACAAGAATAAGCTAGGGAGGACGAAAATGACCTAAATGTTCATCCAATGACACAAACACACCTATTGGATGCACAAGATTCGTTAGAAACCCTAATTGGACAAGAATAAGCCTAGGGAGGACGAAAATGACCTAAATGTGCATCCAACGTCACAAACACACACATTGGATGCACAAGAATGCTTAAAACCCTAATTGGACAAGAATAAGACTAGGGAGGACGAAAATGACCTAAATGTTCATCCAATGACACAAACACACCTATTGGATGCACATGATTCGTTAGAAACCCTAATTGGACAAGAATAAGACTAGGGAGGACGAAAATGACCTAAATGTGCATCCAATGACACAAACACACACATTGATTGCACAAGAATGCTTAAAACCCTAATTGGACAAGAATAAGACTAGGGAGGACGAAAATGACCTGAATGTTCATCCAATGACACAAACACACCTATTGGATGCACAAGATTCGTTAGAAACCCTAATTGGACAAAAATAAGACAAGGGAGGACGAAAATGACCTAAATGTGCATCCAATGACACAAACACACACATTGATTGCACAAGAATGCTTAAAACCCTAATTGGACAAGAATAAGACTAGGGAGGATGAAAATGACCTAAATGTACATCCAATGACACAAATGAACTTATTGGATGCACAAGATTGGTTAAAAACCCTAATTGGACAAGAATAAGCCTAGGGAGGATGAAAATGACTTAAATGTTCATCCAATGACAAAAACACACCTATTGGATGCACAAGATTTGTTAAAAACCCTAATTGGACAAGAATAAGCCTAGCCAGGACGAAAATGACATAAATGTTAATCCAATGACACAAATGAAGTTATTGGATGCACAAGATTGGTTTAAAACCCTAATTGGACAACAATAAGCCTAGGGAGGACGAAAATGACCTAAATGTTCATCTAATGACACAAACACACCTATTGGATGCACAAGATTGGTTAAAAACCCTAACTGGACATGAAAAAGCCTAGGGAGGACGAAAATGACTTAAATCTTAATCGAATGACACAAATGAACTTATTGGATGAACAAGATTGCTTAAAACCCTAATTGGACAAGAATAAGCCTTGGGAGTACGAAAATGACCTAAATGTTCATCAAATGACACAAACACACCTATTGGATGCACAAGATTGGTTAAAAACCCTAATTGGACAAGAATAAGCTAGGGAGGACGAAAATGACCTAAATGTTCATCCAATGACACAAACACACCTATTGGATGCACAACATTGGTTAAAAACCCTAATTGGACAAGAATAAGCCTATGGAAGACGAAAATGACCTAAATGTTCATCTAATGACACAAACACACCTATTGGATGCACAAGATTGGTTAAAAACCCTAACAGGACATGAAAAAGCCTAGGGAGGACGAAAATGACTTAAATCTTAATCCAATGACACAAATGAACTTATTGGATGCACAAGATTGCTTAAAACCCTAATTGGACAAGAATAAGCCTTGGGAGTACGAAAATGACCTAAATGTTCATCAAATGACACAAACACACCTATTGGATGCACAAGATTGGTTAAAAACCCTAATTGGACAAGAATAAGCTAGGGAGGACGAAAATGACCTAAATGTTCATCCAATGACACAAACACACCTATTGGATGCACAAGATTCGTTAGAAACCCTAATTGGACAAGAATAAGCCTAGGGAGGACGAAAATGACTTAAATGTGCATCCAACGTCTCAAACACACACATTGGATGCACAAGAATGCTTAAAACCCTAATTGGACAAGAATAAGACTAGGGAGGACAAAGATGACCTAAATGTTCATCCAATGACACAAACACACCTATTGGATGCACATGATTCGTTAGAAACCCTAATTGCACAAGAATAAGACTAGGGAGGATGAAAATGACTTAAATGTTCATCCAATGACAAAAACACACCTATTGGATGCACAAGATTTGTTAAAAACCCTAATTGGACAAGAATAAGCCTAGGCAGGACGAAAATGACATAAATGTTAATCCAATGACACAAATGAAGTTATTGGATGCACAAGATTGCTTAAAACCCTAATTGGACAAGAATAAGCCTAGGGAGGACGAAAATGACCAAAATGTTCATCCAATGACATAAACACACCTATTGGATGCACAAGATTGGTTTAAAACCCTAATTGGACAACAATAAGCCTAGGGAGGACGAAAATGACCTAAATGTTCATCTAATGACACAAACACACCTATTGGATGCACAAGATTGGTTAAAAACCCTAACTGGACACGAAAAAGCCTAGGGAGGACGAAAATGACTTAAATCTTAATCGAATGACACAAATGAACTTATTGGATGCACAAGATTGCTTAAAACCCTAATTGGACAAGAATAAGCCTTGGGAGTACGAAAATGACCTAAATGTTCATCAAATGACACAAACACACCTATTGGATGCACAAGATTGGTTAAAAACCCTAATTGGACAAGAATAAGCTAGGGAGGACGAAAATGACCAAAATGTTCATCCAATGACACAAACACACCTATTGGATGCACAAGATTGGTTAAAAACCCTAATTGGACAAGAATAAGCCTATGGAAGACGAAAATGACCTAAATGTTCATCTAATGAGACAAACACACCTATTGGATGCACAAGATTGGTTAAAAACCCTAACTGGACATGAAAAAGCCTAGGGAGGACGAAAATGACTTAAATCTTAATCCAATGACACAAATGAACTTATTGGATGCACAAGATTGCTTAAAACCCTAATTGGACAAGAATAAGCCTTGGGAGTATGAAAATGACCTAAATGTTCATCAAATGACACAAACACACCTATTGGATGCACAAGATTGGTTAAAAACCCTAATTGGACAAGAATAAGCTAGGGAGGACGAAAATGACCTAAATGTTCATCCAATGACACAAACACACCTATTGGATGCACAAGATTCGTTAGAAACCCTAATTGGACAAGAATAAGCCTAGGGAGGACGAAAATGACCTAAATGTGCATCAAACGTCACAAACACACACATTGGATGCACAAGAATGCTTAAAACCCTAATTGGACAAGAATAAGACTAGGGAGGACAAAAATGACCTAAATGTTCATCCAATGACACAAACACACCTATTGGATGCACATGATTCGTTAGAAACCCTAATTGGACAAGAATAAGACTAGGGAGGACGAAAATGACCTAAATGTGCATCCAATGACACAAACACACACATTGATTGCACAAGAATGCTTAAAACCCTAATTGGACAAGAATAAGACTAGGGAGGACGAAAATGACCTGAATGTTCATCCAATGACACAAACACACCTATTGGATGCCCAAGATTCGTTAGAAACCCTAATTGGACAAGAATAAGACAAGGGAGGACGAAAATGACCTAAATGTGCATCCAATGACACAAACACACACATTGATTGCACAAGAATGCTTAAAACCCTAATTGGACAAGAATAAGACTAGGGAGGATGAAAATGACCTAAATTTACATCCAATGACACAAATGAACTTATTGGATGCACAAGATTGGTTAAAAACCCTAATTGGACAAGAATAAGCCTAGGGAGGATGAAAATGACTTAAATGTTCATCCAATGACAAAAACACACCTATTGGATGCACAAGATTTGTTAAAAACCCTAATTGGACAAGAATAAGCCTAGGCAGGACGAAAATGACATAAATGTTAATCCAATGACACAAATGAAGTTATTGGATGCACAAGATTGCTTATAACCCTAATTGGACAAGAATAAGCCTAGGGAGGACGAAAATGACCAAAATGTTCATCCAATGACATAAACACACCTATTGGATGCACAAGATTGGTTTAAAACCCTAATTGGACAACAATAAGCCTAGGGAGGACGAAAATGACCTAAATGTTCATCTAATGACACAAACACACCTATTGGATGCACAAGATTGGTTAAAAACCCTAACTGGACATGAAAAAGCCTAGGGAGGACGAAAATGACTTAAATCTTAATCGAATGACACAAATGAACTTATTGGATGCACAAGATTGCTTAAAACCCTAATTGGACAAGAATAAGCCTTGGGAGTACGAAAATGACCTAAATGTTCATCAAATGACACAAACACACCTATTGGATTCACAAGATTGGTTAAAAACCCTAATTGGACAAGAATAAGCTAGGGAGGACGAAAATGACCAAAATGTTCATCCAATGACACAAACACACCTATTGGATGCACAAGATTGGTTAAAAACCCTAATTGGACAAGAATAAGCCTATGGAAGACGAAAATGACCTAAATGTTCATCTAATGAGACAAACACACCTATTGGATGCACAAGATTGGTTAAAAACCCTAACTGGACATGAAAAAGCCTAGGGAGGACGAAAATGACTTAAATCTTAATCCAATGACACAAATGAACTTATTGGATGCACAAGATTGCTTAAAACCCTAATTGGACAAGAATAAGCCTTGGGAGTATGAAAATGACCTAAATGTTCATCAAATGACACAAACACACCTATTGGATGCACAAGATTGGTTAAAAACCCTAATTGGACAAGAATAAGCTAGGGAGGACGAAAATGACCTAAATGTTCATCCAATGACACAAACACACCTATTGGATGCACAAGAATCGTTAGAAACCCTAATTGGACAAGAATAAGCCTAGGGAGGACGAAAATGACCTAAATGTGCATCAAACGTCACAAACACACACATTGGATGCACAAGAATGCTTAAAACCCTAATTGGACAAGAATAAGACTAGGGAGGACAAAAATGACCTAAATGTTCATCCAATGACACAAACACACCTATTGGATGCACATGATTCGTTAGAAACCCTAATTGGACAAGAATAAGACTAGGGAGGACGAAAATGACCTAAATGTGCATCCAATGACACAAACACACACATTGATTGCACAAGAATGCTTAAAACCCTAATTGGACAAGAATAAGACTAGGGAGGACGAAAATGACCTGAATGTTCATCCAATGACACAAACACACCTATTGGATGCCCAAGATTCGTTAGAAACCCTAATTGGACAAGAATAAGACAAGGGAGGACGAAAATGACCTAAATGTGCATCCAATGACACAACACACACACATTGATTGCACAAGAATGCTTAAAACCCTAATTGGACAAGAATAAGACTAGGGAGGACGAAAATGACCTAAATGTTCATCCAATGACACAAATGAACTTATTGGATGCACAAGATAGCTTAAAAACCCTAATTGGACAAAAATAAACCTAGGGAGGATGAAAATGACCTAAATGTACATCCAATGACACAAATGAACTTATTGGATGCACAAGATTGGTTAAAAACCATAATTGGACAAGAATAAGTCTAGGGAGGATGAAAATGACTTAAATGTTCATCCAATGACACAAACACACCTATTGGATGCACAAGATTTGTTAAAAACCCTAATTGGACAAGAATAAGCCTAGGCAGGACGAAAATGACATAAATGTTAATCCAATGACACAAATGAAGTTATTGGATGCACAAGATTGCTTAAAACCCAAATTGGACAAGAATAAGCCTAGGAAGGACCAAAATGACCAAAATGTTCATCCAATGACACAAACACACGTATTGGATGCACAAGATTGGTTTAAAACCCTAATTGGACAACAATAAGCCTAGGGAAGACGAAAATGACCTAAATGTTCATCTAATGACACAAACACACCTATTGGATGCACAAGATTGGTTAAAAACCCTAACTGGACATGAAAAAGCCTAGGGAGGACGAAAATGACTTAAATCTTAATCGAATGACACAAATGAACTTATTGGACGCACAAGATTGCTTAAAACCCTAATTGGACAAGAATAAGCCTTGGGAGTACGAAAATGACCTAATTGTTCATCAAATGACACAAACACACCTATTGGATGCACAAGATTGGTTAAAAACCCTAATTGGACAAGAATAAGCTAGGGAGGACGAAAATGACCTAAATGTTCATCCAATGACACAAACACACCTATTGGATGCACAAGATTCGTTAGAAACCCTAATTGGACAAGAATAAGCCTAGGGAGGACGAAAATGACCTAAATGTGCATCCAATGACACAAACACACACATTTGATGCACAAGAATGCTTAAAACCCTTATTGGAAAAGAATAAGACTAGGGAGGACAAAAATGACCTAAATGTTCATCCAATGACACAAACACACCTATTGGATGCACATGATTCGTTAGAAACCCTAATTGGACAAGAATAAGACTAGGGAGGACGAAAATGACCTAAATGTGCATCCAATGACACAAACACACACATTGATTGCACAAGAATGCATAAAACCCTAATTGGACAAGAATAAGACTAGGGAGGACGAAAATGACCTAAATGTGCATCCCATGACACAAACACACACATTGATTGCACAAGAATGCTTAAAACCCTAATTGGACAAGAATAAGACTAGGGAGGTCGAAAATGACCTAAATGTTCATCCAATGACACAAATGAACTTATTGGATGCACAAGATAGCTTAAAAACCCTAATTGGACAAAAATAAACCTAGGGAGGATGAAAATGACCTAAATGTACATCCAATGACACAAATGAACTTATTGGATGCACAAGATTGGTTAAAAACCCTAATTGGACAAGAATAAGCCTAGGGAGGATGAAAATGACTTAAATGTTCATCCAATGACACAAACACACCTATTGGATGCACAAGATTGGTTAAAAACCCTAACTGCTCATAAAAAAGCCTAGGGAGGACGAAAATGACTTAAATCTTAATCGAATGACACAAATGAACTTATTGGATGCACAAGATTTCTTAAAACCCTAATTGGACAAGAATAAGCCTTGGGAGTACGAAAATGACCTAAATGTTCATCAAATGACACAAACACACCTATTGGATGCACAAGATTGGTTAAAAACCCTAATTGGACAAGAATAAGCTATGGAGGACGAAAATGACCTAAATGTTCATCCAATGACACAAACACACCTATTGGATGCACAAGATTCGTTAAAAACCCTAATTGGACAAGAATAAGCCTTGGGAGGACGAAAATGACCTAAATGTGCATCCAATGACACAAATGAACTAATTGGATGCACAAGATTCGTTAGAAACCCTAGTTGGACAAGAATAAGCCTAGGGAGGACGAAAAGGACCTAAATGTTCATCCAATGACACAAACACACCTATTGGATGCACAAGATTCGTTAGAAACCCTAATTGGGCAAGAATAAGCCTAGGGAGGATGAAAATGACCTAAATGTTCATCCAATGACACAAATTAACTTATTGGATGCACAATATTGCTTAAATACCCTAATTGGACAAGAATAAGCCTAGGGAGGACGAAAATGACCTCAATGTTCCTCCAATGACACAAATGAACTTATTGGATGCACAAGATTGGTTAAAAACCCTAATTGGACAAGAATAAGCCTTGGGAGGACGAAAATGACCTAAATGTTCATCCAATGACACAAATGAACTTATTGGATGCACAAGATTGGTTAAAAACCCTAATTGGACAAGAATAAGCCTAGGGTGGAAGAAAATGACCTAAATGTTCATCCAATGACCCAAACACACCTATTGGATGCACAAGATTGGTTAAAAACTCTAATTGGACAAGAATAAGCCTAGGGAGGACGAAAATGACCTAAATGTTCATCCAATGACACAAACACACCTATTGGATGCACAAGATTGGTTAGAAACCCTAATTGGACAAGTATAAGCCTAGGGAGGACGAAAATGACCTCAATGTTCATCCAATGACACAAATGAACTTATTGGATGCACAAGATTGGTTAAAAACCCTAATTGGACAAGAATAAGCCTAGGGTGGACGAAAATGACTTAAATCTTAATCGAATGACACTAATGAACTTATTGGATGCACAAGATTGCTTAAAACCCTAATTGGACAAGAATAAGCCTTGGGAGTACGAAAATGACCTAAATGTTCATCAAATGACACAAACACACCTATTGGATGCACAAGATTGGTTAAAAACCCTAATTGGACAAGAATAAGCTAGGGAGGACGAAAATGACCTAAATGTTCATCCAATGACACAAACACACCTATTGGATGCACAAGATTGGTTAAAAACCCTAATTGGACAAGAATAAGCCTATGGAAGACGAAAATGACCTAAATGTTCATCTAATGAGACAAACACACCTATTGGATGCACAAGATTGGTTAAAAACCCTAACTGGACATGAAAAAGCCTAGGGAGGACGAAAATGACTTAAATCTTAATCCAATGACACAAATGAACTTATTGGATGCACAAGATTGCTTAAAACCCTAATTGGACAAGAATAAGCCTTGGGAGTATGAAAATGACCTAAATGTTCATCAAATGACACAAACACACCTATTGGATGCACAAGATTGGTTAAAAACCCTAATTGGACAAGAATAAGCTAGGGAGGACGAAAATGACCTAAATGTTCATCCAATGACACAAACACACCTATTGGATGCACAAGATTCGTTAGAAACCCTAATTGGACAAGAATAAGCCTAGGGAGGACGAAAATGACCTAAATGTGCATCAAACGTCACAAACACACACATTAGATGCACAAAAATGCTTAAAACCCTAATTGGACAAGAATAAGACTAGGGAGGACAAAAATGACCTAAATGTTCATCCAATGACACAAACACACCTATTGGATGCACATGATTCGTTAGAAACCCTAATTGGACAAGAATAAGACTAGGGAGGACGAAAATGACCTAAATGTGCATCCAATGACACAAACACACACATTGATTGCACAAGAATGCTTAAAACCCTAATTGGACAAGAATAAGACTAGGGAGGACGAAAATGACCTGAATGTTCATCCAATGACACAAACACACCTATTGGATGCACAAGATTCGTTAGAAACCCTAATTGGACAAGAATAAGACAAGGGAGGACGAAAATGACCTAAATGTGCATCCAATGACACAAACACACACATTGATTGCACAAGAATGCTTAAAACCCTAATTGGACAAGAATAAGACTAGGGAGGATGAAAATGACCTAAATTTACATCCAATGACACAAATGAACTTATTGGATGCACAAGATTGGTTAAAAACCCTAATTGGACAAGAATAAGCCTAGGGAGGATGAAAATGACTTAAATGTTCATCCAATGACAAAAACACACCTATTGGATGCACAAGATTTGTTAAAAACCCTAATTGGACAAGAATAAGCCTAGGCAGGACGAAAATGACATAAATGTTAATCCAATGACACAAATGAAGTTATTGGATGCACAAGATTGCTTAAAACCCTAATTGGACAAGAATAAGCCTAGGGAGGACGAAAATGACCAAAATGTTCATCCAATGACACAAACACACCTATTGGATGCACAAGATTGGTTTAAAACCCTAATTGGACAACAATAAGCCTAGGGAGGACGAAAATGACCTAAATGTTCATCTAATGACACAAACACACCTATTGGATGCACAAGATTGGTTAAAAACCCTAACTGGACATGAAAAAGCCTAGGGAGGACGAAAATGACTTAAATCTTAATCGAATGACACAAATGAACTTATTGGATGCACAAGATTGCTTAAAACCCTAATTGGACAAGAATAAGCCTTGGGAGTACGAAAATGACCTAAATGTTCATCAAATGACACAAACACACCTATTGGATGCACAAGATTGGTTAAAAACCCTAATTGGACAAGAATAAGCTAGGGAGGACGAAAATGACCAAAATGTTCATCCAATGACACAAACACACCTATTGGATGCACAAGATTGGTTAAAAACCCTAATTGGACAAGAATAAGCCTATGGAAGACGAAAATGACCTAAATGTTCATCTAATGAGACAAACACACCTATTGGATGCACAAGATTGGTTAAAAACCCTAACTGGACATGAAAAAGCCTAGGGAGGACGAAAATGACTTAAATCTTAATCCAATGACACAAATGAACTTATTGGATGCACAAGATTGCTTAAAACCCTAATTGGACAAGAATAAGCCTTGGGAGTATGAAAATGACCTAAATGTTCATCAAATGACACAAACACACCTATTGGATGCACAAGATTGGTTAAAAACCCTAATTGGACAAGAATAAGCTAGGGAGGACGAAAATGACCTAAATGTTCATCCAATGACACAAACACACCTATTGGATGCACAAGATTGGTTAAAAACCCTAATTGGACAAGAATAAGCCTATGGAAGACGAAAATGACCTAAATGTTCATCTAATGAGACAAACACACCTATTGGATGCACAAGATTGGTTAAAAACCCTAACTGGACATGAAAAAGCCTAGGGAGGACGAAAATGACTTAAATCTTAATCCAATGACACAAATGAACTTATTGGATGCACAAGATTGCTTAAAACCCTAATTGGACAAGAATAAGCCTTGGGAGTACGAAAATGACCTAAATGTTCATCAAATGACACAAACACACCTATTGGATGCACAAGATTGGTTAAAAACCCTAATTGGACAAGAATAAGCTAGGGAGGACGAAAATGACCTAAATGTTCATCCAATGACACAAACACACCTATTGGATGCACAAGATTCGTTAGAAACCCTAATTGGACAAGAATAAGCCTAGGGAGGACGAAAATGACTTAAATGTGCATCCAACGTCACAAACACACACATTGGATGCACAAGAATGCTTAAAACCCTAATTGGACAAGAATAAGACTAGGGAGGACAAAGATGACCTAAATGTTCATCCAATGACACAAACACACCTATTGGATGCACATGATTCGTTAGAAACCCTAATTGGACAAGAATAAGACTAGGGAGGACGAAAATGACCTAAATGTGCATCCAATGACACAAACACACACATTGATTGCACAAGAATGCTTAAAACCCTAATTGGACAAGAATAAGACTAGGGAGGACGAAAATGACCTAAATGTTCATCCAATGACACAAACACACCTATTGGATGCACAAGATTGGTTAAAAACCCTAATTGGACAAGAATAAGCCTAGGGAGGACGAAAAATGACCTAAATGTTCATCCAATGACACAAATGAACTTATTGGATGCACAAGATTGCTTAAAACCCTAATTGGACAAGAATAAGACTAGGGAGGACGAAAATGACCTAAATGTTCATCCAATGACACAAACACACCTATTGGATGCACAAGATTGGTTAGAAACCCTAATTGAACAAGAATAAACCTAGGGAGGTCGAAAATGACCTAAATGTTCATCCAATGACACAAATGAACTTATTGGATGCACAAGATTGGTTAAAAACCCTAATTGGACAAGAATAAGCCTTGGGAGGACGAAAATGACCTAAATGTTCATCCAATGACACAAATGAACTTATTGGATGCACAAGATTGGTTAAAAACCCTAATTGGACAAGAATAAGCCTAGGGAAGACGAAAAATGACCTAAATGTTCATCCAATGACACAAATGAACTTATTGGATGCACAAGATTGCTTAAAACCCTAATTGGACAAGAATAAGCCTAGGGAGGACGAAAATGACCTAAATGTTCATCCAATGACACAAACACACCTATTGGATGCACAAGATTGGTTTAAAACCCTAATTGGACAACAATAAGCCTAGGGAGGACGAAAATGACCTAAATGTTCATCTAATGACACAGACACACCTATTGGATGCACAAGATTGGTTAAAAACCCTAACTGGACATGAAAAAGCCTAGGGAGGACGAAAATGACTTAAATCTTAATCGAATGACACAAATGAACTTATTGGATGCACAAGATTGCTTAAAACCCTAATTGGACAAGAATAAGCCTTGGGAGTACGAAAATGACCTAAATGTTCATCAATGACACAAACACACCTATTGGATGCAAAAGATTGGTTAAAAACCCTAATTGGACAAGAATAAGCTAGGGAGGACGAAAATGACCTAAATGTTCATCCAATGACACAAACACACCTATTGGATCCACATGATTCGTTAGAAACCCTAATTGGACAAGAATAAGACTAGGGAGGATGAAAATGACCTAAATGTGCATCCAATGACACAAACACACACATTGATTGCACAAGAATGCTTAAAACCCTAATTGGACAAGAATAAGACTAGGGAGGACGAAAATGACCTAAATGTTCATCCAATGACACAAACACACCTATTGGATGCACAAGAATAAGCCTAGGGAGGACGAAAATGACCTAAATGTTCATCCAATGACACAAATGAACTTATTGGATGCACAAGATAGCTTAAATACCCTAATTGGACAAGAATAAGCCTAGGGAGGATGAAAATGACCTAAATATATATCCAATGACACAAATGAAGTTATTGGATGCACAAGATTGGTTAAAAACCCTAATTGGACAACCATAAGCCTAGGGAGGATGAAAATGACCTAAATGTTCATCTAATGACACAAACACACCTATTGGATGAACAAGATTGGTTAAAAACCCTAATTGCACAAAAATAAGCCTATGGAGGACGAAAATGACCTAAACGTTCATCCAATGACACAAATGAACTTATTGGATGCACAAGAATGCTTAAAACCCTAATTGGACAAGAATAAGACTAGGGAGGACGAAAATGACCTAAATGTACATCCAATGACACAAACACACCTATTGGATGCACAAGATTGGTTAAAAACCCTAATTGGACAAGAATAAGCCTAGGGAGGATGAAAATGACTTAAATGTTCATCCAATGACACAAATGAACTTATTGGATGCACAAGATTGGTTAAAAACCGTAATTGGACAAGAATAAGCCTAGGGAGGACGAAAATGACATAAATGTTAATCCAATGACACAAATGAACTTATTGGATGCACAAGATTGGTTAAAAACCCTAATTGGACAAGAATAAGCCTAGGGAGGACGAAAATGACCTAAATGTTCATCCAATGACACAAACACACCTATTGGATGCACAAGATTGGTTAAAAACCCTAATTGGACAAGAATAAGCCTATGGAGGACGAAAATGACCTAAATGTTCATCTAATGACACAAACACACCTATTGGATGCACAAGATTGGTTAAAAACCCTAACTGGACATGAAAAAGCCTAGGGAGGACGAAAATGACTTAAATCTTAATCCAATGACACAAATGAACTTATTGGATGCACAAGATTGCTTAAAACCCTAATTGGACAAGAATAAGCCTTGGGAGTACGAAAATGACCTAAATGTTCATCAAATGACACAAACACACCTATTGGATGCACAAGATTGGTTAAAAACCCTAATTGGACAAGAATAAGCTAGGGAGGACGAAAATGACCTAAATGTTCATCCAATGACACAAATGAACTTATTGGATGCACAAGATTGGTTAAAAACCCTAATTGGACAAGAATAAGCCTAGGGTGGACGAAAATGACCTAAATGTTCATCCAATGACACAAACACACACATTGATTGCACAAGAATGCTTAAAACCCTAATTGGACAAGAATAAGACTAGGGAGGACGAAAATGACCTAAATGTTCATCCAATGACACAAATGAACTTATTGGATGCACAAGATAGCTTAAAAACCCTAATTGGACAAAAATAAACCTAGGGAGGATGAAAATGACCTAAATGTACATCCAATGACACAAATGAACTTATTGGATGCACAAGATTGGTTAAAAACCATAATTGGACAAGAATAAGTCTAGGGAGGATGAAAATGACTTAAATGTTCATCCAATGACACAAACGCACCTATTGGATGCACAAGATTTGTTAAAAACCCTAATTGGACAAGAATAAGCCTAGGCAGGACGAAAATGACATAAATGTTAATCCAATGACACAAATGAAGTTATTGGATGCACAAGATTGCTTAAAACCCAAATTGGAGAAGAATAAGCCTAGGAAGGGCCAAAATGACCAAAATGTTCATCCAATGACACAAACACACCTATTGGATGCACAAGATTAGTTTAAAACCCTAATTGGACAACAATAAGCCTAGGGAGGACGAAAATGACCTAAATGTTCATCTAATGACACAAACACACCTATTGGATGCACAAGATTGGTTAAAAACCCTAACTGGACATGAAAAAGCCTAGGGAGGACGAAAATGACTTAAATCTTAATCGAATGACACAAATGAACTTATTGGATGCACAAGATTGCTTAAAACCCTAATTGGACAAGAATAAGCCTTGGGAGTACGAAAATGACCTAAATGTTCATCAAATGACACAAACACACCTATTGGATGCACAAGATTGGTTAAAAACCCTAATTGGACAAGAATAAGCTAGGGAGGACGAAAATGACCTAAATGTTCATCCAATGACACAAACACACCTATTGGATGCACAAGATTCGTTAGAAACCCTAATTGGACAAGAATAAGCCTAGGGAGACGAAAATGACCTAAATGTTCATCCAATGACACAAATGAACTTATTGGATGCACAATATTGCTTAAATACCCTAATTGGACAAGAATAAGCCTAGGGAGGACGAAAATGACCTCAATGTTCCTCCAATGACACAAATGAACTTATTGGATGCACAAGATTGGTTAAAAACCCTAATTGGACAAGAATAAGCCTTGGGAGGACGAAAATGACCTAAATGTTCATCCAATGACACAAATGAACTTATTGGATGCACAACATTGGTTAAAAACCCTAATTGGACAAGAATAAGCCTAGGGTGGAAGAAAATGACCTAAATGTTCATCCAATGACCCAAACACACCTATTGGATGCACAAGATTGGTTAAAAACTCTAATTGAACAAGAATAAGCCTAGGGAGGACGAAAATGACCTAAATGTTCATCCAATGACACAAACACACCTATTGGATGCACAAGATTGGTTAGAAACCCTAATTGGACAAGTATAAGCCTAGGGAGGACGAAAATGACCTCAATGTTCATCCAATGACACAAATGAACTTATTGGATGCACAAGATTGGTTAAAAACCCTAATTGGACAAGAATAAGCCTAGGGTGGACGAAAATGACGTAAATGTTCATCCAATGACACAAACACACCTATTGGATGCACAAGATTGGTTAGAAACCCTAATTGGACAAGAATAAGCCTAGGGAGGACGAAAATGACCTAAATGTTCATCCAATGACACAAATGAACTTATCGGATGCACAAGATTGGTTAAAAACCCTAATTGGACAAGAATAAGCCTAGGGAGGACGAAAATGACCTAAATGTTCATCCAATGACACAAACACACTTATTGGATGCAAAAGATTGGTTAAAAACCCTAATTGGACAAGAATAAGCCTAGGGTGGACGAAAATGACCTAAATTATTATCGAATGACACAAATGAACTTATTGGATGCACAAGATTGGTTAAAAACCCTAATTGGACAAGAATAAGCCTAGGGAGGACGAAAATGACCTAAATGTTCATCCAATGACACAAACACACCTATTGGATGCACAAGATTGGTTAAAAACCCTAATTGGACAAGAATAAGCCTAGGGAGGACGAAAATGACCTAAATGTTCATCCAATGACACAAATGAACTTATTGGATGCACAAGATTGCTTAAAAACCCTAATTGGACAAGAATAAGCCTAGGGAGGACGAAAATGACCTAAATATTCATCCAATGACACAAATACACCTATTTGATGCAAAAGATTGGTTAGAAACCCTAATTTGACAAGAATAAGCCTAGGGAGGACGAAAATGACCTAAATGTTCATCCAATTACACAAACACACCTATTGGATGCACAAGATTGGTTAAAAACCCTAATTGGACAAGAATAAGCCTAGGGAGGACGAAAATGACCTAAATGTTCATCCAATGACACAAACACACCTATTGGATGCACAAGATTGGTTAAAAACCCTAATTGGACAAGAATAAGCCTATGGAGGACGAAAATGACCTAAATATTCATCCAATGACACAAATGAACTTATTGGATGCACAAGATTGCTTAAAAACCCTAATTGGACAAGAATAAGCCTTGGGAGGACGAAAATGACCTTAATGTTCATCCAATGACACAAATGAACTTATTGGATGCACAAGATTGGTTAAAAACCCTAATTGGACAAGAATAAGCCTAGGGAGGACGAAAATGACCTAAATGTTCGTCCAATGACACAAACACACCTATTGGATGCACAAGATTGGTTAGAAACCCTAATTGGACAAGAATAAGCCTAGGGAGGACAAAAATGACCTAAATGTTCATCCAATGACACAAATGAACTTATTGGATGCACAAGATTGCTTAAAAACCCTAATTGGAAAAGAATATGCCTAGGGAGGACAAAAATGACCTCAATGTTCATCCAATGACACAAATGAACTTATTGAATGCACAAGATTGCTTAAAAACCCTAATTGGACAAGAATAAGCCTAGGGAGGACGAAAATGACCTAAATGTTCATCCAATGACACAAATGAACTTATTGGATGCACAAGATTGCTTAAAAACCCTAATTGGACAATAATTAGCCTAGGGAGGACGAAAACGACCTAAATGTTCATCCAATGACACAAATGAACTTATTGGATGCACAAGATTGGTTAAAAACCCTAATTGGACAAGAATAAGCCTTGGGAGGACGAAAATGACCTAAATGTTCATCCAATGACACAAATGAACTTATTGGATGCACAAGATTGGTTAAAAACCCTAATTGGACAAGAATAAGCCTAGGGAGGACGAAAATGATCTAAATGTTCATCCAATGACACAAATGAACTTATTGGATAAACAAGATTGGTTAAAAACCCTAATTGGACAGGAATAAGCCTAGAGAGGATGAAAATGACCTAAATGTTCATCCAATGACACAAACACACCTATTGGATGCACAAGATTGGTTAGAAACCCTAATTGGACAAGAATAAGCCTAGGGAGGACGAAAATGACCTAAATGTTCATCCAATGACACAAATGAACTTATTGGATGCACAAGATTGCTTAAAAACCCTAATTGGACAAGAATAAGCCTAGGGAGGACGAAAATGACCTAAATGTTCATTTTATGACACAAACACACCTATTGGATGCACAAGATTGGTTAAAAACCCTAATTGCACGAAAATAAGCCTAGGGAGGACGAAAACGTCCGAAATGTTCATGCAATGACACAAATGAACTTATTGGATGCACAAGATTGCTTAAAACCCTAATTGGACAAGAATAAGACTAGGGAGGACGAAAGTGACCTAAATATTCATCCAATGACACAAACATTCCTATTGGATGCATAAGATTGGTTAGAAACCCTAATTGGACAAGAATAAGCCTAGGGAGGACGAAAATTACCTAAATGTTCATCCAATGACACAAATGAACTTATTGGATGCACAAGATTGCTTAAAAACCCTAATTGGACAAGAATAAGCCTAGGGAGGACGAAAATGACCTAAATGTTCATCCAATGACACAAATGAACTAATTGGATGCACAAGATTGCTTAAAAACCCTAATTGGACAAGAATAAGCCTAGGGAGGACGAAAATGACCTAAATGTTCATCCAATGACACAAATGAACTTATTGGATGCACAAGATTGGTTAAAAACCTTAATTGGACAAGAATAAGACTAGGGAGGACAAAAATGACCTAAATATTCATCCAATGACACAAATACACCTATTGGATGCACAAGATTGGTTAGAAACCCTAATTGGACAAGAATAAGCCTAGGGAGGACGAAAATGACCTAAATGTTCATCCAATGACACAAATGAACTTATTGGATGCACAAGATTGCTTAAAAACCCTAATTGGACAAGAATAAGCCTAGGGAGGACGAAAATGAGCTAAATGTTCATCCAATGACACAAATGAACTTATTGGATCCACAAGATTGGTTAAAAACCCTAATTGGACAAGAATAAGCCTTGGGAGGACGAAAATGACCTAAATGTTCATCCAATGACACAAATGAACTTATTGGATGCACAAGATTGCTTAAAAACCCTAATTGGACAAGAATAAGCCTAGGGAGGACGAAAATGACCTAAATGTTCATCCAATGACACAAATGAACTTATTGGATGCACAAGATTGGTTAAAAACCCTAATTGGACAAGAATAAGCCTATGGTGGACGAAAATGACCTAAATGTTAATCCAATTACACAAATGAACTTATTGGATGCACAAGATTGCTTAATAACCCTAATTAGACAAGAATAACCCTAGGGAGGACGAAAATGACCTAAATGTTCATCCAATGACACAAACACACCTATTGGATGCACAAGATAGGTTAGAAACCCTAATTGAACAAGAATAAGCCTAGGGAGGACGAAAATGACCTAAATGTTCATCAAATGACACAAATGAACTTATTGGATGCACAAGATTGCTTAAAAACCCTAATTGGACAAGAATAAGCCTAGGGAGGACGAAAATGACCTAAATGTTCATCCAATGACACAAATGAACTTATTGGATGCACAAGATTGCTTAAAAACCCTAATTGGACAAGAATAAGCCTAGGGAGGAGGAAAATGACCTAAATGTTCATCCAATGACACAAATGAACTTATTGGATCCACAAGATTGGTTAAAATCCCTAATTGGACAAGAATAAGCCTTGGGAGGACGAAAATGACCTAAATGTTCATCCAATGACCCAAATGAACTTATTGGATGCACAAGATTGGTTAAAAACCCTAATTGGACAAGAATAAGCCTTGGGAGGACGAAAATGACCTAAATGTTCATCCAATGACACAAATGAACTTATTGGATGCACAAGATTGGTTAAAAACCCTAATTGGACAATAATAAGCCTAGGGTGGACGAAAATGACCTAAATGTTTATCCAATGACACAAATGAACTTATTGGATGCACAAGATTGGTTAAAACCCCTAATTGGACAAGAATAAGCCTAGGGAGGACGAAAATGACCTAAATGTTCATCCAATGACACAAATGAACTTATTGGATGCACAAGATTGCTTAAAAACCCTAATTGGACACGAATAAGCCTAGGGAGGACGAAAATGACCTAAATGTTCATCCAATGACACAAATGAACTTATTGGATCCACAAGATTGGTTAAAAACCCTAATTGGACAAGAATAAGCCTAGGGAGGACGAAAATGACCTAAATGTTCATCCAATGACACAAATGAACTTATTGGATGCACAAGATTGGTTAAAAACCCTAATTGGACAAGAATAAGCCTAGGGAGGAGGAAAATGACCTAAATGTTCATCCAATGACACAAACACACCTATTGGACGCACAAGATTGGTTAATAACCCTAATTGGACAAGAATAAGCCTAGGGAGGACGAAAATGACCTAAATGTTCATCCAATGACACAAATGAACTTATTGGATGCACAAGATTGCTTAAAAACCCTAATTGGACAAGAATAAGCCTAGGGAGGACGAAAATGACCTAAATGTTCATCCAATGACACAAATACAACTATTTGATGCACAAGATTGGTTAGAAACACTAATTGGACAAGAATAAGCCTAGGTAGGACGAAAATGACCTAAATGTTCATCCAATGACACAAACACACCTATTGGATGCACAAGATTGGTTAAAAACCCTAATTGGACAAGAATAAGCCTAGGGAGGACGAAAATGACCTAAATGTTCATCCAATGACACAAATGAACTTATTGGATGCACAAGATTGGTTAGAAACCCTAATTGGACAAGAATAAGCCTAGGGAGGACGAAAATGACCAAAATGTTCATCCAATGACACAAATGAACTTATTGGATGCACAAGATTGCTTATAAACCCTAATTGGACAAGAATAAGCCTAGGCAGGACGAAAATGACCTAAATGTTCATCCAATGACACAAATGAACTTATTGGATGCACACGATTGCTTAAAAACCCTAATTGGACAAGAATAAGCCTAGGGAGGACGAAAATGACCTAAATGTTCATCCAATGACACAAATACACCTATTGGATGCAAAAGATTGGTTAGAAACCCTAATTTGACAAGAATAAGCCTAGGGAGGACGAAAATGACCTGAATGTTCATCCAATGACACAAACACACCTATTGGATGCACAAGATTGGTTAAAAACCCTAATTGGACAACAATAAGCCTTGGGAGGACGAAAATGACCTAAATGTTCATCCAATGACACAAATGAACTTATTGGATGCACAAGATTGGTTAAAAACCCTAATTGGACAAGAATAAGCCTAGGGTGGACGAAAATGACCTAAATGTTTATCCAATGACACAAATGAACTTATTGGATGCACAAGATTGCTTAATAACCCTAATTAGACAAGAATAACCCTAGGGAGGACGAAAATGACCTAAATGTTCATCCAATGACACAAATGAACTTATTGGATCCACAAGATTGGTTAAAAACCCTAATTGGACAAGAATAAGCCTTGGGAGGACGAAAATGACCTAAATGTTCATCCAATGACACAAATGAACTTATTGGATGCACAAGATTGCTTAAAAACCCTAATTGGACAAGAATAAGCCTAGGGAGGACGAAAATGACCTAAATGTTCATCCAATGATACAAACGAACTTATTGGATGCACAAGATTGCTTAATAACCCTAATTAGACAAGAATAACGCTAGGGAGGACGAAAATGACCTAAATGTTCATCCAATGACACAAACACACCTATTGGATGCACAAGATTGGTTAGAAACCCTAATTGGACAAGAATAAGCCTAGGGAAGACGAAAATGACCTAAATGTTCATCCAATGATACAAACACACCTATTGGATATACAAGATTGGTTAAAAACCCTAATTGGACAAGAATAAGCCTAGGGAGGATGAAAATGACCTAAATGTTCATCCAATGACACAAATGAACTTATTGGATGCACAAGATTGGTTAGAAACCCTAATTGGACAAGAATAAGCCTAGGGAGGACAAAAATGACCTAAATGTTCATCCAATGACACAAATGAACTTATTGGATGCACAAGATTGCTTATAAACCCTAATTGGGCAAGAATAAGCATAGGGAGGACGAAAATGACCTAAATGCTCATCCAATGACACAAACACACCTATTGGATGCACAAGATTGGTTAAAAACCCTAATTGGACAAGAATAAGCCTAGGGAGGACGAAAATGACCTAAATGTTCATCCAATGACACAAATGAACTTATTGGATGCACAAGATTGGTTAGAAACCCTAATTGGACAAGAATAAGCCTAGGGAGGACGAAAATGACTTAAATGTTCACCCAATGACACAAATACACCTATTGGATGCACAAGATTGGTTAAAAACCCTAATTGGACTAGAATAAGCCTAGGGAGGACGAAAATGACCTAAATGTTCATCCAATGACACAAAGGAACTTATTGGATGCACAAGATTGCTTAAAAACCCTAATGGGACAAGAATAAGCCTAGGGAGGACGAAAATGACCTAAATGTTCATCCAATAACACAAACACACCTATTGGATGCACAAGATTGATTAAAAACCTTAATTGGACAAGAATAAGCCTTGGGAGGACGAAAATGACCTAAATGTTCATCCAATGACACAAACACACCTATTGGATGCACAAGATTGGTTAGAAACCCTAATTGGACAAGAATAAGCCTAGGGAGGACGAAAATGACCTAAATGTTCATCCAATGACACAAACACACCTATTGGATGCACAAGATTGGTTAGAAACCCTAATTGGACAAGTATAAGCCTAGGGAGGACGAAAATGACCTCAATGTTCATCCAATGACACAAATGAACTTATTGGATGCACAAGATTGGTTAAAAACCCTAATTGGACAAGAATAAGCCTAGGGTGGACGAAAATGACGTAAATGTTCATCCAATGACACAAACACACCTATTGGATGCACAAGATTGGTTAGAAACCCTAATTGGACAAGAATAAGACTAGGGAGGACGAAAATGACCTAAATGTTCATCCAATGACACAAATGAACTTATTGGATGCACAAGATAGCTTAAAAACCCTAATTGGGCAAAAATAAACCTAGGGATGATGAAAATGACCTAAATGTACATCCAATGACACAAATGAACTTATTTGTTGCACAAGATTGGTTAAAAACCCTAATTGGACAAGAATAAGCCTAGGGAGGATGAAAATGACTTAAATGTTCATCCAATGACACAAACACACCTATTGGATGCACAAGATTGGTTAAAAACCCTAATTGGACAAGAATAAGCCTAGGGAGAACGAAAATGACATAAATGTTAATCCAATGACACAAATGAAGTTATTGGATGCACAAGATTGCTTAAAACCCTAATTGGACAAGAATAAGCCTAGGGAGGACGAAAATGACCTAAATGTTCATCCAATGACACAAATGAACTTATTGGATGCACAAGATTGCTTAAAAACCCTAATTGGATAAGAATAAGCCTAGGGAGGACGAAAATGACCTCAATGTTCCTCCAATGACACAAATGAACTTATTGGATGCACAATATTGCTTAAAAACCCTAATTGGACAAGAATAAGCCTTGGGAGGACGAAAATGACCTTAATGTTCATCCAATGACACAAATGAACTTATTGGATGCACAAGATTGGTTAAAAACCCTAATTGGACAAGAATAAGCCTTGGGAGGACGAAAATGACCTAAATGTTCATCCAATGACACAAATGAACTTATTGGATGCACAAGATTGGTTAAAAACCCTAATTGGACAAGAATAAGCCTTGGGAGGACGAAAATGACCTAAATGTTCATCCAATGACACAAATGAACTTATTGGATGCACAAGATTGCTTAAAACCATAATTGGACAAGAATAAGACTAGGGACGACGAAAATGACCTAAATGTTAATCCAATGACACAAGCACACCTATTGGATGCACAAGATTGGTTAAAAACCCTAATTGGACAAGAATATGCCTAGGGAGGACGAAAATGACCTAAATGTTTATCCAATGACACAAATGAACTTATTGGATGCACAAGATTGGTTAAAAACCCTAATTGGACAAGAATAAGCCTTGGGAGGACGAAAATGACCTAAATGTTCATCCAATGACACAAATGAACTTATTGGATGCACAAGATTGGTTAAAAACCCTAATTGGACAAGAATAAGCCTTGGGAGGACGAAAATGACCTAAATGTTCATCCAATGACACAAACACACCTATTGGATGCACAAGATTGGTTAAAAACCCTAATTGGACAAGAATAAGCCTAGGGAGGACGGAAATGACCTAAATGTTCATCCAATGACACAAATGAACTTATTGGATGCACAAGATTGGTTAAAAACCCTAATTGGACAAGAATAAGCATAGGGAGGACGAAAATGACCTAAATGTTCATCCAATGACACAAACACACATATTGGATGCACAAGATTGCTTAAAACCCTAATTGGACAAGAATAAGACTAGGGACGACAAAAATGACCTAAATGTTCATCCAATGACACAAATGAACTTATTGGTTGCACAAGATTGGTTAAAAACCCTAATTGGACAAGAATAAGCCTAGGGAGGATGAAAATGACCTAAATGTTCGTCCAATGACACAAACACACCTATTGGATGCACAAGATTGCATAAAAACCCTAATTGGACAAGAATAAGCCTAGGGAAAACGAAAATGACCTAAATGTTCATCCAATGACACAAATGAA
The DNA here is from genome assembly GCA_037974775.1 of Cicer pinnatifidum. Taxonomy (NCBI): domain Eukaryota; kingdom Viridiplantae; phylum Streptophyta; class Magnoliopsida; order Fabales; family Fabaceae; genus Cicer; species Cicer pinnatifidum. The sequence continues at coordinate 312,122 of JBBPBR010000755.1, forward strand.
CTTATTGGAAGCACAAGATTGGTTAAAAACCCTAATTGGACAAGAATAAGCCTAGGGAGGACGAAAATGACCTAAATGTTCATCTAATGACACAAATGAACTTATTGGATGCACAAGATTGGTTAAAAACCCTAATTGGACAAGAATAAGCCTAGGGAGGATGAAAATGACCTAAATGTTCGTCCAATGACACAGACACACCTATTGGATGCACAAGATTGCATAAAACCCTAATTGGACAAGAATAAGACTAAGGAGGACGAAAATGACCTAAATGTTCATCCATTGACACAAATGAACTTATTGGATGCACAAGATTGGTTAAAAACCCTAATTGGACAAGAATAAGCATAGGGAGGACGAAAATGACCTAAATGTTCATCCAATGACACAAACCCACACATTGGATGCACAAGATTGCTTAAAACCCTAATTGGACAAGAATAAGACTAGGGAAGACGAAAATGACCTAAATGTTCATCCAATGACACAAATGAACTTATTGGATGCACAAGATTGGTTAAAAACCCTAATCGGACAAGAATAAGCCTAGGGAGGACGAAAATGACCTAAATGTTCGTCCAATGACACAAACACACCTATTGGATGCACAAGATTGCATAAAAACCCTAATTGGACAAGAATAAGACTAGGGAGGACGAAAATGACCTAAATGTTCCTTCAATGACACAAACACACCTATTGGATGCACAAGATTGCATAAAAACCCTAATTGGACAAGAATAAGACTAGGGAGGACGAAAATGACCTAAATGTTCATCCAATGACACAAATGAACTTATTGGATGCACAAGATTGCGTAAAAACCCTAATTGGACAAGAATAAGACTAGGGAGGACGAAAATGACCTAAATGTTCATCCAATGACACAAATGAACTTATTGGATGCACAAGATTGGTTAAAAACCCTAATTGGACAAGAATAAGCCTAGGGAGGACGAAAATGACCTAAATGTTCATCCAATGACACAAATGAACTTATTGGATGCACAAGATTGCTGAAAAACCCTAATTGGACAAGAATAAGCCTAGGGAGGACGAAAATGACCTAAATGTTCATCCAATGACACAAATGAACTTATTGGATGCACAAGATTGCTTAAAAACCCTAATTGGACAAGAATAAGCCTAGGGAGGACGAAAATGACCTAAATGTTCATCCAATGACACAAATGAACTTATTGGATGCACAAGATTGCTTAAAACCCTAATTGGACAAGAATAAGACTAGGGAGGACGAAAATGACCAAAATATTCATCCAATGACACAAACACACCTATTGGATGCACAAGATTGGTTAGAAACCCTAATTGAACAAGAATAAGCCTAGGGAGGACGAAAATGACCTAAATGTTCATTCAATGACACAAATGAACTTATTGGATGCACAAGATTGCTTAAAAACCCTAATTGGACAAGAATAAGCCTAGGGAGGACGAAAATGACCTAAATGTTCATCCAATGACACAAATGAACTTATTGGATGCACAAGATTGGTTAGAAACCCTAATTGGACAAGAATAAGTTTAGGGAGGTCGAAAATGACCTAAATGTTCATCCAATGACACAAATGAACTTATTGGATGCACAAGATTGCTTAAAAACCCTAATTGGACAAGAATAAGCCTAGGGAGGACGAAAATGACCTAAATGTTCATCCAATGACACAAATGAACTTATTGGATGCACAAGATTGCTTAAAAACCCTAATTGGACAAGAATAAGCCTAGGGAGGACGAAAATGACCTAAATGTTCATCCAATGACACAAATACACCTATTGGATGCACAAGATTGGTTAGAAACCCTAATTGGACAAGAATAAGACAAGGGAGGACGAAAATGACCTAAATGTTCATCCAATGACACAAACACACTTATTGGATGCACAAGATTGGTTAAAAACCATAATTGGACAAGAATAAGCCTAGGGAGGACGAAAATGACCTAAATGTTCATCCAATGACACAAATGAACTTATTGGATGCACAAGATTGCTTAAAAACCCTAATTGGACAAGAATAAGCCTAGGGAGGACGAAAATGACCTAAATGTTCATCCAATGACACAAATGAACTTATTGGATGCACAAGATTGCTTAAAAACCCTAATTGGACAAGAATAAGCCTAGGGAGGACGAAAATGACCTAAATGTTCATCCAATGACACAAATGAACTTATTGGATGCACAAGATTGCTTACAAACCCTAATTGGACAAGAATAAGCCTAGGGAGGACGAAAATGACCTAAATGTTCATCCAATGACATAAATGAACTTATTGGATGCACAAGATTGCTTAAAACCCTAATTGGACAAGAATAAGACTAGGGAGGACGAAAATGACCTAAATGTTCATCCAATGACACAAATACACCTATTGGATGCAAAAGATTGGTTAGAAACCCTAATTGAACAAGAATAAGCCTAGGGAGGACGAAAATGACCTAAATGTTCATCCAATGACACAAATGAACTTAATGGATGCACAAGATTGCTTAAAAACCCTAATTGGACAAGAATAAGCCTAGGGAGGACGAAAATGACCTAAATGTTCATCCAATGACACAAATGAACTTATTGGATGCACAAGATTGCTTAAAAACCCTAATTGGACAAGAATAAGCCTAGGGAGGACAAAAATGACCTAAATGTTCATCCAATGACACAAATGAACTTATTGGATGCACAAGATTGCTTATAAACCCTAATTGGACAAGAATAAGCCTAGGGAGGACGAAAATGACCTAAATGTTCATCCAATGACACAAATGAACTTATTGGATGCACAAGATTACATATAAACCCTAATTGGACAAGAATAAGCCTAGTGAGGACGAAAATAACCTAAATGTTTATCCAACGACACAAATGAACTTATTCGATGCACAAGATTGCTTAAAACCCTAATTGGACAAGAATAAGACTAGGGAGGACGAAAATGACCTAAATGTTCATCCAATGACACAAACACACCTATTGGAGGCATAAGATTGGTTAGAAACTCTAATTGAAAAAGAATAAGCCTAGGGAGGACGAAAATAACCTAAATGATCATCCAATGACACAAACACACCTATTGGATGCACAAGATTGGTTAAAAACCCTAATTGGACAACAATAAGCCTAGGGAGGATGAAAATGACCTAAATGTTCATCTAATGACACAAACACATCTATTGGATGCACAAGATTGGTTAAAAACCCTAATTGCACAAAACTAAGCCTAGTGAGGACGAAAATAACCTAAATGTTCATCCAACGACACAAATGAACTTATTGGATGCACAAGATTGCTTAAAACCCTAATTGGACAAGAATAAAAATAGGGAGGACGAAAATGACCTAAATGTTCATCCAATGACACAAACACACCTATTGGATGCACAAGATTGGCTAGAAACCCTAATTGAACAAGAATAAGCCTAGGGAGGACGAAAATGACCTAAATGTTCATCCAATGACACAAATGAACTTATTGGATGCACAAGATTGCTTAAAAACCCTAATTGGACAAGAATAAGCCTAGGGAGGACGAAAATGACCTAAATGTTCATCCAATGACACAAATGAACTTATTGGATGCACAAGATTGCTTAAAAACCCTAATTGGACAATAATTAGCCTAGGGAGGACGAAAACGACCTAAATGTTCATCCAATGACACAAATGAACTTATTGGATGCACAAGATTGGTTAAAAACCCTAATTGGACAAGAATAAGCCTTGGGAGGACGAAAATGACCTAAATGTTCATCCAATGACACAAATGAACTTATTGGATGCACAAGATTGGTTAAAAACCCTAATTGGACAAGAATAAGCCTAGGGAGGACGAAAATGATCTAAATGTTCATCCAATGACACAAATGAATATATTGGATGCACAAGATAGGTTAAAAACCCTAATTGGACAAGAATAAGCCTAGGGAGGACGAAAATGACCTAAATGTTCATCCAATGACACAAACACACCTATTGGATTCACAAGATTGGTTAAAAACCCTAATTGGACAAGAATAAGCCTAGGGAGGACGAAAATGACCTAAATGTTCATCCAATGACAAAAACACACCTATTGGATGCACAAGATTGGTTAAAAACCCTAATTGGACAAGAATAAGCCTAGGGAGGACGAAAATGACCTAAATGTGCATCCAATGACACAAACACACCAATTGGATGCACAAGAATGCTTAAAACCCTAATTGGACAAGTTTACGATTACAGAGGACGAAAATGACCTTAATGTTCATCCAATGACACAAACACACCTATTGGATGCTCAAGATAGGTTAAAAACCCTAATTGGACAACAATAAGCCTAGGGAGGACGAAAATGACCTAAATGTTCATCCAATGACACAAATGAACTTATTGGATGCACAAGATTGCTTAAAAACCCTAATTGGACAAGAATAAGCGTTGGGAGGACGAAAATGACCTAAATGTTCATCCAATGACACAAATGAACTTATTGGATGCACAAGATTGCTTAAATACCCTAATTGGATAAGAATAAGCCTAGGGATGACGAAAATGACCTCAATGTTCCTCCAATGACACAAATGAACTTATTCGATGCACAAGATTGCTTAAAAACCCTAATTGGACAAGAATAAGCCTTGGGAGGACGAAAATGACCTTAATGTTCATCCAATGACACAAATGAACTTATTGGATGCACAAGATTGGTTAAAAACCCTAATTGGACAAGAATAAGCCTTCGGAGGACGAAAATGACCTAAATGTTCATCCAATGACACAAACACACCTATTGGATGCACAAGATTGGTTAGAAACCCTAATTGGACAAGAATAAGCCTAGGGAGGACGAAAATGACCTAAATGTTCATCCAATGACAAAAATGAACTTATTGGATGCACAAGATTGGTTAAAAACCCTAATTGGACAAGAATAAGCCTAGGGAGGACGGAAATGACCTAAATGTTCATCCAATGACACAAATGAACTTATTGAATGCACAAGATTGGTTAAAAACCCTAATAGGACAAGAATAAGCCTAGGGAGGACGAAAATGATCTAAATGTTCATCCAATGACACAAATGAATTTATTGGATGCACAAGATAGGTTAAAAACCCTAATTGGACAAGAGTAAGCCTAGGGAGGACAAAAATGACCTAAATGTTCATCCAATGACACAAACACACCTATTGGATGCACAAGATTGGTTAAAAACCCTAATTGGACAAGAATAAGCCTAGGGAGGACGAAAGTGACCTAAATGTTCATCCAATGACAGAAACACACCTATTGGATGCACAAGATTGGTTAAAAACCCTAATTGGACAAGAATAAGCCTAGGGAGGACGAAAATGACCTAAATGTGCATCCAATGACACAAACACACCAATTGGATGCACAAGAATGCTTAAAACCCTAATTGGACAAGAATACGATTACGGAGGACGAAAATGACCTTAATGTTCATCCAATGACACAAACACACCTATTGGATGCTCAAGATAGGTTAAAAACCGTAATTGGACAACAATAAGCCTAGGGAGGACGAAAATGACCTAAATGTTCATCCAATGACACAAATGAACGTATTGGATGCACAAGATTGGTTAAAAACCCTAATTGGACAAGAATAAGCGTTGGGAGGACGAAAATGACCTAAATGTTCATCCAATGACACAAATGAACTTATTGGATGCACAAGATTGGTTCAAAACCCTAATTGGACAAGAATAAGCCTAGGGAGGACGAAAATGACCTAAATGTTCATCCAATGACACAAATGAACTTATTGGATGCACAAGATTGCTTAAAAACCCTAATTGGATAAGAATAAGCCTAGGGAGGACGAAAATGACCTCAATGTTCCTCCAATGACACAAATGAACTTATTGGATGCACAAGATTGCTTAAAAACCCTAATTGGACAAGAATAAGCCTTGGGAGGACGAAAATGACCTTAATGTTCATCCAATGACACAAATGAACTTATTGGATGCACAAGATTGGTTAAAAACCCTAATTGGACAAGAATAAGCCTTGGGAGGACGAAAATGACCTAAATGTTCATCCAATGACACAAATGAACTTATTGGATGCACAAGATTGGTTAAAAACCCTAATTGGACAAGAATAAGCCTTGGGAGGACGAAAATGACCTAAATGTTCATCCAATGACACAAATGAACTTATTGGATGCACAAGATTGCTTAAAACCATAATTGGACAAGAATAAGACTAGGGACGACGAAAATGACCTAAATGTTAATCCAATGACACAAGCACACCTATTGGATGCACAAGATTGGTTAAAAACCCTAATTGGACAAGAATATGCCTAGGGAGGACGAAAATGACCTAAATGTTTATCCAATGACACAAATGAACTTATTGGATGCACAAGATTGGTTAAAAACCCTAATTGGACAAGAATAAGCCTTGGGAGGACGAAAATGACCTAAATGTTCATCCAATGACACAAATGAACTTATTGGATGCACAAGATTGGTTAAAAACCCTAATTGGACAAGAATAAGCCTTGGGAGGACGAAAATGACCTAAATGTTCATCCAATGACACAAATGAACTTATTGGATGCACAAGATTGGTTAAAAACCCTAATAGGACAAGAATAAGCCTAGGGAGGACGAAAATGATCTAAATGTTCATCCAATGACACAAATGAATTTATTGGATGCACAAGATAGGTTAAAAACCCTAATTGGACAAGAATAAGCCTAGGGAGGACAAAAATGACCTAAATGTTCATCCAATGACACAAACACACCTATTGGATGCACAAGATTGGTTAAAAACCCTAATTGGACAAGAATAAGCCTAGGGAGGACGAAAATGACCTAAATGTTCATCCAATGACAGAAACACACCTATTGGATGCACAAGATTGGTTAAAAACCCTAATTGGACAAGAATAAGCCTAGGGAGGATGAAAATGACTTAAATGTTCATCCAATGACACAAATGAACTTATTGGATGCACAAGATTGGTTAAAAACCGTAATTGGACAAGAATAAGCCTAGGGAGGACGAAAATGATCTAAATGTTCATCCAATGACACAAATGAATATATTGGATGCACAAGATAGGTTAAAAACCTTAATTGGACAAGAATAAGCCTAGGGAGGACGAAAATGACCTAAATGTTCATCCAATGACACAAACACACCTATTGGATTCACAAGATTGGTTAAAAACCCTAATTGGACAAGAATAAGCCTAGGGAGGACGAAAATGACCTAAATGTTCATCCGATGACAAAAACACACCTATTGGATGCACAAGATTGGTTAAAAACCCTAATTGGACAAGAATAAGCCTAGGGAGGACGAAAATGACCTAAATGTTCATCCAATGACACAAACACACCTATTGGATGCACAAGATTGGTTAAAACCCCTAATTGGACAAGAATAAGCCTAGGGAGGACGAAAATGACCTAAATGTTCATCCAATGACACAAACACACCTATTGGATGCACAAGATAGGTTAGAAACCCTAATTGAACAAGAATAAGCCTAGGGACGACGAAAATGACCTAAATGTTCATCAAATGACACAAATGAACTTATTGGATGCACAAGATTGCTTAAAAACCCTAATTGGACAAGAATAAGCCTAGGGAGGACGAAAATGACCTAAATGTTCATCCAATGACACAAACACACCTATTGGATGCACAAGATTGGTTAGAAACCCTAATTGAACAAGAATAAGCCTAGGGAGGACGAAAATGACCTAAATGTTCATCCAATGACACAAATGAACTTATTGGATGCACAAGATTGCTTAAAAACCCTAATTGGACAAGAATAACTCTAGGGAGGACGAAAATGACCTAAATGTTCATCCAATGACACAAATGAACTTATTGGATCCACAAGATTGGTTAAAAACCCTAATTAGACAAGAATAAGCATTGGGAGGACGAAAATGACCTAAATGTTCATCCAAAGACACAAATGAACTTATTGGATGCACAAGATTGCTTAAAAACCCAAATTGGACAAGAATAAGCCTAGGGAGGATGAAAATGACCTAAATGTTCAACGAATGACACAAATGAACTTATTGGATGCACAAGATTGGTTAAAAACCCTAATTGGACAAGAATAAGCCTAGGGAGGACGAAAATGACCTAAATGTTTATCCAATGACAAAACACACCTATTGGATGCACAAGATTGGTTAGAAACCCTAATTGGACAAGAATAAGCCTAGGGAGGACGAAAATGACTTAAATGTTCATCCAATGACACAAACACACCTATTGGATGCACAAGATTGGTTAGAAACCCTAATTGGACAAGAATAAGCCTAGGGAGGACGAAAATGACCTAAATGTTCATCCAATGACACAAATGAACTTATTGGATGCACAAGATTGGTTAAAAACCCTCATTGGACAAGAAGAAGCCTAGGGAGGACGAAAAAGACCTAAATGTTCATCCAATGACACAAACACACCTATTGGATGCACAAGATTGTTTAGAATCCCTAATTGAACAAGAATAAGCCTAGGGAGGACGAAAATGACCTAAATGTTCATCCAATGACACAAATGAACTTATTGGATGCACAAGATTGGTTAAAAACCCTAATTGGACAAGAATAAGCCTAGGGAGGACGAAAATGACCTAAATGTTCGTCCAATGACATAATTACACCTATTGGATGCACAAGATTGCATAAAAACCCTAATTGGACAAGAATAAGACTAGGGAGGACGAAAATGACCTAAATGTTCCTCCAATGACACAAACACACCTATTGGATGCACAAGATTGCATAAAAACCCTAATTGGACAAGAATAAGACTAGGGAGGACGAAAATGACCTTAATGTTCGTCCAATGACACAAACACACCTATTGGATGCACAAGATTGCATAAAAACCCTAATTGGACAAGAATAAGACTAGGGAGGACGAAAATGACCTAAATGTTCCTCCAATGACACAAACACACCTATTGGATGCACAAGATTGCATAAAAACCCTAATTGGACAAGAATAAGACTAGGGAGGACGAAAATGACCTAAATGTTCATCCAATGACACAAATGAACTTATTGAAAGCACAAGATTGGTTAAAAACCCTAACCGGACAAGAATAAGCCTAGGGAGGACGAAAATGACCTAAATGTTCGTCCAATGACACAAACACACCTATTGGATGCACAAGATTGCATAAAAACCCTAATTGGACAAGAATAAGACTAGGGAGGACGAAAATGACCTAAATGTTCCTCCAATGACACAAACACACCTATTGGATGCACAAGATTGCATAAAAACCCTAATTGGACAAGAATAAGACTAGGGAGGACGAAAATGACCTAAATGTTCATCCAATGACACAAATGAACTTATTGGATGCACAAGATTGGTTAAAATTCCTAATTGGACAAGAATAAGCCTAGGGAGGACGAAAATGACCTAAATGTTCATCCAATGACACAAATGAACTTATTGGATGCACAAGATTGCTTAAAAACCCTAATTGGACAAGAATAAGCCTAGGGAGGACGAAAATGACCTAAATGTTCATCCAATGACACAAACACACCTATTGGATGCACAAGATTGGTTTAAAACCCTAATTGCACAAAACTAAGCCTAGGGAGGACGAAAATAACCTAAATGTTCATCCAATGACACAAATGAACTTATTGGATGCACAAGATTGCTTAAATTCCTAATTGGACAAGAATAAGGCTAGGGAGGACGAAAATGACCTAAATGTTCATCGAATGACACAAACACACCTATTGGATGCACAAGATTGGTTAGAAACCCTAATTGGACAAGAATAAGCCTAGGGAGGACGAAAATGACCTAAATGTTCATCCAATGACACAAATGAACTTATTGGATGCACAAGATTGCTTAAAAACCCTAATTGGACAAGAATAAGACTAGGGAGGACGAAAATGACCTAAATGTTCATCCAATGACCCAAACACACCTATTGGATGCACAAGATAGGTTAGAAACCCTAATTGGACAAGAATAAGCCTAGGGAAGACGAAAATGACTTAAATGTTCATCCAATGACACAAACACATCTATTGGATGCACAAGATTGGTTAAAAACCCTAATTGGACAAGAATAAGCCTAGGGAGGACGAAAATGACCTAAATGTTCATCCAATGACACAAATGAACTTATTGGATGCACAAGATTGGTTAGAAACCCTAATTGGACAAGAAAAAGCCTAGGGAGGACGAAAATGACCTAAATGTTCATCCAATGACACAAATGAACTTATTGGATGCACAAGATTGCTTATAAACCCTAATTGGACAAGAATAAGCCTAGGGAGGACGAAAATGACCTAAATGTTCATCCAATGACACAAATGAACTTATTGGATGCACAAGATTACATATAAACCCTAATTGGACAAGAATAAGCCTAGTGAGGACGAAAATAACCTAAATGTTTATCCAACGACACAAATGAACTTATTCGATGCACAAGATTGCTTAAAACCCTAATTGGACAAGAATAAGACTAGGGAGGACGAAAATGACCTAAATGTTCATCCAATGACACAAACACACCTATTGGAGGCATAAGATTGGTTAGAAACTCTAATTGAAAAAGAATAAGCCTAGGGAGGACGAAAATAACCTAAATGATCATCCAATGACACAAACACACCTATTGGATGCACAAGATTGGTTAAAAACCCTAATTGGACAACAATAAGCCTAGGGAGGATGAAAATGACCTAAATGTTCATCTAATGACACAAACACATCTATTGGATGCACAAGATTGGTTAAAAACCCTAATTGCACAAAACTAAGCCTAGCGAGGATGAAAATAACCTAAATGTTCATCCAACGACACAAATGAACTTATTGGATGCACAAGATTTCTTAAAACCCTAATTGGACAAGAATAAGACTAGGGAAGAAAAATGACCTAAATGTTCATCCAATGACACAAACACACCTATTGGATGCACAAGATTGGTTAGAAACCCTAATTGAACAAGAATAAGCCTAGGGAGGACGAAAATGACCTAAATGTTCATCCAATGACACAAATGAACTTATTGGATGCACAAGATTGCTTAAAAACCCTAATTGGACAAGAATAAGTCTTGGGAGGACGAAAATGACCTAAATGTTCATCCAATGACACAAATGAACTTATTGGATGCACAAGATTGGTTAAAAACCCTAATTGGACAAGAATAAACCTAGGGAGGACGAAAATGACCTAAATGTTCATCCAATGACACAAACACACCTATTGGATTCACAAGATTGGTTAAAAACCCTAATTGGACAAGAATAAGCCTAGGGAGGACGAAAATGACCTAAATGTTCATCCAATGACACAAACACACCTATTGGATTCACAAGATTGGTTAAAAACCCTAATTGGACAAGAATAAGCCTAGGGAGGACGAAAATGACCTAAATGTTCATCCAATGACAAAAACACACCTATTGGATGCACAAGATTGGTTAAAAACCCTAATTGGACAAGAATAAGCCTAGGGAGGACGAAAATGACCTAAATGTTCATCCAATGACACAAACACACCTATTGGATGCACAAGATTGGTTAAAACCCCTAATTGGACAAGAATAAGCCTAGCGAGGACGAAAATGACATAAATGTTAATCCAATGACACAAATGAAGTTATTCGATGCACAAGATTGCTTAAAACCCTAATTGGACAAGAATAAGACTAGGGAGGACGAAAATGACCTAAATGTTCATCCAATGACACAAACACACCAATTGGATGCTCAAGATAGGTTAAAAACCCTAATTGGACAACAATAAGCCTAGGGAGGACGAAAATGACCTAAATGTTCATCCAATGACACAAATGAACTTATTGGATGCACAAGATTGCTAAAAAACCCTAATTCGACAAGAATAAGCGTTGGGAGGACGAAAATGACCTAAATGTTCATCCAATGACACAAATGAACTTATTGGATGAACAAGATTGGTTAAAAACCGTAATTGGACAAGAATAAGCCTTGGGAGGACGAAAATGACCTAAATGTTCATCCAATGACACAAATGAACTTATTGAATGCACAAGATTGGTTAAAAACCCTAATAGGACAAGAATAAGCCTAGGGAGGACGAAAATGATCTAAATGTTCATCCAATGACACAAATGAATTTATTGGATGCACAAGATAGGTTAAAAACCCTAATTGGACAAGAGTAAGCCTAGGGAGGACAAAAATGACCTAAATGTTCATCCAATGACACAAACACACCTATTGGATGCACAAGATTGGTTAAAAACCCTAATTGGACAAGAATAAGCCTAGGGAGGACGAAAGTGACCTAAATGTTCATCCAATGACACAAATGAACTTATTGGATGCACAAGATTGCTTAAAAACCCTAATTGGACAAGAATAAGCCTAGGGAGGACGAAAATGACCTAAATGTTCATCCAATGACACAAATGAACTTATTGGATGCACAAGATTGCTTAAAAACCCTAATTGGACAAGAATAAGCCTAGGGAGGACGAAAATGACCTAAATGTTCATCCAATGACACAAATACACCTATTGGATGCACAAGATTCGTTAAACACCCTAATTGGACAAGAATAAGCCTAGGGAGGACGAAACTGACCTAAATGTTCATCCAATGACACAAACACACCTATTGGATGCACAAGATTGGTTAAAAACCCTAATTGGAAAAGAATAAGCCTAGTAAGGACGAAAATGACCTAAATGTTCATCCAATAACACAAATGAACTTATTGGAAGCACAAGATTGCTTAAAAACCCTAATTAGACAAGAATAAGCCTAGGAAGGACGAAAATGACCTAAATGTTCATCCAATGACACAAATACACCTATTGGATGCACAAGATTGGTTAGAAACCCTAATTGGACAAGAATAAGCCTAGGGAGGACGAAAATGACCTAAATGTTCATCCAATGACACAAACACACATATTGGATGCACAAGATTGGTTAAAAACCGAAATTGGACAAGAATAAGCCTAGGGAGGACGAAAATGACCTAAATGTTCATCCAATGACACAAATACACCTATTGGATGCACAAGATTCGTTAGAAACCCTAATTGGATAAGAATAAGCCTAGGGAGGACGAAACTGACCTAAATGTTCATCCAATGACACAAACACACCTATTGGATGCACAAGATTGGTTAAAAACCCTAATTGGACAAGAATAAGCCTAGGGAGGACGAAAATGATCTAAATGTTCATCCAATGACACAAACACACCTATTGGATGCACAAGATTGGTTAAAAACACTAATTGGACAAGAATAAGCCTAGGGATGACGAAAATGACCTAAATGTTCATCCAATGACACAAATGAACTTATTGGATGCACAAGATTGGTTAGAAACCCTAATTGGACAAGAAAAATTCTAGGGAGGACGAAAATGACCTAAATGTACATCCAATGACACAAATGAACTTATTGGATGCACAAGATTGGTTAAAAACCTTAATTGGACAAGAATAAGCCTAGGGAGGACGAAAATGACCTAAATGTTCATCCAATGACACAAATGAACTTATTGGATGCACAAGATTGCTTAAAAACCCTAATTGGACAAGAATAAGCCTAGGGAGGACGAAAATGACCTAAATGTTCATCCAATGACACAAATACACCTATTGGATGCACAAGATTGGTTAAAAACCCTAATAGGACAAGAATAAGCCTAGGGAGGACGAAAATGACCTAAATGTTCATCCAATGACACAAATGAACTTATTGGATGCACAAGATTGCTTAAAAACCCTAATTGGACAAGAATAAGCCTAGGGAGGACGAAAATGACCTAAATGTTCATCCAATGACACAAATACGCCTATTGGATGCACAAGATTGGTTAGAAACCCTAATTGGACAAGAATAAGCCTAGGGAGGACGAAAATGACCTAAATGTTCATCCAATGACACAAATGAACTTATTGGATGCACAAGATTGCTTAAAAACCCTAATTGGACAAGAATAAGCCTAGGGAGGACGAAAATGACCTAAATCTTCATCCAATGACACAAATGAACTTATTGGATGCACAAGATTGGTTAAAAACCCTAATTGGACAAGAATAAGCCTAGGGAGGACGAAAATGACCTAAATGTTCATCCAATGACACAAATGAACTTATTAAATGCACAAGATAGGTTAAAAACCCTAATCGGACAAGAATAAGCCTAGGGAGGACGAAAATGACCTAAATGTTCTTCCAATGACACAAACACACCTATTGGATGCACAAGATTGCATAAAAATCCTAATTGGACAAGAATAAGACTAGGGAGGACGAAAATGACCTAAATGTTCCTCCAATGACACAAACACACCTATTGGATGCACAAGATTGCATAAAAACCCTAATTGGACAAGAATAAGACTAGGGAGGACGAAAATGACCTTAATGTTCGTCCAATGACACAAACACACCTATTGGATGCACAAGATTGCATAAAAACCCTAATTGGACAAGAATAAGACTAGGGAGGACGAAAATGACCTAAATGTTCCTCCAATGACACAAACACACCTATTGGATGCACAAGATTGCATAAAAACCCTAATTGGACAAGAATAAGACTAGGGAGGACGAAAATGACCTAAATGTTCATCCAATGACACAAATGAACTTATTGAAAGCACAAGATTGGTTAAAAACCCTAACCGGACAAGAATAAGCCTAGGGAGGACGAAAATGACCTAAATGTTCGTCCAATGACACAAACACACCTATTGGATGCACAAGATTGCATAAAAACCCTAATTGGACAAGAATAAGACTAGGGAGGACGAAAATGACCTAAATGTTCCTCCAATGACACAAACACACCTATTGGATGCACAAGATTGCATAAAAACCCTAATTGGACAAGAATAAGACTAGGGAGGACGAAAATGACCTAAATGTTCATCCAATGACACAAATGAACTTATTGGATGCACAAGATTGGTTAAAATTCCTAATTGGACAAGAATAAGCCTAGGGAGGACGAAAATGACCTAAATGTTCATCCAATGACACAAATGAACTTATTGGATGCACAAGATTGCTTAAAAACCCTAATTGGACAAGAATAAGCCTAGGGAGGACGAAAATGACCTAAATGTTCATCCAATGACACAAACACACCTATTGGATGCACAAGATTGGTTTAAAACCCTAATTGCACAAAACTAAGCCTAGGGAGGACGAAAATAACCTAAATGTTCATCCAATGACACAAATGAACTTATTGGATGCACAAGATTGCTTAAATTCCTAATTGGACAAGAATAAGGCTAGGGAGGACGAAAATGACCTAAATGTTCATCGAATGACACAAACACACCTATTGGATGCACAAGATTGGTTAGAAACCCTAATTGGACAAGAATAAGCCTAGGGAGGACGAAAATGACCTAAATGTTCATCCAATGACACAAATGAACTTATTGGATGCACAAGATTGCTTAAAAACCCTAATTGGACAAGAGTAAGCCTAGGGAGGACGAAAATGACCTAAATGTTCATCCAATGACACAAATGAACTTATTGGATGCACAAGATTGCTTAAAACCCTAATTGGACAAGAATAAGACTAGGGAGGACGAAAATGACCTAAATGCTCATCCAATGACACAAACACACCTATTGGATGCACAAGATTGGTTAGAAACCCTAATTGAACAAGAATAAGCCTAGGGAGGACGAAAATGACCTAAATGTTCATCCAATGAAACAAATGAACTTATTGGATTCACAAGATTGCTTAAAAACCCTAATTGGACAAGAATAAGCCTAGGGAGGACGAAAATGACCTAAATGTTCATCCAATGACACAAATGAACTTATTGGATGCACAAGATTGGTTAAAAACCCTAATTGGACAAGAATAAGCCTTGGGAGGACGAAAATGACCTAAATGTTCATCCAATGACACAAATGAACTTATTGGATGCACAAGATTGGTTAAAAACCCTGATTGGACAAGAATAAGCCTAGGGTGGACGAAAATGACCTAAATGTTCATCCAATGACACAAATGAACTTATTGGATGCACAAGATTGGTTAGAAACCCTAATTGGACAAGAATAAGCCTAGGGAGGACGAAAATGACCTAAATGTTCATCCAATGAAACAAATGAACTTATTGAATTCACAAGATTTCTTAAAAACCCTAATTGGACAAGAATAAGCCTAGGGAGGACGAAAATGACCTAAATGTTCATCCAATGACACAAATGAACTTATTGGATGCACAAGATTGGTTAAAAACCCTAATTGGACAAGAATAAGCCTTGGGAGGACGAAAATGACCTAAATGTTCATCCAATGACACAAATGAACTTATTGGATGCAAAAGATTGCTTAAAACCCTAATTGAACAAGAATAAGACTAGGGACGACGAAAATGACCTAAATGTTCATCCAATGACACAAACACACCTATTGGATGCACAAGATTGGTTAGAAACCCTAATTGAACAAGAATAAGCCTAGGGAGGACGAAAATGACCTAAATGTTCATCCAATGAAACAAATGAACTTATTGAATTCACAAGATTTCTTAAAAACCCTAATTGGACAAGAATAAGCCTAGGGAGGACGAAAATGACCTAAATGTTCATCCAATGACACAAATGAACTTATTGGATGCACAAGATTGGTTAAAAACCCTAATTGGACAAGAATAAGCCTTGGGAGGACGAAAATGACCTAAATGTTCATCCAATGACACAAATGAACTTATTGGATGCACAAGATTGTTTAAAAACCCTAATTCGACAAGAATAAGCCTAGGGAGGACGAAAATGACCTAAATGTTCATCCAATGACACAAATGAACTTATTGGATGCACAAGATTGGTTAAAAACCCTAATTGGACAAGAATAAGCCTAGGGAGGATGAAAATGACTTAAATGTTCATCCAATGACACAAATGAACTTATTGGATGCACAAGATTGGTTAAAAACCGTAATTGGACAAGAATAAGCCTAGGGAGGACGAAAATGACCTCAATGTTCCTCCAATGACACAAATGAACTTATTGGATGCACAAGATTGCTTAAAAACCCTAATTGGACAAGAATAAGCCTTGGGAGGACGAAAATGACCTTAATGTTCATCCAATGACACAAATGAACTTATTGGATGCACAAGATTGGTTAAAAACCCTAATTGGACAAGAATAAGCCTTGGGGAGGACGAAAATGACCTAAATGTTCATCCAATGACACAAACACACCTATTGGATGCACAATATTGGTTAGAAACCCTAATTGGACAAGAATAAGCCTAGGGAGGACGAAAATGATCTAAATGTTCATCCAATGACAAAAATGAACTTATTGGATGCACAAGATTGCTTAAAAACCCTAATTGGACAAGAATAAGCCTAGGGAGGACGAAAATGACCTAAATGTTCTTCCAATGACACAAATGAACTTATTGGATGCACAAGATTGCTTAAAAACCATAATTGGACAATAATTAGACTAGGGAGGACGAAAATGACCTAAATGTTCATCCAATGACACAAATGAACTTATTGGATGCACAAGATTGGTTAAAAACCCTAATTGGACAAGAATAAGCCTTGGGAGGACGAAAATGACCTAAATGTTCATCCAATGACACAAATGAACTTATTGGACGCACAAGATTGGTTAAAAACCCTAATTGGACAAGAATAAGCCTAGGGAGGACGAAAATGATCTAAATGTTCATCCAATGACACAAATGAATATATTGGATGCACAAGATAGGTTAAAAACCTTAATTGGACAAGAATAAGCCTAGGGAGGACGAAAATGACCTAAATGTTCATCCAATGACACAAACACACCTATTGGATTCACAAGATTGGTTAAAAACCCTAATTGGACAAGAATAAGCCTAGGGAGGACGAAAATGACCTAAATGTTCATCCGATGACAAAAACACACCTATTGGATGCACAAGATTGGTTAAAAACCCTAATTGGACAAGAATAAGCCTAGGGAGGACGAAAATGACCTAAATGTTCATCCAATGACACAAACACACCTATTGGATGCACAAGATTGGTTAAAACCCCTAATTGGACAAGAATAAGCCTAGGGAGGACGAAAATGACCTAAATGTTCATCCAATGACACAAACACACCTATTGGATGCACAAGATTGGTTAGAAACCCTAATTGAACAAGAATAAGCCTAGGGAGGGTGAAAATGACCTAAATGTTCATCCAATGACACAAATGAACTTATTGGATGCACAAGATTGGTTAAAAACCCTAATTGGACAAGAATAAGCCTTGGGAGGACGAAAATGACCTAAATGTTCATCCAATGACACAAATGAACTTATTGGATGCACAAGATTGGTTAAAAACCCTAATTGGACAAGAATAAGCCTTGGGAGGACGAAAATGACCTAAATGTTCATCCAATGACACAAATGAACTTATTGGATGCACAAGATTGCTTAAAACCATAATTGGACAAGAATAAGACTAGGGACGACGAAAATGACCTAAATGTTAATCCAATGACACAAGCACACCTATTGGATGCACAAGATTGGTTAAAAACCCTAATTGGACAAGAATATGCCTAGGGAGGACGAAAATGACCTAAATGTTTATCCAATGACACAAATGAACTTATTGGATGCACAAGATTGGTTAAAAACCCTAATTGGACAAGAATAAGCCTTGGGAGGACGAAAATGACCTAAATGTTCATCCAATGACACAAATGAACTTATTGGATGCACAAGATTGGTTAAAAACCCTAATTGGACAAGAATAAGCCTTGGGAGGACGAAAATGACCTAAATGTTCATCCAATGACACAAATGAACTTATTGGATGCACAAGATTGGTTAAAAACCCTAATAGGACAAGAATAAGCCTAGGGAGGACGAAAATGATCTAAATGTTCATCCAATGACACAAATGAATTTATTGGATGCACAAGATAGGTTAAAAACCCTAATTGGACAAGAATAAGCCTAGGGAGGACAAAAATGACCTAAATGTTCATCCAATGACACAAACACACCTATTGGATGCACAAGATTGGTTAAAAACCCTAATTGGACAAGAATAAGCCTAGGGAGGACGAAAATGACCTAAATGTTAATCCAATGACACAAATGAACTTATTGGATGCACAAGATTGCTTAACACCCTAGTTGGACAAGAATAAGCCTAGGGAGGACGAAAATGACCTAAATGTTCATCCAATGACACAAATGAACTTATTGGATGCACAAGATTGGTTAAATACCCTAATTGGACAAGAATAAGCCTAGGGAGGACGAAAATGACCTAAATGTTCATCCAATGACACAAACACACCTATTGGATGCACAAGATTGGTTAAAAACCCTAATTGGACAAGAATAAGCCTAGGGAGGACGAAAATGACCTAAATGTTCATCCAATGACACAAATGAACTTATTGGATGCACAAGATTGCTTAAAAACCCTAATTGGACAAGAATAAGCCTAGGGAGGACGAAAATGACCTAAATCTTCATCCAATGACACAAATACACCTATTGGATGAGCAAGATTGGTTAGAAACCCTAATTGGACAAGAATAAGCCTAGGGAGGACGAAAATGACCTAAATGTTCATCCAATGACACAAATGAACTTATTGGATGCACAAGATTGGTTAGAAACCCTAATTGGACAAGAATAAGCCTAGGGAGGACTAAAATGACCTAAATGTTCATCCAATGACACAAATGAACTTATTGGATGCACAAGATTGCTTAAAAACCCTAATTGGACAAGAATAAGCCTAGGGAGGACGAAAATGACCTAAATGTTCATCCAATGACACAAATACACCTATTGGATGCACAAGATTGGTTAAAAACCCTAATAGGACAAGAATAAGCCTAGGGAGGACGAAAATGACCTAAATGTTCATCCAATGACACAAATGAACTTATTGGATGCACAAGATTGCTTAAAAACCCTAATTGGACAAGAATAAGCCTAGGGAGGACGAAAATGACCTAAATGTTCATCCAATGACACAAATACGCCTATTGGATGCACAAGATTGGTTAGAAACCCTAATTGGACAAGAATAAGCCTAGGGAGGACGAAAATGACCTAAATGTTCATCCAATGACACAAATGAACTTATTGGATGCACAAGATTGCTTAAAAACCCTAATTGGACAAGAATAAGCCTAGGGAGGACGAAAATGACCTAAATGTTCTTCCAATGACACAAATACACCTATTGGATGCACAAGATTGGTTAAAAACCCTAATTGGACAAGAATAAGCCTAGGGTGGACGAAAATGACCTAAATGTTTATCCAATGACACAAATGAACTTAATGGATGCACAAGATTGGTTAAAAACCCTAATTGGACAAGAATAAGCCTAGGGAGGACGAAAATGACCTAAATGTTCATCCAATGACACAAACACACCTATTGGATGCACAAAATTGGTTAAAAACCCTAATTGGACAAGAATCAGCCTAGGGAGGACGAAAATGACCTAAATGTTCATCCAATGACACAAATGAACTTATTGGATGCACAAGATTGGTTAAAAACCCTAATTGGACAAGAATAAGCCTTGGGAGGACGAAAATGACCTAAATGTTCATCCAATGACACAAATGAACTTATTGGAGGCGCAAGATTGGTTAAAAACCCTAATTGGACAAGAATGAGCCTAGGGTGGACGAAAATGACCTAAATGTTTATCCAATGACACAAATGAACTTATTGGATGCACAAGATTGGTTAAAAACCCTAATTGGACAAGAATAAGCCTAGGGATGACGAAAATGACCTAAATGTTCATCCAATGACACAAATGAACTTATTGGATGCACAAGATTGGTTAGAAACCCTAATTGGACAAGAAAAATTCTAGGGAGGACGAAAATGACCTAAATGTACATCCAATGACACAAATGAACTTATTGGATGCACAAGATTGGTTAAAAACCTTAATTGGACAAGAATAAGCCTAGGGAGGACGAAAATGACCTAAATGTTCATCCAATGACACAAATGAACTTATTGGATGCACAAGATTGCTTAAAAACCCTAATTGGACAAGAATAAGCCTAGGGAGGACGAAAATGACCTAAATGTTCATCCAATGACACAAATACACCTATTGGATGCACAAGATTGGTTAAAACCCTAATTGGACAAGAATAAGCCTAGGGAGGACGAAAATGACCTAAATGTTCATCCAATGACACAAATGAACTTATTGGATGCACAAGATTGCTTAAAAACCCTAATTGGACAAGAATAAGCCTAGGGAGGACGAAAATGACCTAAATGTTCATCCAATGACACAAATGAACTTATTGGATGCACAAGATTGGTTAAAATTCCAAATTGGACAAGAATAAGCCTAGGGAGGACGAAAATGACCTAAATGTTCATCCAATGACACAAACACACCTATTGGAGGCACAAGATTGTTTAGAAACCATAATTGAATAAGAGTAAGCCTAGGGAGGACGAAAATGACCTAAATGTTCATCCAATGAAACAAATGAACTTATGGGATTCACAAGATTGCTTAATAACCTTAATTGGACAAGAATAAGCCTAGTGAGAACGAAAATGACCTAAATGTTCATCCAATGACACAAATGAACTTATTGGATGCACAAGATTGGTTAAAAACCCTAATTGGACAAGAATAAGCCTTGGGAGGACGAAAATGACCTAAATGTTCATCCAATGACACAAATGAACTTATTGGATGCACAAGATTGGTTAATAACCCTAATTGGACAAGAATAAGCCTTGGGAGGACGAAAATGACCTAAATGTTCATCCAATGACACAAATGAACTTATTGGATGCACAAGATTGGTTAAAAACCCTAATTGGACAAGAATAAGCCTTGGGAGGACGAAAATGACCTAAATGTTCATCCAATGACACAAATGAACTTATTGGATGCACAAGATTGGTTAAAAACCCTAATTGGACCAGAATAAGCCTAGGGAGGACGAAAATGACCTAAATGTTCATCCAATGACACAAACACACCTATTGGATTCACAAGATTGGTTAAAAACCCTAATTGGACAAGAATAAGCCTAGGGAGGACGAAAATGACCTAAATGTTCATCCAATGACACAAACACACCTATTGGATTCACAAGATTGGTTAAAAACCCTAATTGGACAAGAATAAGCCTAGGGAGGACGAAAATGACCTAAATGTTCATCCAATGACAAAAACACACCTATTGGATGCACAAGATTGGTTAAAAACCCTAATTGGACAAGAATAAGCCTAGGGAGGACGAAAATGACCTAAATGTGCATCCAATGACACAAACACACCAATTGGATGCACAAGAATGCTTAAAACCCTAATTGGACAAGTTTACGATTATGGAGGACGAAAATGACCTTAATGTTCATCCAATGACACAAACACACCTATTGGATGCTCAAGATAGGTTAAAAACCCTAATTGGACAACAATAAGCCTAGGGAGGACGAAAATGACCTAAATGTTCATCCAATGACACAAATGAACTTATTGGATGCACAAGATTGCTAAAAAACCCTAATTGGACAAGAATAAGCGTTGGGAGGACGAAAATGACCTAAATGTTCATCCAATGACACAAATGAACTTATTGGATGCACAAGATTGCTTAAAAACCCTAATTGGACAATAATTAGCCTAGGGAGGACGAAAATGACCTAAATGTTCATCCAATGACACAAATGAACTTATTGGATGCACAAGATTGGTTAAAAACCCTAATTGGACAAGAATAAGCCTTGGGAGGACGAAAATGACCTAAATGTTCATCCAATGACACAAATGAACTTATTGGATGCACAAGATTGGTTAAAAACCCTAATAGGACAAGAATAAGCCTAGGGAGGACGAAAATGATCTAAATGTTCATCCAATGACACAAATGAATTTATTGGATGCACAAGATAGGTTAAAAACCCTAATTGGACAAGAATAAGCCTAGGGAGGACAAAAATGACCTAAATGTTCATCCAATGACACAAACACACCTATTGGATGCACAAGATTGGTTAAAAACCCTAATTGGACAAGAATAAGCCTAGGGAGGACGAAAATGACCTAAACGTTCATCCAATGACAGAAACACACCTATTGGATGCACAAGATTGGTTAAAAACCCTAATTGGACAAGAATAAGCCTAGGGAGGACGAAAATGACCTAAATGTGCATCCAATGACACAAACACACCAATTGGATGCACAAGAATGCTTAAAACCCTAATTGGACAAGAATACGATTACGGAGGACGAAAATGACCTTAATGTTCATCCAATGACACAAACACACCTATTAGATGCTCAAGATAGGTTAAAAACCGTAATTGGACAACAATAAGCCTAGGGAGGACGAAAATGACCTAAATGTTCATCCAATGACACAAATGAACGTATTGGATGCACAAGATTGCTTAAAAACCCTAATTGGACAAGAATAAGCGTTGGGAGGACGAAAATGACCTAAATGTTCATCCAATGACACAAATGAACTTATTGGATGCACAAGATTGGTTAAAAACCCTAATTGGACAAGAATAAGCCTAGGGTGGACGAAAATGACTTAAATGTTCATCCAATGACACAAATGAACTTATTGGATGCACAAGATTGGTTAAAAACCCTAATTGGACAAGAATAAACATAGGGAGGACGAAAATGACCTAAATGTTCATCCAATGACACAAACACACCTATTGGATGCACAAGATTGGTTAAAAACCCTAATTGGACAAGAATAAGCCTATGGAGGACGAAAATGAACTAAATGTTCATCTAATGACACAAACACACCTATTGGATGCACAAGATTGGTTAAAAACCCTAACTGGACATGAAAAAGCCTAGGGAGGACGAAAATGACTTAAATCTTAATCCAATGACACAAATGAACTTATTGGATGCACAAGATTGGTTAAAAACCGTAATTGGACAAGAATAAGCCTATGGAGGACGAAAATGACCTAAATGCTCATCTAATGACACAAACACACCTATTGGATGCACAAGATTGGTTAAAAACCCTAACTGGACATTAAAAAGCCTAGGGAGGACGAAAATGACTTAAATCTTAATCCAATGACACAAATGAACTTATTGGATGCACAAGATTGCTTAAAACCCTAATTGGACAAGAATAAGCCTTGGGAGTACGAAAATGACTTAAATGTTCATCCAATGACAAAAATGAACTTATTGAATGCACAAGATTGCTTAAAAACCCTAATTGGACAAGAATAAGCCTAGGGAGGACGAAAATGACCTAAATGTTCATCCAATGACACAAATGAACTTATTGGATGCACAAGATTGCTTAAAAACCCTAATTGGACAATAATTAGCCTAGGGAGGACGAAAATGACCTAAATGTTCATCCAATGACACAAATGAACTTATTGGATGCACAAGATTGGTTAAAAACCCTAATTGGACAAGAATAAGCCTTGGGAGGACGAAAATGACCTAAATGTTCATCCAATGACACAAATGAACTTATTGGATGCACAAGATTGGTTAAAAACCCTAATAGGACAAGAATAAGCCTAGGGAGGACGAAAATGATCTAAATGTTCATCCAATGACACAAATGAATTTATTGGATGCACAAGATAGGTTAAAAACCCTAATTGGACAAGAATAAGCCTAGGGAGGACGAAAATATTCTAAATGTGCATCCAATGACACAAACACACACATTGGATGCACAAGATTGGTTAAAAACCCTAATTGGACAAGAATACGATTAGGGAGGACGAAAATGACCTAAATGTTCATCCAATGACACAAACACACCTATTGGATGCACAAGATAGGTTAAAAACCCTAATTGGACAACAATAAGCCTAGGGAGGATGAAAATGACCTAAATGTGCATCCAATGACACAAACACACACATTGGATGCACAAGAATGCTTAAAACCCTAAATAGACAAGAATACGATTAGTGAGGACGAAAAAGACCTAAATGTTCATCCAATGACACAAACACACCTATTGGATGCACAAGATTGGTTAAAAACCCTAATTGGACAAGAATAAGCCTAGGGAGGACGAAAATGACATAAATGTTCATCCAATGACACAAACACACCTATTGGATGCACAAGATTGGTTGAAAACCCTAGTTGGACAAGAATAAGCCTAGGGAGGACGAAAATGATCTAAATGTTCATCCAATGACACAAATGAATTTATTGTATGCACAAGATTGGTTAAAAACCCTAATTGGACAACAATAAGCCTAGGGAGGATGAAAATGACCTAAATGTGCATCCAATGACACAAATGAACTTATTGGATGCACAAGATTGGTTAAAAACCCTAATTGGACAAGAATAAGCCTATGGAGGACGAAAATGACCTAAATGCTCATCTAATGACACAAACACACCTATTGGATGCACAAGATTGGTTAAAAACCCTAACTGGACATGAAAAAGCCTAGGGAGGACGAAAATGACTTAAATCTTAATCCAATGACACAAATGAACTTATTGGATGCACAAGATTGCTTAAAACCCTAATTGGACAAGAATAAGCCTTGGGAGTACGAAAATGACTTAAATGTTCATCAAATGACACAAACACATCTATTGGATGCACAAGATTGGTTAAAAACCATAATTGGACAAGAATAAGACTAGGGAGGACGAAAATGACCTAAATGTTTATCCAATGACACAAACACACCTATTGGATGCACATGATTCGTTAGAAACCCTAATTGGACAAGAATAAGACTAGGGAGGACGAAAATGACCTAAATGTGCATCCAATGACACAAACACACACATTGATTGCCCAAGAATGCTTAAAACCCTAATTGGACAAGAATAAGACTAGGGAGGACGAAAATGACCTAAATGTTCATCCAATGACACAAACACACCTATTGGATGCACAAGATTCGTTAGACACCCTAATTGGACAAGAATAAGACTAGGGAGGACGAAAATGACCTAAATGTGCATCCAATGACACAAACACACACATTGATTGCACAAGAATGCTTAAAACCCTAATTGGACAAGAATAAGACTAGGTAGGACGAAAATGACCTAAGTGTTCATCCAATGACACAAATGAACTTATTGGATGCACAAGATAGCTTAAAAACCCTAATTGGACAAGAATAAGCCTTGGGAGGACGAAAATGACCTAAATGTTCATCCAATGACACAAACACACCTATTGGATGCACATGATTCGTTAGAAACCCTAATTGGACAAGAATAAGACTAGGGAGGACGAAAATGACCTAAATGTGCATCCAATGACACAAACACACACATTGATTGCACAAGAATGCTTAAAACCCTAATTGGACAAGAATAAGACTAGGTAAGACGAAAATGACCTTAATGTTCATCCAATGACACAAATGAACTTATTGGATGCACAAGATAGCTTAAAAACCCTAATTGGACAAAAATAAACCTAGGGAGGATGAAAATGACCTAAATGTATATACAATGACACAAATGAACTTATTGGATGCACAAGATTGGTTAAAAACCCTAATTGGACAAGAATAAGCCTTGGGAGTACGAAAATGTCCTAAATGTTCATCAAATGACACAAACACATCTATTGGTGCACAAGATTGGTTAAAAACCATAATTGGACAAGAATAAGACTAGGGAGGACGAAAATGACCTAAATGTTTATCCAATGACACAAACACACCTATTGGATGCACATGATTCGTTAGAAACCCTAATTGGACAAGAATAAGACTAGGGAGGACGAAAATGACCTAAATGTGCATCCAATGACACAAACACACACATTGATTGCACAAGAATGCTTAAAACCCTAATTGGACTAGAATAAGACTAGGGAGGACGAAAATGACCTAAATGTTCATCCAATGACACAAACACACCTTTTGGATGCACAAGATTGGTTAAAAACCCTAATTGGACAAGAATAAGCCTAGAGAGGACGAAAATGACCTAAATGTTCATCAAATGACACAAACACACATATTGGATGCACAAGATTCGTTAAAAACCCTAATTGGACATGAATAAGCCTTGGGAGGACGAAAATGACCTAAATGTTCATCCAATGACACAAACACACCTATTGGGTGCACAAGATTCATTAGTAACCCTAATTGGACAAAACTAAGCCTAGGGAGGACGAACATGACTTAAATGTTAATCCAATGACACAAATGAAATTATTGGATGCACAAGATTGCCTAAAACCGTAATTGGACAAGAATAATACTAGGGAGGACAAAAATGACCTAAATGTTCATCTAATGACACAAAAACACCTATTGGATACACATGATTGGTTAAACACCCTAATTGGACAACAATAAACCTCGGGAGGATGAAAATGACCTAAATGTTAATCTAATGACACAAACACACCTATTGGATGCACAAGATTGGTTAAAAACCCTAATTGCACAAAAATAAGCCTAGGAAGGACGAAAATGTCCTAAATGTTAATCCAATGACACAAATGAACTTATTGGATGCACAAGATTGCTTAAAACCCTAATTGGAAAAGAATAAGACTAGGGAGGACGAAAATGACCTAAAAGTTCATCCAATGACACAAACACACCTATTGGATGCACAAGATTGGTTAGAAACCTTAATTGGACAAGAATAAGCCTAGAGAGGACGAAAATGACCTAAATGTTCATCCAATGACACAAATGAACTTATTCCATGCACAAGATTGCTTAAAAACCCTAATTGGACAAGAATAAGCCTAGGGAGGACGAAAATGACCTAAATGTTCATCCAATGACACAAATGAACTTATTGGATGCACAAGATTGGTTAAAAACCCTAATTGGACAACAATAAGCCTTGGGAGGGCGAAAATGACCTAAATGTTCATCCAATCACACAAATGAACTTATTGGATGCACAAGATTGGTTAAAAACCCTAATTGGACAAGAATAAGCCTAGGGTGGACGAAAATGACCTAAATGTTTATCCAATGACACAAATGAACTTATTAGATGCACAAGATTGGTTAAAAACCCAAATTGGACAAGAATAAGCCTAGGGAGGACAAAAATGACCTAAATGTTCATCCAATGACACAAACACACCTATTGGATGCACAAGATTGGTTAAAAACCCTAATTGGACAAGAATAAGCCTAGGGAGGACGAAAATGACCTAAATGATCATCCAATGACACAAACACACCTATTGGATGCACGAGATTGGTTAGAAACCCTAATTGGACAAGAATAAGCCTAGGGAGGACCAAAATGACCTAAATGTTCATCCAATGAAACAAATGAACTTATTGGATTCACAAGATTGCTTAAAAACCCTAATTGGACAAGAATAAGCCTAGGGAGGACGAAAATGACCTAAATGTTCATCCAATGACACAAATGAACTTATTGGATGCACAAGATTGGTTGAAAACCCTAATTGGACAAGAATAAGCCTTGGGAGGACGAAAATGACCTAAATGTTCATCCAATGACACAAATGAACCTATTGGATGCACAAGATTGGTTAAAAACCCTAATTGGACAAGAATAAGCCTAGGGTGGACGAAAATGACCTAAATGTTTATCCAATGACACAAATGAACTTATTGGATGCACAAGATTGGTTAAAAACCCTAATTGGTCAACAATAAGCCTAGGGAGGATGAAAATGACCTAAATGTTCATCTAATGACACAAACACACCTATTGGATGCACAAGATTGGTTAAAAAACCTAATTGGACAAGAATAAGCCTAGGGAGGACGAAAATGACCTAAATGTTCATCCAATGACACAAATGAACTTATTGGATGCACAAGATTGGTTAAAAACCCTAATTGGACAAGAATAAGCCTTGGGAGGACGAAAATGACCTAAATGTTCATCCAATGACACAAATGAACCTATTGGATGCACAAGATTGGTTAAAAACCCTAATTGGACAAGAATAAGCCTAGGGTGGACGAAAATGACATAAATGTTTATCCAATGACACAAATGAACATATTGGATGCACAAGATTGGTTAAAAACCCTAATTGGACAAGAATAAGCCTAGGGAGGACGAAAATGACCTAAATGTTCATCCAATGACACAAACACACCTATTGGATGCACAAGATTGGTTAAAAACCCTAATTGGACAAGAATAAGCCTAGGGAGGACGAAAATGACGTAAATGTTCGTCCAATGACACAAACACACCTATTGGATGCACAAGATTGCATAAAAACCCTAATTGGACAAGAATAAGACTAGGGAGGACGAAAATGACCTAAATGTTCATCCAATGACACAAATGAACTTATTGGATGCACAAGACTGGTTAAAAACCCTAATTGGACAAGAATAAGCATAGGGAGAACGAAAATGACCTAAACGTTCATCCAATGACACAAACCCACATATTGGATGCACAAGATTGCTTAAAAACCCTAATTGGACAAGAATAAGACTAGGGAGGACGAAAATGACCTAAATGTTCCTCCAATGACACAAACACACCTATTGGATGCACAAGATTGCATAAAAACCCTAATTGGACAAGAATAAGACTAGGGAGGACGAAAATGACATAAATGTTCATCCAATGACACAAATGAACTTATTGTATGCACAAGATTGGATAAAAACCCTAATTGGACAAGAATAAGCATAGGGAGGACGAAAATGACCTAAATGTTCATCCAATGACACAAACACACATATTGGATGCACAAGATTGCTTAAAACCCTAATTGGACAAGAATAAGACTAGGGAAGACGAAAATGACCTAAATGTTCATCCAATGACACAAATGAACTTATTGGATGCACAAGATTGGTTAAAAACCCTAATTGGACAAGAATAAGCCTAGGGAGGACGAAAATGACGTAAATGTTCCTCCAATGACACAAACACACCTATTGGATGCACAAGATTGCATAAAAACCCTAATTGGACAAGAATAAGACTAGGGAGGACGAAAATGACCTAAATGTTCATCCAATGACACAAATGAACTTATTGGATGCACAAGATTGGTTAAAAACCCTAATTGGACAAGAATAAGCCTAGGGAGGACGAAAATGACCTAAATGTTCGTCCAATGACACAAACACACCTATTGGATGCTCAAGATTGCATAAAAACCCTGATTGGACAAGAATAAGCCTAGGGAGGACGAAAATGACCTAAATGTTCGTCCAATGACACAAACACACCTATTGGATGCACAAGATTGCATAAAAACCCTAATTGGACAAGAATAAGACTAGGGAGGACGTAAATTACCTAAATGTTCCACCAATGACACAAATGAACTTATTGGATGCACAAGGTTGGTTAAAAACCCTAATTGGAAAAGAATAACCCTAGGGAGGACGAAAATGACCTAAATGTTCAACCAATGACACAAATGAACTTATTGGATGCACAAGGTTGGTTAAAAACCCTAATTGAACAAGAATAAGCCTAGGGAGGACGAAAATGACCTAAATGTTCGTCCAATGACACAAACACACCAATTGTATGCACAAGATTGCATAAAAACCCTAATTGGACAAGAATAAGCCTAGGGAGGACGAAAATGACTTAAATGTTTGTCCAATGACACAAACACACCTATTGGATGCACAAGATTGCATAAAAACCCTAATTGGACAAGAATAAGACTAGGGAGGACGAAAATGACCTAAATGTTCATCCAATGACACAAATGAACTTATTGGATGCACAAGATTGGTTAAAAACCCTAATTGGACAAGAATAAGCCTAGGGAGGACGAAAATGACCTAAATGTTCATCCAATGACACAAATGAACTTATTGGATGCACAAGATTGGTTAAAAACCCTAATTGAACAACAATAAGCCTAGGGAGGACGAAAATGACCTAAATGTTCATCCAATGACACAAACGCACCTATTGGGTGCACAAGATTGGCTTAAAACCCTAATAGGACAAGAATAAGACTTGGGAGGACGAAAATGACCTAAATGTTCATCCAATGACACAAACACACCTATTGGATGCACAAGATTGGTTAAAAACCCTAATTGGACAACAATAAGCCTAGGGAGGATGAAAATGACCTAAATGTTCATCTAATGACACAAACACACCTATTGGATGCACAAGATTGGTTAAAAACCCTAATTGCACAAAACTAAGCCTAGTGAGGACGGAAATAACCTAAATGTTCATCCAATGACACAAATGAACTTATTGGATGCACAAGATTGCTTAAAACCCTAATTGGACAAGAATAAGACTAGGGAGGACGAAAATGACCTAAATGTTCATCCAATGACACAAACACACCTATTAGATGCACAAGATTCGTTAGAAACCCTAATTGGACAAGAATAAGACTAGGGAGGACGAAAATGACCTAAATGTGCATCCAATGACACAAACACACACATTGATTGCACAAGAATGCTTAAAACCCTAATTGGACAAGAATAAGACTAGGTAAGACGAAAATGACCTTAATGTTCATCCAATGACACAAATGAACTTATTGGATGCACAAGATAGCTTAAAAACCCTAATTGGACAAAAAAAAACCTAGGGAGGATGAAAATGACCTAAATGTATATACAATGACACAAATGAACTTATTGGATGCACAAGATTGGTTAAAAACCCTAATTGGACAAGAATAAGCCTAGGGAGGATGAAAATGACTTAAATGTTCATCCAATGACACAAACACACCTATTGGATGAACAAGATTGGTTAAAAACCCTAATTGGACAAGAATAAGCCTAGGGAGGACGAAAATGACATAAATGTTAATTCAATGACACAAATGAAGTTATTGGATGCACAAGATTGCTTAAAACCCTAATTGGACAAGAATAAGACTAGGGAGGACGAAAATGACCTAAATGTTCATCCAATGACACAAACACACCTATTGGATGCACAAGATTTGTTTAAAACCCTAATTGGACAACAATAAGCCTAGGGAGGATGAAAATGACCTAAATGTTCATCTAATGACACAAACACACCTATTGGATGCACAAGATTGGTTAAAAACCCTAATTGGACAAGAATAAGACTAGGGAGGACGAAAATGACCAATATGTTCATCCAATGACACAAACGCACCTATTGGATGCACAAGATTGGTTAAAAACCCTAATTGGACAAGAATAAGCCTAGGGAGGACGAAAATGACCTAAATGTTCATCCAATGACACAAATGAACTTATTGGATGCACAAGATAGCTTAAAAACCCTAATTGGACAAGAATAAGCTTAGGGAGGATGAAAATGACCTAAATGTACATCCAATGACACAAATGAACTTATTGGATGCACAAGATTGGTTAAAAACCCTAATTGGACAACAATAAGCCTAGGGAGGATGAAAATGACCTAAATGTTCATCTAATGTCACAAACACACCTATTGGATGCACAAGATTGGTTAAAAACCCTAATTGCACAAAAATAAGCCTAGGGAGGACGAAAATGACCTAAATGTTCATCCAATGACACAAATGAACTTATTGGATGCACAAGAATGCTTAAAACACTAATTGGACAAGAATAAGACTAGTGAGGACGAAAATGACCTAAATGTTCACCAATGACACAAACACACCTATTGGATGCACAAGATTCGTTAGAAATCCTAATTGGACAAGAATAAGACTAGTTAGGACGAAAATGACCTAAATGTGCATCCAATGACACAAACACACACATTGATTGCACAAGAATGCTTAAAACCCTAATTGGACAAGAATAAGACTAGGGAGGACGAAAACGACCTAAATGTTCATCCAATGACACAAATTAACTTATTGGATTCACAAGATAGCTTAAAAACCCTAATTGGACAAAAATAAACCTAGGGAGGATGAAAATGACCTAAATGTACATCCAATGACACAAATGAACTTATTGGATGCACAAGATTGGTTAAAAATCCTAATTGGACAAGAATAAGCCTAGGGAGGATGAAAATGACTTAAATGTTCATCCAATGACACAAACACACCTATTGGATGCACAAGATTGGTTAAAAACCCTAATTGGACAAGAATAAGCCTAGGGAGGACGAAAATGACATAATTGTTAATCCAATGACACAAATGAAGTTATTGGATGTACAAGATTGCTTAAAACCCTAATTGGACAAGAATAAGACTAGGGAGGACGAAAATGACCGAAATGTTCCTCCAATGACACAAACACACCTATTGGATGCACAAGATTTGTTTAAAACCGTAATTGGACAACAATAAGCCTAGGGAGGATGAAAATGACCTAAATGTTCATCTAATGACACAAACACACCTGTTGGATGCACAAGATTGGTTAAAAACCCTAATTAGACAAGAATAAGCCTATGGAGGACGAAAATGACTTAAATCTTAATCCAATGATACAAATGAACTTATTGGATGCACAAGATTGCTTAAAACCCTAATTGGACAAGAATAAGCCTTTGGAGGACGAAAATGACCTAAATGTTCATCAAATGACACAAACACACCTATTGGATGCACAAGACTGGTTAAAAACCCTAATTGGACAAGAATAAGCTAGGAAGGACGAAAATGACCTAAATGTTCATGCAATGACACAAACACACCTATTGGATGCACAAGATTCGTTAGAAACCCTAATTGGACAAGAATAAGCCTAGGTAGGACGAAAATAACCTAAATGTGCATCCAATGACACAAACACACACATTGGATGCAAAAGAATGCTTAAAACCCTAATTGGACAAGAACAAGACTAGGGAGGACGAAAATGACCTAAATGTTCATCCAATGACACAAATGAACTTATTGGATGCACAAGATAGCTTAAAAACCGTAATTGGACAAAAATAAACCTAGGGAGGATGAAAATGACCTAAATGTACATCCAATGACACAAATGAACTTATTTGATGCACAAGATTGGTTAAAAACCCTAATTGGACAAAAATAAGCCTAGGGAGGATGAAAATGACTGAAATGTTCATCCAATGACACAAACACACCTATTGGATGCACAAGATTGGTTAAAAACCCTAATTGGACAAGAATAAGCCTAGGGAGGACGAAAATGACATAAATGTTAATCCAATGACACAAATGAAGTTATTGGATGCACAAGATTGCTTAATACCCTAATTGGACAAGAATAAGACTAGGGAGGACGAAAATGACCTAAATGTTCATCCAATGACACAAACACACCTATTGGATGCACAAGATTGGTTTAAAACCCTAATTGGACAACAATAAGCCTAGGGAGGATGAAAATGACCTAAATGTTCATGTAATGACACAGACACACCTATTGGATGCACAAGATTGGTTTAAAACCCTAATTGGACAACAATAAGCCAAGGGAGGATGAAAATGACCTAAATGTTCATCTAATGACACAAACACACCTATTGGATGCACAAGATTTGTTAAAAACCCTAATTGCACAAAAATAAGCCTAGGGAGGACGAAAATGACCTAAATGTTCATCCAATGACACAAATGAACTTCTTGGATGCACAAGATTGCTTAAAACCCTAATTGGACAAGAATAAGACTAGGGAGGACGAAAATGACCTAAATGTTCATCTAATGACACAAACACACCTATTGGATGCACAAGATTGGTTAAAAACCCTAACTGGACATGAAAAAGCCTATGGAGGACGAAAATGACTTAAATCTTAATCCAATGATACAAATGAACTTATTGGATGAAGAAGATTGCTTAAAACCCTAATTGGACAAGAATAAGCCTTGGGAGGACGAAAATGACCTAAATATTCATCAAATGACACAAACACACCTATTGGATGCACAAGACTGGTTAAAAACCCTAATTGGACAAGAATAAGCTAAGGAGGACGAAAATGACCTAAATGTTCATGCAATGACACAAACACACCTATTGGATGCACAAGATTCGTTAGAAACCCTAATTGGAAAAGAATAAGACTAGGGAGTACGAAAATGACCTAAATGTTCATCAAATGACACAAACACACCTATTGGATGCACAAGATTGGTTAAAAACCATAATTGGACAAGAATAAGACTAGGGAGGACGAAAATGACCTAAATGTTCATCCAATGACACAAACACACCTATTGGATGCACATGATTCGTTAGAAACCCTAATTGGACAAGAATAAGACTAGGGAGGACGAAAATGACCTAAATGTGCATCCAATGACACAAACACACACATTGATTGCACAAGAATGCTTAAAACCCTAATTGGACAAGAATAAGACTAGGGAGGACGAAAATGACCTAAATGTTCATCTAGGGAGGACGAAAATGACCTAAATATTCATCCAATGACTCAAACACACCTATTGGATGCACAAGATTTGTTTAAAACCCTAATTGGACAACAATAAGCCTATGGAGGATGAAAATGACCTAAATGTTCATATAATGACACAAACACACCTATTGGATGCACAAGATTGGTTTAAAACCCTAATTGGACAAGAATAAGCCTAGGGAGGACAAAAATGACCTAAATGTTCATCCAATGACACAAACACACCTATTGGATGCACAAGATTGGTTAAAAACCCTAATTGGACAAGAATAAGCCTATGAAGGACGGAAATGACTTAAATCTTAATCCAATGATACAAATGAACTTATTGGATGCACAAGATTGCTTAAAACCCTAATTGGACAAGAATAAACCTTGGGAGGACGAAAATGACCTAAATGTTCATCAAATGACACAAACACACCTATTGGATGCACAAGACTGGTTAAAAACCCTAATTGGACAAGAATAAGCTAGGGAGGACGAAAATGACATAAATGTTCATGCAATGACACAACCACACCTATTGGATGCACAAGATTCGTTAGAAACCCTAATTGGACAAGAATAAGCCTAGGTAGGACGAAAATGACCTAAATGTGCATCCAATGACACAAACACACACATTGGATGCAAAAGAATGCTTAAAACCTTAATTGGACAAGAACAAGACTAGGGAGGACGAAAATGACCTAAATGTTCATCCAATGACACAAATGAACTTATTGGATGCACAAAATAGCTTAAAAACCCTAATTGGACAAAAATAAACCTAGGGAGGATGAAAATGACCTAAATGTACATCCAATGACACAAATGAACTTATTTGATGCACAAGATTGGTTAAAAACCCCAATTGGACAAGAATAAGCCTAGGGAGGATGAAAATGACTTAAATGTTCATCCAATGACACAAACACACCTATTGGATGCACAAGATTGGTTAAAAACCCTAATTGGACAAGAATAAGCCTAGGGAGGACGAAAATGACATAAATGTTAATCCAATGACACAAATGAAGTTATTGGATGTACAAGATTGCTTAAAACCCTAATTGGACAAGAATAAGACTAGGGAGGACGAAAATGACCTAAATGTTCATCCAATGACACAAACACACCTATTGGATGCACAAGATTTGTTTAAAACCCTAATTGGAAAATAATAAGCCTACGGAGGATGAAAATGACCTAAATGTTCATCTAATGACACAAACACACCTATTGGATGCACAAGATTGGTTAAAAACCCTAATTGGACAAGAATAAGCCTAGGGAGGACAAAAATGACCTAAATGTTCATCCAATGACACAAACACACCTATTGGATGCACAAGATTGGTTAAAAACTCTAATTGGACAAGAATAAGCCTATGGAGGACGAAAATGACTTAAATCTTAATCCAATGATACAAATGAACTTATTGGATGCACAAGATTTCTTAAAACCCTAATTGGACAAGAATAAGCCTTGGGAGGACGAAAATGACCTAAATGTTCATCAAATGACACAAACACACCTATTGGATGCACAAGACTGGTTAAAAACCCTAATTGAACAAGAATAAGCTAGGGAGGACGAAAATGACTTAAATGTTGTTGGTACCAGTAACCTCTGTTAAATGAAAATTATGCGGAAGATTACCTATTTTTAGAGATATGCGCAGCAGTTTAACAAATCGTACATTTATTAAACATAGCATCAAATAAGGTCCCAAAACTACAATACAAATGAATGCACAAAGTATATGGATCAAAGAATATATTGAGAGATGCACCAGTTACGTTTATTATTCAAGATATTGATTCACTTACAATCATGCTGGAAACAGTCTTTCATGTAATATCAAAATATGCAGAAAGATATTCATGTACTCAATCAATATCAAACAAATACACAATGCATAAATTAAAAAGAGATAAGGGTAAGAAAGATTGTACGCAGTGATTTATACTGGTTCAGCCGTTGTTGAACGACCTACGTCCAGTCCCAAGATCAAATCCAATCTTGGCCTTTCCAATAGAATATCTCAGAATCCGTTTGCAGATGTTCTAGCTCCTCGCCTATCAATCTAAAACGATTCTTTCTATTCTATTCTTATCTCCCTGAATCCCAGAGTTTATCTCCCATAAACTCTTCCAAGATTACAGTCAAGTTTCTTCTTGATGAGACCTCTCAATCACAGAAGATAACCACCAGTTAAGACTGGATTTCTCAATGTTATTTGTTTTAAGAATTTGTTTACAGATGTATCTAAACAGAAATTACATAGAAATTTCTTCAGCAGTCTTCTTCTCTAAAGTTGTTTCTTCAGCAATCTTTCTCAGTTCTTGTTGATCATGAAAGATGAATCTTCATGACTGAAAAAGTAATGTTCAAAGTTATTTCACAGTGAGAAACAAAGATATCAGAAAGTTATGTGTACGTTGTTGTATATCTTAGAAGAAGAGAATGAAAAACAGTTTATATAGTTTCAGGAAAAACAACATATGCATCGATTTACCCAATCGATTCATTAAAGTCATAATGCTGGTTAATCGATTTCCTCAATCGATTTCGCGAGTCTTGTTTTTCTTGAATCTTGAAACTGTACATTCTAATCGATTTACTCAATCGATTATTTTAAGTAGTTCTTCAAACTTTGATGACAGTATATAATTAAATCGATTTGCAGAATCGACTTGATGTGTTTTGTTCAAACAACGAGATCAAAACCATCAATGTGCTTAATCGATTTAACCATTCAGTCATCTCTGTTTATAAAACTTTTATGTCAATCGATTGTGCCAATCGATTGTGGACTTTAAGTCTGAAGTACTTTTCATCACTTGGGTTATTCAATCGATTTACCAAGTCGATTGATACCAACATTTATAACACAGATGTATATAAACAGATTGTAGTAATCGATTGTGTATGTTCCAGACCTAAGTTATTTTGAAACTTGTTTTAGTGAATCGATTGGCCTAATCGATTTAGTAAACAGGTTTGGCTCTGGGACATTAACAATCGATTGTTTCAATCGATGTAGACAAAACAAAATTAAAGATGTGATTATTTCAATCGATTTGCCAAATCGATTGCCTGCAAAACGTGCTACTGACTTGCACATTTTAATTTCAGTAAGAATGTCAATCGATTTGTCTAATCGATGTAAACAATCAGTTCAGTCTTAGTGATTTACTCAATCGATGTGCCTAATCGATTTGTGGCAAACTGGCTCTCTAACTTGTACAATTTATTTTCCAATATGTGTACCAATCGATTTGGAGAATCGATTGATAGCCCGTTTGATTTCTTCAAGGATGTACAAATCGATTGTGCTAATCGATTGGGTAACACCAAACTTTATAAACTTATTCAACCCTGTTATAGAATCGATTGTACTAATCGATGTGCTCATGGATCATCAATATTTTGTTGATTCCTTGAGTTCCAAGCAATTGTCTCGAGTATGTAGGATTGAATTTGTTGTTCCTGAAATTTTTCTCAGTTGACAGTGTTAGATGTATTTCAAATTGGATGCTTGTCAATAACATCAAAAACGAACATATGTCTAACAAATGTTCATGCAATGACACAAACACACCTATTGGATGCACAACATTCGTTAGACACCCTAATTGGACAAGAATAAGCCTAGGTAGGACGAAAATGACCTAAATGTGCATCCAATGACACAAACACACACATTGGATGCAAAAGAATGCTTAAAACCCTAATTGGACAAGAACAAGACTAGGGAGGACGAAAATGACCTAAATGTTAATCCAATGACACAAATGAACTTATTGGAT
Organism: Cicer pinnatifidum; assembly: GCA_037974775.1. Classification (NCBI taxonomy): domain Eukaryota; kingdom Viridiplantae; phylum Streptophyta; class Magnoliopsida; order Fabales; family Fabaceae; genus Cicer; species Cicer pinnatifidum. The sequence continues at coordinate 351,279 of JBBPBR010000755.1, forward strand.
GCACAAGATAGCTTAAAATCCCTAATTGGACAAAAATAAACCTAGGGAGGATGAAAATGACCTAAATGTACATCCAATGACACAAATGAACTTATTTGATGCACAAGATTGGTTAAAAACCCTAATTGGACAAGAATAAGCCTAGGGAGGATGAAAATGACTTAAATGTTCATCCAATGACACAAACACACCTATTGGATGCACAAGATTGGTTAAAAACCCTAATTGGACAAGAATAAGCCTTGGGAGGACGAAAATGACATAAATGTTAATCCAATGACACAAATGAAGTTATTGGATGCACAAGATTGCTTAAAACCCTAATTGGACAAGAATAAGACTAGGGAGGACGAAAATGACCTAAATGTTCATCCAATGACACAAACACACCTATTGGATGCACAAGATTGGTTTAAAACCCTAATTGGACAACAATAAGCCTAGGGAGGATGAAAATGACCTAAATGTTCATCTAATGACACAAACACACCTATTGGATGCACAAGATTTGTTAAAAACCCTAATTGCACAAAAATAAGCCTAGGGAGGACGAAAATGACCTAAATGTTTATCCAATGACACAAATGAACTTATTGGATGCACAAGATTGCTTAAAACACTAATTGGACAAGAATAAGACTAGGGAGGACGAAAATGACCTAAATGTTCATCCAATGACACAAACACACCTATTGGATGCACAAGATTCATTAGAAACGCTATTTGGACAAGAATAAGCCTAGGGAGGACGAAAATGACCTAAATGTTCATCCAATGACACAAATGAACTTATTGGATGCACAAGATTGCTTAAAAACCCTAATTGGACAAGAATAAGCCTAGGGAGGACGAAAATGACCTCAATGTTCCTCCAATGACACAAATGAACTTATTGGATGCACAAGATTGCTTAAAAACCCTAATTGGAACAAAATAAGCCTTGGGAGGACGAAAATGACCTAAATGTTCATCCAATGACACAAATGAATTTATTGGACGCACAAGATTGGTTAAAAACCCTAATTGGACAAGAATAAGCCTAGGGTGGACGAAAATGACCTAAATGTTCATCCAATGACACAAATGAACTTATTGGATGCACAAGATTGGTTAAAAACCCTAATTGGACAAGAATAAGCCTAGGGTGGACGAAAATGACCTAAATGTTCATCCAATGATACAAACACACACATTGATTGCACAAGAATACTTAAAACCCTAATTGGACAAGAATAAGACTAGGGAGGACGAAAATGACCTAAATTTTCATCCAATGACACAAATGAACTTATTGGATGCACAAGATAGCTTAAAAACCCAAATTGGACAAAAATAAACTTAGGGAGGATGAAAATGACCTAAATGTACATCCAATGACACAAATGAACTTATTTGATGCACAAGATTAGTTAAAAACCCTAATTGGACAAGAATAAGCCTAGGGAGGATGAAAACGACTTAAATGTTCATCCAATGACACAAACACACCTATTGGATGCACAAGATTGGTTAAAAACCCTAATTGGACAAGAATAAGCCTAGGGAGGACGAAAATGACATAAATGTTAATCCAATGACACAAATGAAGTTATTGGATGCACAAGATTGCTTAAAACCCTAATTGGACAAGAATAAGACTAGGGAGGACGAAAATGACCTAAATGTTCATCAAATGACACAAATGAACTTATTGGATGCACAAGATTGCTTAAAAACCCTAATTGGACAAGAATAAGCCTAGGGAGGACGAAAATGACCTCAATGTTCCTCCAATGACACAAATGAACTTATTGGATGCACAACATTAGTTAAAAACCCTAATTGGACAAGAATAAGCCTTGGGAGGACGAAAATGACCTAAATGTTCATCCAATGACACAAATGAACTTATTGGATGCACAAGATTGGTTAAAAACCCTAATTGGACTAGAATAAGCCTAGGGTGGACGAAAATGACCTAAATGTTCATCCAATGACACAAATGAACTTATTGGATGCACAAGATTGGTTAAAAACCCTAAATGGACAAGAATAAGCCTAGGGAGGACTAAAATGACCTAAATGTTCATTCAATGACACAAACACACCTATTGGATGCACAAGATTGGTTAGAAACCCTAATTGGACAAGAATAAGCCTAGGGAGGACGAAAATGACATAAATGTTAATCCAATGACACAAATGAACTTATTGGATGCACAAGATTGCTTAAAAACCCTAATTGGACAAGAATAAGCCTAGGGAGGACGAAAATGACCTCAATGTTCATCCAATGACACAAATGAACTTGTTGGATGCACAAGATTGCTTAAAAACCCTAATTGGACAAGAATAAGCCTTGGGAGGACGAAAATGACCTAAATGTTCATCCAATGACACAAATGAACTTATTGGATGCACAAGATTGGTTAAAAACCCTAATTGGACAAGAATAAGCCTAGGGAGGACGAAAATGACCTAAATGTTCATCCAATAACACAAATACACTTATTGGATGCACAAGATTGCTTAAAAACCCTAATTAGACAAGAATAAGCCTAGGCGAAAATGACCTAAATGTTCATCAAATGACACAAATACACCTATTGGATGCACAAGATTGGTTAGAAACCCTAATTGGACAAGAATAAGCCTAGGGAGGACGAAAATGACCTAAATGTTCATCCAATGACACAAACACACCTATTAGATACACAAGATTGGTTAAAAACCCTAATTGGACAAGAATAAGCCTTGGGAGGACGAAAATGACCTAAATGTTCATCCAATGACACAAATGAACTTATTGGATGCACAAGATTGGTTAAAAACCCTAATTGGACAAGAATAAGCCTAGGGAGGACGAAAATGACCTAAATGTTCGTCCAATGACACAAATGAACTTATTGGATGCAGAAGATTGGTTAAAAACCCTAATTGGAAAAGAATAAGCCTAGGGAGGACGAAAATGACCTAAATGTTCGTCCAATGACACAAACACACCTATTAGATGCACAAGATTGCATAAAAACCCTAATTGGACAAGAATAAGACAAGGGAGGACTAAAATGACCTAAATGTTCCTCCGATGACACAAATGAACTTATTGGATGCACAAGGTTGGTTAAAAACCATAATTGGACTAGAATAAGCCTAGGGAGGACGAAAATGACCTAAATGTTCAGCCAATGACACAAATGAACTTATTGGATGCACAAGATTGGTTAAAAACCCTAATTGGACAAGAATAAGCCTAGGGAGGACAAAAATGACCTAAATGTTCGTCCAATGACACAAACACACCTATTGGATGCACAAGATTGCATAAAAACCCTAATTGGACAAGAATAAGACTAGGGAGGACGAAAATGACCTAAATGTCCCTCCAATGACACAAACACACCTATTGGATGCACAAGATCGCATAAAAACCCTAATTCGACAAGAATAAGACTAGGGAGGACGAAAATGACCTAAATGTTCCTCCAAAGACACAAATGAACTTATTGGATGCCCAAGATTGGTTAAAAACCCTAATTGGACAAGAATAAGCCTAGGGAGGACGAAAATGACCTAAATGTTCGTCCAATGACACAAACACACCTATTTGATGAACAAGATTGCATAAAAACCCTAATTGGATAAGAATAAGACTAGGGAGGACGAAAATGAACTTATTGGATGCACAAGATTGCTTAAAACCCTAATTGGACAAGAATAAGACTAGGGATGACGAAAATGACCGAAATGTTCATCCAATGACACAAATGAACTTATTGGATGCACAAGATTGGTTAAAAACCCTAATTTGACAAGAATAAGCCTAGGGAGGACGAAAATGACCTAAATGTTCGTCCAATGACACAAACACACCTATTGGATGCACAAGATTGCATAAAAACCCTAATTGGACAAGAATAAGACTAGGGAGGACGAAAATGACCTAAATGTTCCTCCAATGACACAAACACACCTATTGGATGCACAAGATTGGTTAAAAACCATAATTGGACAAGAATAAGCCTAGGGAGGACGAAAATGACCTAAATGTTCCTCCAATGACACAAACACACCTATTGGATGCACAAGATTGGTTAAAAACCATCATTGGAAAAGAATAAGCCTAGGGAGGACGAAAATGACCTAAATGTTCATCCAATGACACAAATGAACTTATTCGATGCACAAGATTGGTTAAAAACTCTAATTGGACAAGAATAAGCCTAGGGAGGATGAAAATGACCTAAATGTTCAACCAATGACACAAATGAACTTATTGGATGCACAAGGTTGGTTAAAAACCTTAATTGGACAAGAATAAGCCTAGGGAGGACGAAAATGACCTAAATGTTCGTCCAATGACACAAACACACCTATTGGATGCACAAGATTGCATAAAAACCCTAATTGGACAAGAATAAGACTAGGGAGGACGAAAATGACCTAAATGTTCCTCCAATGACACAAATAAACTTATTGGATGCACAAGATTGGTTAAAAACCCTAATTGGACAAGAATAAGCCTAGGGAGGACGAAAATGACCTAAATGTTCATCCAATGACACAAATGAACTTATTGGATGCACAAGATTGGTTAAAAACCCTAATTGGACAAGAATAAGCCTAGGGAGGACGAAAATGACCTAAATGTTCATCCAATGACACAAATATACTTATTGGATGCACAAGATTGGTTAAAAACCCTAATTGGACAAGAATAAGCCTAGGGAGGACGAAAATGACCTAAATGTTCATCCAATGACACAAATGAACTTATTGGATGCACAAGATTGGTTAAAAACCCTAATTGGACAAGAATAAGCCTAGGGAGGACGAAAATGACCTAAATGTTCATCCAATGACACAAATGAACTTATTGGATGCACAAGATTGTTTAAAAACCCTAATTAGACAAGAATAAGCCTATGGAGGACGAAAATGACCTAAATGTTCATCCAATGACACAAATGAACTTATTGGATGCACAAGATTGTTTAAAAACCCTAATTGGACAAGAATAAGCCTATGGAGGACGAAAATGACCTAAATGTTCTTCCAATGACACAAATGAACTTATTGGATGCACAAGATTGGTTGAAAACCTTAATTGGACAAGAATAAGCCTAGGGAGGACGAAAATGACCTAAATGTTCATCCAATGACACAAATGAACTTATTGGATGCACAAGATTGGTTAAAAACCCTAATTGGACAAGAATAAGCCTAGGGAGGACGAAAATGACCTAAATGTTCATCCAATGACACAAATGAACTTATTGGATGCACAAGATTGGTTAAAAACCCTAATTGGACAAGAAAAAGCCTTGGGAGGACGAAAATGACCTAAATGTTCATCCAATGACACAAATGAACTTATTGGATGCACAAGATTGGTTAAAAACCCTAATTGGACAAGAATAAGCCTTGGGAGGACGAAAATGACCTAAATGTTCATCCAATGACACAAATGAACTTATTGGATGCACAAGATTGGTTAAAAACCCTAATTGAACAAGAATAAGCCTAAGGAGGACGAAAATGACCTAAATGTTCATCCAATGACACAAATGAACTTATTGGATGCATAAGATTGGTTAAAAACCCTAATTGGACAAGAATAAGCCTATGGAGAACGAAAATGACCTAAATGTTCATCCAATGACACAAACACACCTATTGGATGCACAAGATTGGTTAAAAACCCTAATTGGAAAAGAATAAGCCTAGGGAGGACGAAAATGACCTAAATGTTCATCCAATGACACAAATGAACTTATTGGATGCACAAGATTGGTTAAAAACCCTAATTGGACAAGAATAAGCCTTGGGAGGACGAAAATGACCTAAATGTTCATCCAATGACACAAATGAACTTATTGGATGCACAAGATTGGTTAAAAACCCTAATTGGACAAGAATAAGCCTAGGCAGGACGAAAAATGACCTAAATGTTCATCCAATGACACAAATGAACTTATTGGATGCACAAGAATGCTTAAAAACCCTAATTGGACAAGAATAAGCCTAGGGAGGACGAAAAATGACCTAAATGTTCATCCAATGACACAAATGAACTTATTGGATGCACAAGATTGCTTAAAACCCTAATTGGACAAGAATAAGCCTAGGGAGGACGAAAATGACTTAAATCTTAATCCAATGACACAAATGAACTTATTGGATGCACAAGATTGCTTTAAACCCTAATTGGACAAGAATAAGACTAGGGAGGATGAAAATGACCTAAATGTTCATCAAATGACACAAACACACCTATTGGATGCACAAGATTGGTTAAAAACCTTAATTGGACAACAATAAGCCTAGGGAGGATGAAAATGACCTAAATGTTCATCTAATGACACAAACACACCTATTGGATGCACAAGATTGGTTAAAAACCCTAATTGCACAAAACTAAGCCTAGTGAGGACGAACATAACCTAAATGTTCATCCAATGACACAAATGAACTTATTGGATGCACAAGATTGCTTAAAACCCTAATTGGACAAGAATAAGACTAGGGAGGACGAAAATGACCTAAATGTTCATCCAATGACACAAACACACCTATTGGATGCACAAGATTGGTTGGAAACCATAATTGAACAAGAATAAGCCTAGGGAGGACGAAAATGACCTAAATGTTCATCCAATGACACAAATGAACTTATTGGATGCACAAGATTGCTTAAAAACCCTAATTGGACAAGAATAAGCCTAGGGAGGACGAAAATGACCTAAATGTTCATCCAACGACACAAATGAACTTTTTGGATGCACAAGATTGCTTAAAACCCTAATTGGACAAGAATTAGACTAGGGAGGACAAAAATGACCTAAATGTTCATCCAATGACACAAACACACCTATTGGATGCACAAGATTGGTTAGAAACCCTAATTGAACAAGAATAAGCCTAGGGAGGACGAAAATGACCTAAATGTTCATCCAATGACACAAATGAACTTATTGGATGCACAAGATTGCTTAAAAACCCTAATTGGACAAGAATTAGCCTAGGGAGGACGAAAATGACCTAAATGTTCATCCAATGACACAAATGAACTTATTGGATGCACAAGATTGGTTAAAAACCCTAATTGGACAAGAATAAGCCTAGGGAGGATGAAAATGACTTAAATGTTCATCCAATGACACAAACACACCTATTGGATGCACAAGATTGGTTAAAAACCCTAATTGGACAAGAATAAGCCTAGGGAGGACGAAAATGACATAAATGTTCATCCAATGACACAGATGAACTTATTGGATGCACAAGATTGCTTAAAAACCCTAATTGGACAAGAATAAGCTAGGGAGGACGAAAATGACCTAAATGTTCATGCAATGACACAAACACACCTATTGGATGCACAAGATTCGTTAGAAACCCTAATTGGACAAGAATAAGCCTAGGTAGAACGAAAATGACCTAAATGTGCATCCAATGACACAAACACACACATTGGATGCAAAAGAATGCTTAAAACCCTAATTGGACAAGAACAAGACTAGGGAGGACGAAAATGACCTAAATGTTCATCCAATGACACAAATGAACTTATTTGATGCACAAGATTGGTTAAAAACCCTAATTGGACAAGAATAAGCCTAGGGAGGATGAAAATGACTTAAATGTTCATCCAATGACACAAACACACCTATTGGATGCACAAGATTGGTTAAAAACCCTAATAGGACAAGAATAAGCCTAGCGAGGACGAAAATGACATAAATGTTAATCCAATGACACAAATGAAGTTATTCGATGCACAAGATTGCTTAAAACCCTAATTGGACAAGAATAAGACTAGGGAGGACGAAAATGACCTAAATGTTCATCCAATGACACAAACACACCTATTGGATGCACATGATTGGTTTAAAACCCTAATTGGACAACAATAAGCCTAGGGAGGAAGAAAATGACCTAAATGTTCATCTAATGACACAAACACACCTATTGGATGCACAAGATTGGTTTAAAACCCTAATTGGACAACAATAAGCCTAGGGAGGATGAAAATGACCTAAATGTTCATCTAATGACACAAACACACCTATTGGATGCACAAGATTTGTTAAAAACCCTAATTGCACAAAAATAAGCCTAGGGAGGACGAAAATGACCTAAATGCTCATCCAATGACACAAATGAACTTATTGGATGCACAAGATTGCTTAAAAACCCTAATTGGACAAGAATAAGCTAGGGAGGACGAAAATGACCTAAATGTTCATGCAATGACACAAACACACCTATTGGATGCACAAGATTCGTTAGAAACCCTAATTGGACAAGAATAAGCCTAGGTAGGACGAAAATGACCTAAATGTGCATCCAATGACACAAACACACACATTGGATGCAAAAGAATGCTTAAAACCCTAATTGGACAAGAACAAGACTAGGGAGGACGAAAATGACCTAAATGTTCATCCAATGACACAAATGAACTTATTTGATGCACAAGATTGGTTAAAAACCCTAATTGGACAAGAATAAGCCTAGGGAGGATGAAAATGACTTAAATGTTCATCCAATGACACAAACACACCTATTGGATGCACAAGATTGGTTAAAAACCCTAATTGGACAAGAATAAGCCTAGCGAGGACGAAAATGACATAAATGTTAATCCAATGACACAAATGAAGTTATTCGATGCACAAGATTGCTTAAAACCCTAATTGGACAAGAATAAGACTAGGGAGGACGAAAATGACCTAAATGTTCATCCAATGACACAAACACACCTATTGGATGCACATGATTGGTTTAAAACCCTAATTGGACAACAATAAGCCTAGGGAGTATGAAATTGACCTAAATGTTCATCTAATGACACAAACACACCTATTGGATGCACAAGATTGGTTTAAAACCCTAATTGGACAACAATAAGCCTAGGGAGGATGAAAATGACCTAAATGTTCATCTAATGACACAAACACACCTATTGGATGCACAAGATTTGTTAAAAACCCTAATTGCACAAAAATAAGCCTAGGGAGGACGAAAATGACCTAAATGCTCATCCAATGACACAAATGAACTTATTGGATGCACAAGATTGCTTAAAAACCCTAATTGGACAAGAATAAGCTTGGGAGGACGAAAATGACCTAAATGTTCATGCAATGACACAAACACACCTATTGGATAGACAAGATTCGTTAGAAACCCTAATTGGACAAGAATAAGCCTAGGTAGGACGAAAATGACCTAAATGTGCATCCAATGACACAAACACACACATTGGATGCAAAAGAATGCTTAAAACCCTAATTGGACAAGAACAAGACTAGGGAGGACGAAAATGACCTAAATGTTCATCCAATGACACAAATGAACTTATTTGATGCACAAGATTGGTTAAAAACCCTAATTGGACAAGAATAAGCCTAGGGAGGATGAAAATGACTTAAATGTTCATCCAATGACACAAACACACCTATTGGATGCACAAGATTGGTTAAAAACCCTAATTGGACAAGAATAAGCCTAGCGAGGACGAAAATGACATAAATGTTAATCCAATGACACAAATGAAGTTATTCGATGCACAAGATTGCTTAAAACCCTAATTGGACAAGAATAAGACTAGGGAGGACGAAAATGACCTAAATGTTCATCCAATGACACAAACACACCTATTAGATGCACATGATTGGTTTAAAACCCTAATTGGACAACAATAAGCCTGGGGAGGATGAAAATGACCTAAATGTTCATCTAATGACACAAACACACCTATTGGATGCACAAGATTGGTTTAAAACCCTAATTGGACAACAATAAGCCTAGGGAGGATGAAAATGACCTAAATGTTCATCTAATGACACAAACACACCTATTGGATGCACAAGATTGGTTTAAAACCCTAATTGGACAACAATAAGCCTAGGGAGGATGAAAATGACCTAAATGTTCATCCAATGACACAAACACACCTATTGGATGCACATGATTGGTTTAAAACCCTAATTGGACAACAATAAGCCTAGGGAGGATGAAAATGACCTAAATGTTCATCTAATGACACAAACACACCTATTGGATGCACAAGATTGGTTTAAAACCCTAATTGGACAAGAATAAGCCTAGGTAGGACGAAAATGACCTAAATGTGCATCCAATGACACAAACACACACATTGGATGCAAAAGAATGCTTAAAACCCTAATTGGACAAGAACAAGACTAGGGAGGATGAAAATGACCTAAATGTTCATCCAATGACACAAATGAACTTATTTGATGCACAAGATTGGTTAAAAACCCTAATTGGACAAGAATAAGCCTAGGGAGGATGAAAATGACTTAAATGTTCATCCAATGACACAAACACACCTATTGGATGCACAAGATTGGTTAAAAACCCTAATTGGACAAGAATAAGCCTAGCGAGGACGAAAATGACATAAATGTTAATCCAATGACACAAATGAAGTTATTCGATGCACAAGATTGCTTAAAACCCTAATTGGACAAGAATAAGACTAGGGAGGACGAAAATGACCTAAATGTTCATCCAATGACACAAACACACCTATTGGATGCACATGATTGGTTTAAAACCCTAGTTGGACAACAATAAGCCTAGGGAGGATGAAAATGACCTAAATGTTCATCTAATGACACAAACACACCTATTGGATGCACAAGATTGGTTTAAAACCCTAATTGGACAACAATAAGCCTAGGGAGGATGAAAATGACCTAAATGTTCATCCAATGACACAAACACACCTATTGGATGCACATGATTGGTTTAAAACCCTAATTGGACAACAATAAGCCTAGGGAGGATGAAAATGACCTAAATGTTCATCTAATGACACAAACACACCTATTGGATGCACAAGATTGGTTTAAAACCCTAATTGGACAACAATAAGCATAGGGAGGATGAAAATGACCTAAATGTTCATCTAATGACACAAACACACCTATTGGATGCACAAGATTTGTTAAAAACCCTAATTGCACAAAAATAAGCCTAGGGAGGACGAAAATGACCTAAATGCTCATCCAATGACACAAATGAACTTATTGGATGCACAAGATTGCTTAAAAACCCTAATTGGACAAGAATAAGCTTGGGAGGACGAAAATGACCTAAATGTTCATGCAATGACACAAACACACCTATTGGATGCACAAGATTCGTTAGAAACCCTAATTGGACAAGAATAAGCCTAGGTAGGACGAAAATGACCTAAATGTGCATCCAATGACACAAACACACACATTGGATGCAAAAGAATGCTTAAAACCCTAATTGGACAAGAACAAGACTAGGGAGGATGAAAATGACCTAAATGTTCATCCATTGACACAAATGAACTTATTTGATGCACAAGATTGGTTAAAAACCCTAATTGGACAAGAATAAGCCTAGGGAGGATGAAAATGACTTAAATGTTCATCCAATGACACAAACACACCTATTGGATGCACAAGATTGGTTAAAAACCCTAATTGGACAAGAATAAGCCTAGGGAGGACGAAAATGACATAAATGTTAATCCAATGACACAAATGAAGTTATTGGATGCACAAGATTGCTTAAAACCCTAATTGGACAAGAATAAGACTAGGGAGGACGAAAATGACCTAAATGTTCATCCAATGACACAAACACACCTATTGGATGCACAAGATTGGTTTAAAACCCTAATTGGACAACAATAAGCCTAGGGAGGATGAAAATGACCTAAATGTTCATCTAATGACACAAACACACCTATTGGATGCACAAGATTTGTTCAAAACCCTAATTGCACAAAAATAAGCCTAGGGAGGACGAAAATGACCTAAATGCTCATCCAATGACACAAATGAACTTATTGGATGCACAAGATTGCTTAAAAACCCTAATTGGACAAGAATAAGCTAGGGAGGACGAAAATGACCTAAATGTTCATGCAATGACACAAACACACCTATTGGATGCACAAGATTCGTTAGAAACCCTAATTGGACAAGAATAAGCCTAGGTAGGACGAAAATGACCTAAATGTGCATCCAATGACACAAACACACACATTGGATGCAAAAGAATGCTTAAAACCCTAATTGGACAAGAACAAGACTAGGGAGGACGAAAATGACCTAAATGTTCATCCAATGACACAAATGAACTTATTTGATGCACAAGATTGGTTAAAAACCCTAATTGGACAAGAATAAGCCTAGGGAGGATGAAAATGACTTAAATGTTCATCCAATGACACAAACACACCTATTGGATGCACAAGATTGGTTAAAAACCCTAATTGGACAAGAATAAGCCTAGCGAGGACGAAAATGACATAAATGTTAATCCAATGACACAAATGAAGTTATTCGATGCACAAGATTGCTTAAAACCCTAATTGGACAAGAATAAGACTAGGGAGGACGAAAATGACCTAAATGTTCATCCAATGACACAAACACACCTATTAGATGCACATGATTGGTTTAAAACCCTAATTGGACAACAATAAGCCTGGGGAGGATGAAAATGACCTAAATGTTCATCTAATGACACAAACACACCTATTGGATGCACAAGATTGGTTTAAAACCCTAATTGGACAACAATAAGCCTAGGGAGGATGAAAATGACCTAAATGTTCATCTAATGACACAAACACACCTATTGGATGCACAAGATTGGTTTAAAACCCTAATTGGACAACAATAAGCCTAGGGAGGATGAAAATGACCTAAATGTTCATCCAATGACACAAACACACCTATTGGATGCACATGATTGGTTTAAAACCCTAATTGGACAACAATAAGCCTAGGGAGGATGAAAATGACCTAAATGTTCATCTAATGACACAAACACACCTATTGGATGCACAAGATTGGTTTAAAACCCTAATTGGACAAGAATAAGCCTAGGTAGGACGAAAATGACCTAAATGTGCATCCAATGACACAAACACACACATTGGATGCAAAAGAATGCTTAAAACCCTAATTGGACAAGAACAAGACTAGGGAGGATGAAAATGACCTAAATGTTCATCCAATGACACAAATGAACTTATTTGATGCACAAGATTGGTTAAAAACCCTAATTGGACAAGAATAAGCCTAGGGAGGATGAAAATGACTTAAATGTTCATCCAATGACACAAACACACCTATTGGATGCACAAGATTGGTTAAAAACCCTAATTGGACAAGAATAAGCCTAGCGAGGACGAAAATGACATAAATGTTAATCCAATGACACAAATGAAGTTATTCGATGCACAAGATTGCTTAAAACCCTAATTGGACAAGAATAAGACTAGGGAGGACGAAAATGACCTAAATGTTCATCCAATGACACAAACACACCTATTGGATGCACATGATTGGTTTAAAACCCTAGTTGGACAACAATAAGCCTAGGGAGGATGAAAATGACCTAAATGTTCATCTAATGACACAAACACACCTATTGGATGCACAAGATTGGTTTAAAACCCTAATTGGACAACAATAAGCCTAGGGAGGATGAAAATGACCTAAATGTTCATCCAATGACACAAACACACCTATTGGATGCACATGATTGGTTTAAAACCCTAATTGGACAACAATAAGCCTAGGGAGGATGAAAATGACCTAAATGTTCATCTAATGACACAAACACACCTATTGGATGCACAAGATTGGTTTAAAACCCTAATTGGACAACAATAAGCATAGGGAGGATGAAAATGACCTAAATGTTCATCTAATGACACAAACACACCTATTGGATGCACAAGATTTGTTAAAAACCCTAATTGCACAAAAATAAGCCTAGGGAGGACGAAAATGACCTAAATGCTCATCCAATGACACAAATGAACTTATTGGATGCACAAGATTGCTTAAAAACCCTAATTGGACAAGAATAAGCTTGGGAGGACGAAAATGACCTAAATGTTCATGCAATGACACAAACACACCTATTGGATGCACAAGATTCGTTAGAAACCCTAATTGGACAAGAATAAGCCTAGGTAGGACGAAAATGACCTAAATGTGCATCCAATGACACAAACACACACATTGGATGCAAAAGAATGCTTAAAACCCTAATTGGACAAGAACAAGACTAGGGAGGACGAAAATGACCTAAATGTTCATCCAATGACACAAATGAACTTATTTGATGCACAAGATTGGTTAAAAACCCTAATTGGACAAGAATAAGCCTAGGGAGGATGAAAATGACTTAAATGTTCATCCAATGACACAAACACACCTATTGGATGCACAAGATTGGTTAAAAACCCTAATTGGACAAAAATAAGCCTAGCGAGGACGAAAATGACATAAATGTTAATCCAATGACACAAATGAAGTTATTCGATGCACAAGATTGCTTAAAACCCTAATTGGACAAGAATAAGACTAGGGAGGACGAAAATGACCTAAATGTTCATCCAATGACACAAACACACCTATTGGATGCACATGATTGGTTTAAAACCCTAGTTGGACAACAATAAGCCTAGGGAGGATGAAAATGACCTAAATGTTCATCTAATGACACAAACACACCTATTGGATGCACAAGATTTGTTAAAAACCCTAATTGCACAAAAATAAGCCTAGGGAGGACGAAAATGACCTAAATGCTCATCCAATGACACAAATGAACTTATTGGATGCACAAGATTGCTTAAAAACCCTAATTGGACAAGAATAAGCTTGGGAGGACGAAAATGACCTAAATGTTCATGCAATGACACAAACACACCTATTGGATAGACAAGATTCGTTAGAAACCCTAATTGGACAAGAATAAGCCTAGGTAGGACGAAAATGACCTAAATGTGCATCCAATGACACAAACACACACATTGGATGCAAAAGAATGCTTAAAACCCTAATTGGACAAGAACAAGACTAGGGAGGACGAAAATGACCTAAATGTTCATCCAATGACACAAATGAACTTATTTGATGCACAAGATTGGTTAAAAACCCTAATTGGACAAGAATAAGCCTAGGGAGGATGAAAATGACTTAAATGTTCATCCAATGACACAAACACACCTATTGGATGCACAAGATTGGTTAAAAACCCTAATTGGACAAGAATAAGCCTAGCGAGGACGAAAATGACATAAATGTTAATCCAATGACACAAATGAAGTTATTCGATGCACAAGATTGCTTAAAACCCTAATTGGACAAGAATAAGACTAGGGAGGACGAAAATGACCTAAATGTTCATCCAATGACACAAACACACCTATTAGATGCACATGATTGGTTTAAAACCCTAATTGGACAACAATAAGCCTGGGGAGGATGAAAATGACCTAAATGTTCATCTAATGACACAAACACACCTATTGGATGCACAAGATTGGTTTAAAACCCTAATTGGACAACAATAAGCCTAGGGAGGATGAAAATGACCTAAATGTTCATCTAATGACACAAACACACCTATTGGATGCACAAGATTGGTTTAAAACCCTAATTGGACAACAATAAGCCTAGGGAGGATGAAAATGACCTAAATGTTCATCCAATGACACAAACACACCTATTGGATGCACATGATTGGTTTAAAACCCTAATTGGACAACAATAAGCCTAGGGAGGATGAAAATGACCTAAATGTTCATCTAATGACACAAACACACCTATTGGATGCACAAGATTGGTTTAAAACCCTAATTGGACAACAATAAGCATAGGGAGGATGAAAATGACCTAAATGTTCATCTAATGACACAAACACACCTATTGGATGCACAAGATTTGTTAAAAACCCTAATTGCACAAAAATAAGCCTAGGGAGGACGAAAATGACCTAAATGCTCATCCAATGACACAAATGAACTTATTGGATGCACAAGATTGCTTAAAAACCCTAATTGGACAAGAATAAGCTTGGGAGGACGAAAATGACCTAAATGTTCATGCAATGACACAAACACACCTATTGGATGCACAAGATTCGTTAGAAACCCTAATTGGACAAGAATAAGCCTAGGTAGGACGAAAATGACCTAAATGTGCATCCAATGACACAAACACACACATTGGATGCAAAAGAATGCTTAAAACCCTAATTGGACAAGAACAAGACTAGGGAGGACGAAAATGACCTAAATGTTCATCCAATGACACAAATGAACTTATTTGATGCACAAGATTGGTTAAAAACCCTAATTGGACAAGAATAAGCCTAGGGAGGATGAAAATGACTTAAATGTTCATCCAATGACACAAACACACCTATTGGATGCACAAGATTGGTTAAAAACCCTAATTGGACAAGAATAAGCCTAGGGAGGACGAAAATGACATAAATGTTAATCCAATGACACAAATGAAGTTATTGGATGCACAAGATTGCTTAAAACCCTAATTGGACAAGAATAAGCCTAGGGAGGACGAAAATGACCTAAATGTTCATCCAATGACACAAACACACCTATTGGATGCACAAGATTGGTTAAAAACCCTAATTGGACAAGAATAAGCCTAAGGTGGACGAAAATGACCTAAATGTTCATCCAATGACACAAATGAACTTATTGGATGCACAAGATTGGTTAAAAACCCTAATTGGACAAGAATAAGCCTAGGGTGGACGAAAATGACCTAAATGTTCATCCAATGACACAAATGAACTTATTGGATGCACAAGATTGGTTAAAAACCCTAATTGGACAAGAATAAGCCTATAGAGAACGAAAATGATCTAAATGTTCATCCAATGACACAAACACACCTATTGGATGCACAAGATTGGTTAAAATCCCTAATTGGACAAGAATAAGCCTAGGGAGGACGAAAATGACCTAAATGTTCATCCAATGACACAAATGAACTTATTGGATGCACAAGATTGGTTAAAAACCCTAATTGGACAAGAATAAGCCTAGGGAGGGCGAAAATGACCTAATTGATCATCCAATGACACAAACACACCTATTGGATGCACAAGATTGGTTAAAAACCCTAATTGGACAAGAATATGCCTAAGGAGGACGAAAATGACCTAAATATTAATTCAATGACACAAACAAAGTTATTGAATGCACAAGATTGGTTAAAAACCCTAATTGGACAAGAATAAGCCTAGGGAGGACGAAAATGACCTAATTGATCATCCAATGACACAAACACACCTATTGGATGCACAAGATTGGTTAAAAACCCTAATTGGACAAGAATAAGCCTAGGGAGGACGAAAATGATGATACAACTCAACTTATTGGATGCACAAGATTGGTTAAAAACCCTAATTGGACAAGAATAAGCCTAGGGAGGACGAAAATGACCTAATTGATCATCCAATGACACAAACACACCTATTGGATGCACAAGATTGGTTAAAAACCCTAATTGGACAAGAATATGCCTAGGGAAGACGAAAATGACCTAAATATTAATTCAATGACACCAACAAACTTATTGGATGCACAAGATTGGTTAAAAACCCTAATTGGACAAGAAGAAGCCTAGGGAGGACAAAAATGACCTAATTGATCATCCAATGACACAAACACACCTATTGGAAGCACAAGATTGGTTAAAAACCCTAATTGGACAAGAATATGCCTAGGGAGGACGAAAATGACCTAAATGTTAATCCAATGACACAAATGAACTGATTGGATGCACAAGATTGGTTAAAAACCCTAATTGGACAAGAATAAGCCTAGGGAGGACGAAAATGACCTAATTGATCATCCAATGACACAAACACACCTATTGGATGCACAAGATTGGTTAAAAACCCTAATTGGACAAGAATATGCCAAGGGAGGAGGAAAATGACCTAAATATTAATTCAATGACACAAACAAAGTTATTGGATGCTCAAGATTGGTTAAAAACCCTAATTGGACAAGAATAAGCCTAGGGAGGACGAAAATGACCTAATTGATCATCCAATGACACAAACACACCTATTGGAAGCACAAGATTGGTTAAAAACCCTAATTGGACAAGAATATGCCTAGGGAGGACGAAAATGATCTAAATGTAAATCCAGTGACACAAATGAACTTATTGGATGCACAAGATTGGTTAAAAACCCTAATTGGACAAGAATAAGCCTAGGGAGGACGAAAATAACCTAAATGTTAATCCAATAACACAACTCAACTTATTGGATGCACAAGATTGGCTAAAAACCCTAATTGGACAAGAATAAGCCTAGGGAGGACGAAAATGACCTAAATGTTAATCCAATGACACAACTCAACTTATTGGATGCACAAGATTGGTTGAAAACCCTAATTGGACAAGAATAAGCCTAGGGAGGACGAAAATGACCTAAATATTAATTCAATGACACAAACAAAGTTATTGGATGCACTAGATTGGTTAAAAACCCTAATTGGACAAGAATAAGCCTAGGGAGGACGAAAATGACCTAATTGATCATCCAATGACACAAACACACCTATTGGATGCACAAGATTGGTTAAAAACCCTAATTGGACAAGAATAAGCCTAGGGAGGATGAAAATGACCTAAATGTTCATCCAATGACACAAACACACCTATTGGATGCACAAGATTGGTTAAAAACCCTAATTGGACAAGAATAAGCCTAGCGAGGACGAAAATGACATAAATGTTAATCCAATGACACAAATGAAGTTATTCGATGCACAAGATTGCTTAAAACCCTAATTGGACAAGAATAAGACTAGGGAGGACGAAAATGACCTAAATGTTCATCCAATGACACAAACACACCTATTGGATGCACATGATTGGTTTAAAACCCTAATTGGACAACAATAAGCCTAGGGAGGATGAAAATGACCTAAATGTTCATCTAATGACCCAAACACACCTATTGGATGCACAAGATTGGTTTAAAACCCTAATTGGACAACAATAAGCCTAGGGAGGACGAAAATGACCTAAATGTTCATCTAATGACACAAACACACCTATTGGATGCACAAGATTTGTTAAAAACCCTAATTGCACAAAAATAAGCCTAGGGAGGACGAAAATGACCTAAATGCTCATCCAATGACACAAATGAACTTATTGGATGCACAAGATTGCTTAAAAACCCTAATTGGACAAGAATAAGCTAGGGAGGACGAAAATGACCTAAATGTTCATGCAATGACACAAACACACCTATTGGATGCACAAGATTCGTTAGAAACCCTAATTGGACAAGAATAAGCCTAGGTAGGACGAAAATGACCTAAATGTGCATCCAATGACACAAACACACACATTGGATGCAAAAGAATGCTTAAAACCCTAATTGGACAAGAACAAGACTAGGGAGGACGAAAATGACCTAAATGTTCATCCAATGACACAAATGAACTTATTTGATGCACAAGATTGGTTAAAAACCCTAATTGGACAAGAATAAGCCTAGGGAGGATGAAAATGACTTAAATGTTCATCCAATGACACAAACACACCTATTGGATGCACAAGATTGGTTAAAAACCCTAATTGGACAAGAATAAGCCTAGCGAGGACGAAAATGACATAAATGTTAATCCAATGACACAAATGAAGTTATTCGATGCACAAGATTGCTTAAAACCCTAACTGGACAAGAATAAGACTAGGGAGGACGAAAATGACCTAAATGTTCATCCAATGACACAAAGACACCTATTGGATGCACATGATTGGTTTAAAACCCTAATTGGACAACAATAAGCCTAGGGAGGATGAAAATGACCTAAATGTTCATCTAATGACACAAACACACCTATTGGATGCACAAGATTGGTTTAAAACCCTAATTGGACAACAATAAGCCTAGGGAGGATGAAAATGACCTAAATGTTCATCCAATGACACAAACACACCTATTGGATGCACATGATTGGTTTAAAACCCTAATTGGACAACAATAAGCCTAGGGAGGATGAAAATGACCTAAATGTTCATCTAATGACACAAACACACCTATTGGATGCACAAGATTGGTTTAAAACCCTAATTGGACAACAATAAGCCTAGGGAGGATGAAAATGACCTAAATGTTCATCCAATGACACAAACACACCTATTGGATGCACATGATTGGTTTAAAACCCTAATTGGACAACAATAAGCCTAGGGAGGATGAAAATGACCTAAATGTTCATCTAATGACACAAACACACCTATTGGATGCACAAGATTGGTTTAAAACCCTAATTGGACAACAATAAGCATAGGGAGGATGAAAATGACCTAAATGTTCATCTAATGACACAAACACACCTATTGGATGCACAAGATTTGTTAAAAACCCTAATTGCACAAAAATAAGTCTAGGGTGGACGAAAATGACCTAAATGCTCATCCAATGACACAAATGAACTTATTGGATGCCCAAGATTGCTTAAAAACCCTAATTGGACAAGAATAAGCTTGGGAGGACGAAAATGACCTAAATGTTCATGCAATGACACAAACACACCTATTGGATAGACAAGATTCGTTAGAAACCCTAATTGGACAAGAATAAGCCTAGGTAGGACGAAAATGACCTAAATGTGCATCCAATGACACAAACACACACATTGGATGCAAAAGAATGCTTAAAACCCTAATTGGACAAGAACAAGACTAGGGAGGACGAAAATGACCTAAATGTTCATCCAATGACACAAATGAACTTATTTGATGCACAAGATTGGTTAAAAACCCTAATTGGACAAGAATAAGCCTAGGGAGGATGAAAATGACTTAAATGTTCATCCAATGACACAAACACACCTATTGGATGCACAAGATTGGTTAAAAACCCTAATTGGACAAGAATAAGCCTAGCGAGGACGAAAATGACATAAATGTTAATCCAATGACACAAATGAAGTTATTCGATGCACAAGATTGCTTAAAACCCTAATTGGACAAGAATAAGACTAGGGAGGACGAAAATGACCTAAATGTTCATCCAATGACACAAACACACCTATTAGATGCACATGATTGGTTTAAAACCCTAATTGGACAACAATAAGCCTGGGGAGGATGAAAATGACCTAAATGTTCATCTAATGACACAAACACACCTATTGGATGCACAAGATTGGTTTAAAACCCTAATTGGACAACAATAAGCCTAGGGAGGATGAAAATGACCTAAATGTTCATCTAATGACACAAACACACCTATTGGATGCACAAGATTGGTTTAAAACCCTAATTGGACAACAATAAGCCTAGGGAGGATGAAAATGACCTAAATGTTCATCCAATGACACAAACACACCTATTGGATGCACATGATTGGTTTAAAACCCTAATTGGACAACAATAAGCCTAGGGAGGATGAAAATGACCTAAATGTTCATCTAATGACACAAACACACCTATTGGATGCACAAGATTGGTTTAAAACCCTAATTGGACAACAATAAGCATAGGGAGGATGAAAATGACCTAAATGTTCATCTAATGACACAAACACACCTATTGGATGCACAAGATTTGTTAAAAACCCTAATTGCACAAAAATAAGCCTAGGGAGGACGAAAATGACCTAAATGCTCATCCAATGACACAAATGAACTTATTGGATGCACAAGATTGCTTAAAAACCCTAATTGGACAAGAATAAGCTTGGGAGGACGAAAATGACCTAAATGTTCATGCAATGACACAAACACACCTATTGGATGCACAAGATTCGTTAGAAACCCTAATTGGACAAGAATAAGCCTAGGTAGGACGAAAATGACCTAAATGTGCATCCAATGACACAAACACACACATTGGATGCAAAAGAATGCTTAAAACCCTAATTGGACAAGAACAAGACTAGGGAGGACGAAAATGACCTAAATGTTCATCCAATGACACAAATGAACTTATTTGATGCACAAGATTGGTTAAAAACCCTAATTGGACAAGAATAAGCCTAGGGAGGATGAAAATGACTTAAATGTTCATCCAATGACACAAACACACCTATTGGATGCACAAGATTGGTTAAAAACCCTAATTGGACAAGAATAAGCCTAGGGAGGACGAAAATGACATAAATGTTAATCCAATGACACAAATGAAGTTATTGGATGCACAAGATTGCTTAAAACCCTAATTGGACAAGAATAAGCCTAGGGAGGACGAAAATGACCTAAATGTTCATCCAATGACACAAACACACCTATTGGATGCACAAGATTGGTTAAAAACCCTAATTGGACAACAATAAGCCTAAGGAGGATGAAAATGACCTAAATGTTCATCTAATGACACAAACACACCTATTGGATGCACAAGATTGGTTAAAAATCCTAATTGCACAAAACTAAGCCTAGGGAGGACGAAAATAACCTAAATGTTCATCCAATGACACAAATGAACTTATTGGATGCACAAGATTGCTTAAAACCCTAATTGGACAAGAATAAGACTAGGGAGGACGAAAATGACCTAAATGTTCATCCAATGACACAAACACACCTATTGGATGCACAAGATTGGTTAGAAATACTAATTGAACAAGAATAAGCCTAGGGAGGAAGAAAATGACCTAAATGTTCATCCAATGAAACAAATGAACTTATTGGATTCACAAGATTGCTTAAAAACCCTAATTGGACAAGAATAAGCCTAGGGAGGATGAAAATGACCTAAATGTTCATCCAATGACACAAATGAACTTATTGGATCCACAAGATTGGTTAAAAAGCCTAATTGGACAAGAATAAGCCTTGGGAGGACGAAAATGACCTAAATGTTCATCCAATGACACAAATGAACTTATTGGATGCACAAGATTGGTTAAAAACCCTAATTGGACAAGAATAAGCCTAGGGAGGACGAAAATGACCTAAATGTTCATCCAATGACACAAATGAACTTATAGGATGCACAAGATTGCTTAAAAACCCTAATTGGACAAGAATAAGCCTAGGGAGGACGAAAATGACCTAAATGTTAATCCAATGACACAAATTAACTTATTGGATGCACAAGATTGGTTAAAAACCCTAATTGGACAAGAATAAGCCTAGGGAGGACGAAAATGACCTAAATGCTAATCCAATGACACAACTCAACTTATTGGATGCACAAGATTGGTTAAAAACCCTAATTGGGCAAGAATAAGCCTAGGGAGGACGAAAATGACCTAAATGTTAATCCAATTACACAAATGACCTTATTAGATGCACAAGATTGGTTAAAAACCCTAATTGGACAAGAATAAGCCTAGGGAGGACGAAAATGACCTAATTGATCATCCAATGACACAAACACACCTATTGGATGCACAAGATTGGTTAAAAACCCTAATTGGACAAGAATATGCCTAGGGAGGAGGAAAATTTCCTAAATATTAATTCAATGACACAAACAAAGTTATTGGATGCACAAGATTGGTTAAAAACCCTAATTGGACAAGAATAAGCCTAGGGAGGACGAAAATGACCTAATTGATCATCCAATGACACAAACACACCTATTGGATGCACAAGATTGGTTAAAAACCCTAATTGGACAAGAATAACCCTAGGGAGGACGAAAATGACCTAATTGGTCATCCAATGACACAAACACACCTATTGGATGCACAAGATTGGTTAAAAACCCTAATTGGACAAGAATAAGCCTAGGGAGGACGAAAATGACCTAATTGATCATCCAATGACACAAACACACCTATTGGATGCACAAGATTGGTTAAAAACCCTAATTGGACAAGAATATGCCTAGGAAGGACGAAAATGACCTAATTGATCATCCAATGGCACAAACACACCTATTGGATGCACAAGATTGGTTAAAAACCCTAATTGGACAAGAATAAGCCTAGGGAGGACGAAAATGACCTAATTGATCATCCAATGACACAAACACACCTATTGGATGCACAAGATTGGTTACAAACCCTAATTGGACAAGAATAAGCCTAGGGAGGACGAAAATGACCTAATTGATCATCCAATGACACAAACACACCTATTGGATGCACAAGATTCGTTAAAAACCCTAATTGGACAAGAATATGCCTAGGGAGGACGAAAATGACCTAATTGATCATCCAATGACACAAACACACCTATTGGATGCACAAGATTGGTTAAAAACCCTAATTGGAAAAGAATATGCCTAGGGAGGACGAAAATGACCTAAATATTAATTCAATGACACAAACAAACTTATCGGATGCACAAGATTGGTTAAAAACCCTAATTGGACAAGAATAAGCCTACGGAGGACGAAAATGACCTAATTGATCATCCAAAGACAAAAACACACCTATTGGATGCACAAGATTGTTTAAAAACCCTAATTGGACAAGAATAAGCCTAGGGAGGACGAAAATGACCTAATTGATCATCCAATGACACAAACACACCTATTGGATGCACAAGATTGGTTAAAAACCCTAATTGGACAAGAATAAGCCTAGGGAGGACGAAAATGACCTAATTGATCATCCAATGACACAAACACACCTATTGGATGCACAAGATTGGTTAAAAACCCTAATTGGACAAGAATAAGCCTCGGGAGGACGAAAATGACCTAATTGATCATCCAAAGACACAAACACACCTATTGGATGCACAAGATTGGTTAAAAACCCTAATTGGACAAGAATAAGCCTAGGGAGGACGAAAATGACCTAATTGATCATCCAATGACACAAACACACCTATTGGATGCACAAGATTGGTTAAAAACCCTAATTGGACAAGAATAAGCATAGGGAGGACGAAAATGACCTAATTGATCATCCAATGACACAAACATACCTATTGGATGAACAAGATTGGTTAAAAACCCTAATTGGACAAGAATCAGCCTAGGGAGGACGAAAAGGACCTAAATGTTAATCCAATGACACAACTCAACTTATTGGATGCACAAGATTGGTTAAAAACCCTAATTGGACAAGAATAAGCCTAGGGAGGACGAAAATGACCTAATTGATCATCCAATGACACAAACACACCTATTGGATGCACAAGATTGGTTAAAAACCCTAATTGGACAAGAATATGCCTAGGGAAGACGAAAATGACCTAAATATTAATTCAATGACACCAACAAACTTATTGGATGCACAAGATTGGTTAAAAACCCTAATTGGACAAGAAGAAGCCTAGGGAGGACAAAAATGACCTAATTGATCATCCAATGACACAAACACACCTATTGGAAGCACAAGATTGGTTAAAAACCCTAATTGGACAAGAATATGCCTAGGGAGGACGAAAATGACCTAAATGTTAATCCAATGACACAAATGAACTGATTGGATGCACAAGATTGGTTAAAAACCCTAATTGGACAAGAATAAGCCTAGGGAGGACGAAAATGACCTAATTGATCATCCAATGACACAAACACACCTATTGGATGCACAAGATTGGTTAAAAACCCTAATTGGACAAGAATATGCCAAGGGAGGAGGAAAATGACCTAAATATTAATTCAATGACACAAACAAAGTTATTGGATGCTCAAGATTGGTTAAAAACCCTAATTGGACAAGAATAAGCCTAGGGAGGACGAAAATGACCTAATTGATCATCCAATGACACAAACACACCTATTGGAAGCACAAGATTGGTTAAAAACCCTAATTGGACAAGAATATGCCTAGGGAGGACGAAAATGATCTAAATGTAAATCCAGTGACACAAATGAACTTATTGGATGCACAAGATTGGTTAAAAACCCTAATTGGACAAGAATAAGCCTAGGGAGGACGAAAATAACCTAAATGTTAATCCAATAACACAACTCAACTTATTGGATGCACAAGATTGGCTAAAAACCCTAATTGGACAAGAATAAGCCTAGGGAGGACGAAAATGACCTAAATGTTAATCCAATGACACAACTCAACTTATTGGATGCACAAGATTGGTTGAAAACCCTAATTGGACAAGAATAAGCCTAGGGAGGACGAAAATGACCTAAATATTAATTCAATGACACAAACAAAGTTATTGGATGCACTAGATTGGTTAAAAACCCTAATTGGACAAGAATAAGCCTAGGGAGGACGAAAATGACCTAATTGATCATCCAATGACACAAACACACCTATTGGATGCACAAGATTGGTTAAAAACCCTAATTGGACAAGAATAAGCCTAGGGAGGATGAAAATGACCTAAATGTTCATCCAATGACACAAACACACCTATTGGATGCACAAGATTGGTTAAAAACCCTAATTGGACAAGAATAAGCCTAGCGAGGACGAAAATGACATAAATGTTAATCCAATGACACAAATGAAGTTATTCGATGCACAAGATTGCTTAAAACCCTAATTGGACAAGAATAAGACTAGGGAGGACGAAAATGACCTAAATGTTCATCCAATGACACAAACACACCTATTGGATGCACATGATTGGTTTAAAACCCTAATTGGACAACAATAAGCCTAGGGAGGATGAAAATGACCTAAATGTTCATCTAATGACCCAAACACACCTATTGGATGCACAAGATTGGTTTAAAACCCTAATTGGACAACAATAAGCCTAGGGAGGACGAAAATGACCTAAATGTTCATCTAATGACACAAACACACCTATTGGATGCACAAGATTTGTTAAAAACCCTAATTGCACAAAAATAAGCCTAGGGAGGACGAAAATGACCTAAATGCTCATCCAATGACACAAATGAACTTATTGGATGCACAAGATTGCTTAAAAACCCTAATTGGACAAGAATAAGCTAGGGAGGACGAAAATGACCTAAATGTTCATGCAATGACACAAACACACCTATTGGATGCACAAGATTCGTTAGAAACCCTAATTGGACAAGAATAAGCCTAGGTAGGACGAAAATGACCTAAATGTGCATCCAATGACACAAACACACACATTGGATGCAAAAGAATGCTTAAAACCCTAATTGGACAAGAACAAGACTAGGGAGGACGAAAATGACCTAAATGTTCATCCAATGACACAAATGAACTTATTTGATGCACAAGATTGGTTAAAAACCCTAATTGGACAACAATAAGCCTAGGGAGGATGAAAATGACTTAAATGTTCATCCAATGACACAAACACACCTATTGGATGCACAAGATTGGTTAAAAACCCTAATTGGACAAGAATAAGCCTAGCGAGGACGAAAATGACATAAATGTTAATCCAATGACACAAATGAAGTTATTCGTGCACAAGATTGCTTAAAACCCTAATTGGACAAGAATAAGACTAGGGAGGACGAAAATGACCTAAATGTTCATCCAATGACACAAACACACCTATTGGATGCACATGATTGGTTTAAAACCCTAATTGGACAACAATAAGCCTAGGGAGGATGAAAATGACCTAAATGTTCATCTAATGACACAAACACACCTATTGGATGCACAAGATTGGTTTAAAACCCTAATTGGACAACAATAAGCATAGGGAGGATGAAAATGACCCAAATGTTCATCTAATGACACAAACACACCTATTGGATGCACAAGATTTGTTAAAAACCCTAATTGCACAAAAATAAGCCTAGGGAGGACGAAAATGACCTAAATGCTCATCCAATGACACAAATGAACTTATTGGATGCACAAGATTGCTTAAAAACCCTAATTGGACAAGAATAAGCTTGGGAGGACGAAAATGACCTAAATGTTCATGCAATGACACAAACACACCTATTGGATAGACAAGATTCGTTAGAAACCCTAATTGGACAAGAATAAGCCTAGGTAGGACGAAAATGACCTAAATGTGCATCCAATGACACAAACACACACATTGGATGCAAAAGAATGCTTAAAACCCTAATTGGACAAGAACAAGACTAGGGAGGACGAAAATGACCTAAATGTTCATCCAATGACACAAATGAACTTATTTGATGCACAAGATTGGTTAAAAACCCTAATTGGACAAGAATAAGCCTAGGGAGGATGAAAATGACTTAAATGTTCATCCAATGACACAAACACACCTATTGGATGCACAAGATTGGTTAAAAACCCTAATTGGACAAGAATAAGCCTAGCGAGGACGAAAATGACATAAATGTTAATCCAATGACACAAATGAAGTTATTCGATGCACAAGATTGCTTAAAACCCTAATTGGACAAGAATAAGACTAGGGAGGACGAAAATGACCTAAATGTTCATCCAATGACACAAACACACCTATTGGATGCACATGATTGGTTTAAAACCCTAATTGGACAACAATAAGCCTAGGGAGTATGAAATTGACCTAAATGTTCATCTAATGACACAAACACACCTATTGGATGCACAAGATTGGTTTAAAACCCTAATTGGACAACAATAAGCCTAGGGAGGATGAAAATGACCTAAATGTTCATCTAATGACACAAACACACCTATTGGATGCACAAGATTTGTTAAAAACCCTAATTGCACAAAAATAAGCCTAGGGAGGACGAAAATGACCTAAATGCTCATCCAATGACACAAATGAACTTATTGGATGCACAAGATTGCTTAAAAACCCTAATTGGACAAGAATAAGCTAGGGAGGACGAAAATGACCTAAATGTTCATGCAATGACACAAACACACCTATTGGATGCACAAGATTCGTTAGAAACCCTAATTGGACAAGAATAAGCCTAGGTAGGACGAAAATGACCTAAATGTGCATCCAATGACACAAACACACACATTGGATGCAAAAGAATGCTTAAAACCCTAATTGGACAAGAACAAGACTAGGGAGGACGAAAATGACCTAAATGTTCATCCAATGACACAAATGAACTTATTTGATGCACAAGATTGGTTAAAAACCCTAATTGGACAAGAATAAGCCTAGGGAGGATGAAAATGACTTAAATGTTCATCCAATGACACAAACACACCTATTGGATGCACAAGATTGGTTAAAAACCCTAATTGGACAAGAATAAGCCTAGGGAGGACGAAAATGACCTAAATGTTCATCCAATGACACAAACATACCTATTAGACGCACAAGATTGGTTAAAAACTCTAATTGGACAACAATAAGCATAGGGAGGATGAAAGTGACCTAAATGTTCATCCAATGAGACAAACACACCTATTGGATGCACAAGATTGGTTAAAAACCCTAATTGGACAAGAATAAGCCTAGGGTGGACGAAAATGACCTAAATGTTCATCCAATGACACAAATGAACTTATTGGATGCACAAGATTGGTTAAAAACCCTAATTGGACAAGAATAAGCCTAGGGTGAACGAAAATGACCTAAATGTTCATCCAATGACACAAATGAACTTATTTGATGCACAAGATTGGTTAAATACCCTAATTGGACAAGAATAAGCCTTGGGAGGACGAAAATGACCTAAATGTTCATTCAATGACACAAACACACCTATTGGATGCACAAGATTGGTTAAAAACCCTAATTGGACAAGAATAAGCCTAGGGAGGACGAAAATGACCTAAATGTTCATCCAATGACACAAATGAACTTATTGGATGCACAAGATTGGTTAACAACTTTAATTGGACAAGAATAAGCCTAGGGAGGACGAAAATGACCTAAATATTCATCCAATGACACAAATGAACTTATTGGATGCACAAGATTGCTTAAAAACCCTAATTGGACAAGAATAAGCCTAGGGAGGACGAAAATGACCTAAATGTTCATCCAATGACACAAATGAACTTATTGGATGCACAAGATTGGTTAAAAACCCTAATTGGACAAGAATAAGCCTAGGGAGGACGAAAATGACCTAAATGTTCATCCAATGACACAAATGAACTTATAGGATGCACAAGATTGGTTAAAAACCCTAATTCGACAAGAATAAGCCTAGGGAGGACGAAAATGACCTAAATGTTCATCCAATGACACAAATGAACTTATTGGATGCACAAGATTGGTTAAAAACCCTAATTAGACAAGAATAAGCCTAGGGAGGACGAAAATGACCTAAATGTTCATCCAATGACACAAATGAACATATTGGATGCACAAGATTGGTTAAAAACCCTAACTGGACAAGAATAAGCCTAGGGAGTTCGAAAATGACCTAAATGTTCGTCCAATGACACAAACACACCAATTGGATGCACAAGATTGCATAAAAACCCTAATTGGACAAGAATAAGACTAGGGAGGACGAAAATGACCTAAATGTTCATCCAATGACACAAATGAACTTTTTAGATGCACAAGATTGGTTAAAAACCCTAATTGGACAAGAATAAGCATAGGGAGGACGAAAATGACCTAAATGTTCATCCAATGACACAAACCCACATATTGGATGCACAAGATTGCTTAAAACCCTAATTGGACAAGAATAAGACTAGGGAGGACGAAAATGACCTAAATGTTCCTCCAATGACACAAACACACCTACTGGATGCACAAGATTGCATAAAAACCATAATTGGACAAGAATAAGACTAGGGATGACGAAAATGACCTAAATGTTCATCCAATGACACAAATGAACTTATTGGATGCACAAGATTGGTTAAAAACCCTAATTGGACAAGAATAAGCCTAGGGAGGACGAAAATGACCTAAATGTTCATCCAATGACACAAATACATCTATTGGATGCACAAGATTGGTTAGAAACCCTAATTGGACAAGAATAAGCCTAGGGAGGACGAAAATGACCTAAATGTTCATCCAATGACACAAACACACCTATTGGATGCACAAGATTGGTTAAAAACCCTAATTGGACAAGAATAAGCCTAGGAAGGACGAAAATGACCTAAATGTTCATCCAATGACACAATCGAACTTATTGGATGCACAAGATTGGTTAAAAACCCTAATTGGACAAGAATAAGCCTAGGGAGGACGAAAATGACCTAAATGTTCATCCAATGACACAAACACACCTATTGGATGCACAAGATTGGTTAGAAACCCTAACTGGACAAGAATAAGCCTTGGGAGGACGAAAATGACCTAAATGTTCATCCAATGACACAAATGAACTTATTGGATGCACAAGATTGGTTAAAAACCCTAATTGGACAAGAATAAGCCTAGGGAGGACGAAAATGACCTAAATGTTCTTCCAATGACACAAAGACACATATTGGATGCACAAGATTGGTTAGAAACCCTAATTGGACAAGAATAAGCCTAGGAAGGACAAAAATGACCTAAATGTTAATCCAATGACACAAATGAACTTATTGGATGCACAAGATTGGTTAAATACCCTAATTGGACAAGAATAAGCCTAGGGAGGACGAAAATGACCTAAATGTTCATCCAATGACACAAACACACCTATTGGATGCACAAGATTGGTTAAAAACCCTAATTGGACAAGAATAAGCCTAGGGAGGACGAATATGACCTAAATGTTCATCCAATGACACAAATACACCTATTGGATGCACAAGATTGGTTAAAAACCCTAATTGGACAAGAATAAGCCTTGGGAGGACGAAAATGACCTAAATGTTCATCCAATGACACAAATGAACTTATTGGATGCACAAGATTGGTTAAAAACCCTAATTGGACAAGAATAAGCCTAGGGAGGACGAAAATGACCTAAATGTTCATCCAATGACACAAATGAACTTATTGGATGCACAAGATTGGTTAAAAACCCAAATTGGACAAGAATAAGCCTAGGGAGGGCGAAAATGACCTAAATGTTCGTCCAATGACAGAAACACACCTATTGGATGCACAAGATTGCATAAAAATCCTAATAGGACAAGAATAAGACTAGGGAGGACGAAAATGACCTAAATGTTCATCCAATGACACAAACACACATATTGGATGCACAAGATTGCTTGAAATGCTAATTGGACAAGAATAAGACTAGGGAGGACGAAAATGACCTAAATGTGCATCCAATGACACAAATGAACTTATTGGATGCACAAGATTGGTTAAAAACCCTAATTGGACAAGAATAAGCCTAGGGAGGACGAAAATGACCTAAATGTTCATCCAATGACACAAATGAACTTATTGGATGCACAATATTGCTTAAAAACCCTAATTGGACAAGAATAAGCCTAGGGAGGACGAAAATGACCTAAATGTTCATCCAATAAAACAAATGAACTTATTGGATGTACAAGATTGGTTAAAAACCTTATTTGGACAAGAATAAGCCTTGGGAGGACGAAAATGACCTAAATGTTCATCCAATGACACAAATGAACTTATTGGATGCACAAGATTGGTTAAAAACCCTAATTGGACAAGAATAAGCCTAGGGA
This sequence comes from Cicer pinnatifidum, assembly GCA_037974775.1. NCBI lineage: Eukaryota > Viridiplantae > Streptophyta > Magnoliopsida > Fabales > Fabaceae > Cicer > Cicer pinnatifidum. The sequence goes on from JBBPBR010000755.1 coordinate 383,418, forward strand.
GGACGAAAATGACCTAAATGTTCATCCAATGACACAAATGAACTTATTGGATGCACAAGATTGGTTAAAAACCCTAATTGGACAAGAATAAGCCTAGGGTGGACGCAAATCACCTAAATGTTCATCCAACGACACAAATAAAAATTATTTGATGCACAAGATTGCTTAAAAACCCTAATTGGTCAAGAATAAGCCTAGGGAGGACGAAAATGACCTAAATGTTCATCCAATGACACAAATTAACTTATTGGATGCACAAGATAGGTTAAAAACCCTAATTGGACAAGAATAAGCCTTGGGAGGACGAAAATGACCTAAATGTTCATCCAATGACACAAATGAACTTATTGGATGCACAAGATTGGTTAAAAACCCTAATTGGACAAGAATAAGCCTAGGGTGGACGAAAATGACCTAAATGTTCATCCAATGACACAAATGAACTTATTGGATGCACAAGATTGGTTAAAAACCCTAATTGGACAAGAATAAGCCTATGGAGAACGAAAATGACCTAAATGTTCATCCAATGACACAAACACACCTATTGGATGCACAAGATTGGTTAGAAACCCTAATTGGACAACAATAAGCCTAGGGAGGATGAAAATGACCTAAATGTTCATCTAATGACACAAACACACCTATTGGATGCACAAGATTGGTTAAAAACCCTAATTGCACAAAACTAAGCCTAGGGAGGACGAAAATAACCTAAATGTTCATCCAATGACCCAAATGAACTTATTGGATGCACAAGATTGCTTAAAACCCTAATTGGACAAGAATAAGACTAGGGAGGACGAAAATGACCTAAATGTTCATCCAATGACACAAACACACCTATTGGATGCACAAGATTGGTTAGAAACCCTAATTGGACAAGAATAAGCCTAGGAAGGACGAAAATGACCTAAATGTTAATCCAATGACACAAATGAACTTATTGGATGCACAAGATTGGTTAAAAACCGTAATTGGACAAGAATAAGCCTAGGGAGGACGAAAATGACCTAAATGTTCATCCAATGACACAAAAACACCTATTGGATGCACAAGATTTGTTAGAAACCCTAATTGGACAAGAATAAGCCTAGGAAGGACGAAATTGACCTAAATGTTAATCCAATGACACAAATGAACTTATTGGATGCACAAGATTGGTTAAAAACCCTAATTGGACAAGAATAAGCCTAGGGAGGACGAAAATGACCTAAATGTTCATCCAATGACACAAACACACCTATTGGATGCACAAGATTGGTTAGAAACCCTAATTGGACAAGAATAAGCCTAGGGAGGATGAAAATGACCTAAATATAAATCCAATGACACAAATGAACTTATTGGATGCACAAGATTGCTTAAAACCCTAATTGGACAAGAATAAGACTAGGGAGGACGAAAATGACCTAAATGTTCATCCAATGACACAAACACACCTATTGGATGCACAAGATTGGTTTAAAACCCTAATTGGACAACAATAAGCCTAGGGAGGATGAAAATGACCTAAATGTTCATCCAATGACACAAACACACCTATTGGATGCACATGATTGGTTTAAAACCCTAATTGGACAACAATAAGCCTAGGGAGGATGAAAATGACCTAAATGTTCATCTAATGACACAAACACACCTATTGGATGCACAAGATTGGTTTAAAACCCTAATTGGACAACAATAAGCATAGGGAGGATGAAAATGACCCAAATGTTCATCTAATGACACAAACACACCTATTGGATGCACAAGATTGGTTAAAAACCGTAATTGGACAAGAATAAGCCTAGGGAAGACGAAAATGACATAAATGTTAATCCAATGACACAAATGAACTTATTGGATGCACAAGATTGGTTAAAAACCCTAATTGGACAAGAATAAGCCTAGGGAGGACGAAAATGACCTAAATGTTCATCCAATGACACAAACACACCTATTGGATGCACAAGATTGGTTAAAAACCCTAATTGGACAAGAATAAGCCTAGTGAGGACAAAAATGACCTAATTGTTAATCCAATGACACAAATGAACTTATTGGATGCACAAGATTGGTTAAAAACCCTAATTGGACAAGAATAAGCCTAGGGAGGATGAAAATGACCTAAATGTTCATCCAATGACACAAACACACCTATTGGATGCACAAGATTGGTTAAAAACCCTAATTGGACAAGAATAAGCCTAGCGAGGACGAAAATGACATAAATGTTAATCCAATGACACAAATGAAGTTATTCGATGCACAAGATTGCTTAAAACCCTAATTGGACAAGAATAAGACTAGGGAGGACGAAAATGACCTAAATGTTCATCCAATGACACAAACACACCTATTGGATGCACAAGATTGGTTTAAAACCCTAATTGGACAACAATAAGCCTAGGGAGGATGAAAATGACCTAAATGTTCATCTAATGACACAAACACACCTATTGGATGCACAAGATTTGTTCAAAACCCTAATTGCACAAAAATAAGCCTAGGGAGGACGAAAATGACCTAAATGCTCATCCAATGACACAAATGAACTTATTGGATGCACAAGATTGCTTAAAAACCCTAATTGGACAAGAATAAGCTAGGGAGGACGAAAATGACCTAAATGTTCATGCAATGACACAAACACACCTATTGGATGCACAAGATTTGTTAGAAACCCTAATTGGACAAGAATAAGCCTAGGTAGGACGAAAATGACCTAAATGTGCATCCAATGACACAAACACACACATTGGATGCAAATGAATGCTTAAAACCCTAATTGGACAAGAACAAGACTAGGGAGGACGAAAATGACCTAAATGTTCATCCAATGACACAAATGAACTTATTTGATGCACAAGATTGGTTAAAAACCCTAATTGGACAAGAATAAGCCTAGGGAGGATGAAAATGACTTAAATGTTCATCCAATGACACAAACACACCTATTGGATGCACAAGATTGGTTAAAAACCCTAATTGGACAAGAATAAGCCTAGCGAGGACGATAATGACATAAATGTTAATCCAATGACACAAATGAAGTTATTCGATGCACAAGATTGCTTAAAACCCTAATTGGACAAGAATAAGACTAGGGAGGACGAAAATGACCTAAATGTTCATCCAATGACACAAACACACCTATTGGATGCACATGATTGGTTTAAAACCCTAATTGGACAACAATAAGCCTAGGGAGGATGAAAATGACCTAAATGTTCATCTAATGACACAAACACACCTATTGGATGCACAAGATTGGTTTAAAACCCTAATTGGACAACAATAAGCATAGGGAGGATGAAAATGACCCAAATGTTCATCTAATGACACAAACACACCTATTGGATGCACAAGATTTGTTAAAAACCCTAATTGCACAAAAATAAGCCTAGGGAGGACGAAAATGACCTAAATGCTCATCCAATGACACAAATGAACTTATTGGATGCACAAGATTGCTTAAAAACCCTAATTGGACAAGAATAAGCTTGGGAGGACGAAAATGACCTAAATGTTCATGCAATGACACAAACACACCTATTGGATAGACAAGATTCGTTAGAAACCCTAATTGGACAAGAATAAGCCTAGGTAGGACGAAAATGACCTAAATGTGCATCCAATGACACAAACACACACATTGGATGCAAAAGAATGCTTAAAACCCTAATTGGACAAGAACAAGACTAGGGAGGACGAAAATGACCTAAATGTTCATCCAATGACACAAATGAACTTATTTGATGCACAAGATTGGTTAAAAACCCTAATTGGACAAGAATAAGCCTAGGGAGGATGAAAATGACTTAAATGTTCATCCAATGACACAAACACACCTATTGGATGCACAAGATTGGTTAAAAACCCTAATTGGACAAGAATAAGCCTAGCGAGGACGAAAATGACATAAATGTTAATCCAATGACACAAATGAAGTTATTCGATGCACAAGATTGCTTAAAACCCTAATTGGACAAGAATAAGACTAGGGAGGACGAAAATGACCTAAATGTTCATCCAATGACACAAACACACCTATTGGATGCACATGATTGGTTTAAAACCCTAATTGGACAACAATAAGCCTAGGGAGTATGAAATTGACCTAAATGTTCATCTAATGACACAAACACACCTATTGGATGCACAAGATTGGTTTAAAACCCTAATTGGACAACAATAAGCCTAGGGAGGATGAAAATGACCTAAATGTTCATCTAATGACACAAACACACCTATTGGATGCACAAGATTTGTTCAAAACCCTAATTGCACAAAAATAAGCCTAGGGAGGACGAAAATGACCTAAATGCTCATCCAATGACACAAATGAACTTATTGGATGCACAAGATTGCTTAAAAACCCTAATTGGACAAGAATAAGCTAGGGAGGACGAAAATGACCTAAATGTTCATGCAATGACACAAACACACCTATTGGATGCACAAGATTCGTTAGAAACCCTAATTGGACAAGAATAAGCCTAGGTAGGACGAAAATGACCTAAATGTGCATCCAATGACACAAACACACACATTGGATGCAAAAGAATGCTTAAAACCCTAATTGGACAAGAACAAGACTAGGGAGGACGAAAATGACCTAAATGTTCATCCAATGACACAAATGAACTTATTTGATGCACAAGATTGGTTAAAAACCCTAATTGGACAAGAATAAGCCTAGGGAGGATGAAAATGACTTAAATGTTCATCCAATGACACAAACACACCTATTGGATGCACAAGATTGGTTAAAAACCCTAATTGGACAAGAATAAGCCTAGGGAGGACGAAAATGACATAAATGTTAATCCAATGACACAAATGAAGTTATTGGATGCACAAGATTGCTTAAAACCCTAATTGGACAAGAATAAGACTAGGGAGGACGAAAATGACCTAAATGTTCATCCAATGACACAAACACACCTATTGGATGCACAAGATTGGTTTAAAACCCTAATTGGACAACAATAAGCCTAGGGAGGATGAAAATGACCTAAATGTTCATCCAATGACACAAACACACCTATTGGATGCACATGATTGGTTTAAAACCCTAATTGGACAACAATAAGCCTAGGGAGGATGAAAATGACCTAAATGTTCATCTAATGACACAAACACACCTATTGGATGCACAAGATTGGTTTAAAACCCTAATTGGACAACAATAAGCATAGGGAGGATGAAAATGACCCAAATGTTCATCTAATGACACAAACACACCTATTGGATGCACAAGATTGGTTAAAAACCGTAATTGGACAAGAATAAGCCTAGGGAAGACGAAAATGACATAAATGTTAATCCAATGACACAAATGAACTTATTGGATGCACAAGATTGGTTAAAAACCCTAATTGGACAAGAATAAGCCTAGGGAGGACGAAAATGACCTAAATGTTCATCCAATGACACAAACACACCTATTGGATGCACAAGATTGGTTAAAAACCCTAATTGGACAAGAATAAGCCTAGTGAGGACAAAAATGACCTAATTGTTAATCCAATGACACAAATGAACTTATTGGATGCACAAGATTGGTTAAAAACCCTAATTGGACAAGAATAAGCCTAGGGAGGATGAAAATGACCTAAATGTTCATCCAATGACACAAACACACCTATTGGATGCACAAGATTGGTTAAAAACCCTAATTGGACAAGAATAAGCCTAGCGAGGACGAAAATGACATAAATGTTAATCCAATGACACAAATGAAGTTATTCGATGCACAAGATTGCTTAAAACCCTAATTGGACAAGAATAAGACTAGGGAGGACGAAAATGACCTAAATGTTCATCCAATGACACAAACACACCTATTGGATGCACATGATTGGTTTAAAACCCTAGTTGGACAACAATAAGCCTAGGGAGGATGAAAATGACCTAAATGTTCATCTAATGACACAAACACACCTATTGGATGCACAAGATTGGTTTAAAACCCTAATTGGACAACAATAAGCCTAGGGAGGATGAAAATGACCTAAATGTTCATCCAATGACACAAACACACCTATTGGATGCACATGATTGGTTTAAAACCCTAATTGGACAACAATAAGCCTAGGGAGGATGAAAATGACCTAAATGTTCATCTAATGACACAAACACACCTATTGGATGCACAAGATTGGTTTAAAACCCTAATTGGACAACAATAAGCATAGGGAGGATGAAAATGACCTAAATGTTCATCTAATGACACAAACACACCTATTGGATGCACAAGATTTGTTAAAAACCCTAATTGCACAAAAATAAGCCTAGGGAGGACGAAAATGACCTAAATGCTCATCCAATGACACAAATGAACTTATTGGATGCACAAGATTGCTTAAAAACCCTAATTGGACAAGAATAAGCTTGGGAGGACGAAAATGACCTAAATGTTCATGCAATGACACAAACACACCTATTGGATGCACAAGATTCGTTAGAAACCCTAATTGGACAAGAATAAGCCTAGGTAGGACGAAAATGACCTAAATGTGCATCCAATGACACAAACACACACATTGGATGCAAAAGAATGCTTAAAACCATAATTGGACAAGAACAAGACTAGGGAGGACGAAAATGACCTAAATGTTCATCCAATGACACAAATGAACTTATTTGATGCACAAGATTGGTTAAAAACCCTAATTGGACAAGAATAAGCCTAGGGAGGATGAAAATGACTTAAATGTTCATCCAATGACACAAACACACCTATTGGATGCACAAGATTGGTTAAAAACCCTAATTGGACAAGAATAAGCCAAGCGAGGACGAAAATGACATAAATGTTAATCCAATGACACAAATGAAGTTATTCGATGGACAAGATTGCTTAAAACCCTAATTGGACAAGAATAAGACTAGGGAGGACGAAAATGACCTAAATGTTCATCCAATGACACAAACACACCTATTGGATGCACATGATTGGTTTAAAACCCTAATTGGACAACAATAAGCCTAGGGAGGATGAAAATGACCTAAATGTTCATCTAATGACACAAACACACCTATTGGATGCACAAGATTGGTTTAAAACCCTAATTGGACATTAATAAGCCTAGGGAGGATGAAAATGACCTAAATGTTCATCTAATGACACAAACACACCTATTGGATGCACAAGATTTGTTAAAAACCCTAATTGCACAAAAATAAGCCTAGGGAGGACGAAAATGACCTAAATGCTCATCCAATGACACAAATGAACTTATTGGATGCACAAGATTGCTTAAAAACCCTAATTGGACAAGAATAAGCAAGGGAGGACGAGAATGACCTAAATGTTCATGCAATGACACAAACACACCTATTGGATGCACAAGATTCGTTAGAAACCCTAATTGGACAAGAATAAGCCTAGGTAGGACGAAAATGACCTAAATGTGCATCCAATGACACAAACACACACATTGGATGCAAAAGAATGCTTAAAACCCTAATTTGACAAGAACAAGACTAGGGAGGACGAAAATGACCTAAATGTTCATCCAATGACACAAATGAACTTATTTGATGCACAAGATTGGTTAAAAACCCTAATTGGACAAGAATAAGCCTAGGGAGGATGAAAATGACTTAAATGTTCATCCAATGACACAAACACACCTATTGGATGCACAAGATTGGTTAAAAACCCTAATTGGACAAGAATAAGCCTAGCGAGGACGAAAATGACATAAATGTTAATCCAATGACACAAATGAAGTTATTCGATGCACAAGATTGCTTAAAACCCTAATTGGACAAGAATAAGACTAGGGAGGACGAAAATGACCTAAATGTTCATCCAATGACACAAACACACCTATTGGATGCACATGATTGGTTTAAAACCCTAATTGGACAACAATAAGCCTAGGGAGTATGAAATTGACCTAAATGTTCATCTAATGACACAAACACACCTATTGGATGCACAAGATTGGTTTAAAACCCTAATTGGACAACAATAAGCCTAGGGAGGATGAAAATGACCTAAATGTTCATCTAATGACACAAACACACCTATTGGATGCACAAGATTTGTTCAAAACCCTAATTGCACAAAAATAAGCCTAGGGAGGACGAAAATGACCTAAATGCTCATCCAATGACACAAATGAACTTATTGGATGCACAAGATTGCTTAAAAACCCTAATTGGACAAGAATAAGCTAGGGAGGACGAAAATGACCTAAATGTTCATGCAATGACACAAACACACCTATTGGATGCACAAGATTCGTTAGAAACCCTAATTGGACAAGAATAAGCCTAGGTAGGACGAAAATGACCTAAATGTGCATCCAATGACACAAACACACACATTGGATGCAAAAGAATGCTTAAAACCCTAATTGGACAAGAACAAGACTAGGGAGGACGAAAATGACCTAAATGTTCATCCAATGACACAAATGAACTTATTTGATGCACAAGATTGGTTAAAAACCCTAATTGGACAAGAATAAGCCTAGGGAGGATGAAAATGACTTAAATGTTCATCCAATGACACAAACACACCTATTGGATGCACAAGATTGGTTAAAAACCCTAATTGGACAAGAATAAGCCTAGGGAGGACGAAAATGACTTAAATGTTAATCCAATGACACAAATGAACTTATTGGATGCACAAGATTGGTTAAAAACCCTAATTGGACAAGAATAAGCCTAGGGAGGACGAAAATGACCTAATTGATCATCCAATGACACAAACACACCTATTGGATGCACAAGATTGGTTAAAAACCCTAATTGGACAAGAATAAGCCTAGGGAGGATGAAAATAACTTAATTGATCATCCAATGACACAAACCCACCTATTGGATGCACAAGATTGGTTAAAAACCCTAATTGGACAAGAATATGTCTAGGGAGGACGAAAATGACCTAAATGTTAATCCAATGACACAAACACACCTATTGGATGCACAAGATTGGTTAAAAACCCTAATTGGACAATAATATGCCTAGGGAGGACGAAAATGAACTAAATGTTAATCCAATGACACAAATGAACTTATTGGATGCACAAGATTGGTTAAAAACCCTAATTGGACAAGAATAAGCCTAGGGAGGACGAAAATGACCTAATTGATCATCCAATGACACAAACACACCTATTGGATGCACAAGATTGGTTAAAAACCCTAATTGGACAAGAATATGCCTAGGGAGGACGAAAATGACCTAATTGATCATCCAATAACACAAATGAACTTATTGGATGCACAAGATTGGTTAAAAACCCTAATTGGACAAGAATAAGCCTAGGGAGGACGAAAATGATCTAATTGATCGTCCAATGACACAAACACACCTATTGAATGCACAAGATTGGTTAAAAACCCTAATTGGACAAGAATATGCCTAGGGAGGACTAAAATGACCTAAATGTTAATCCAATGACACAAATGAACTTATTGGATGCACAAGATTGGTTAAAAACCCTAATTGGACAAGAATAAGCCTAGGGAGGACGAAAATGACCTAATTGATCATCCAATGACACAAACACACCTATTGGATGCACAAAATTGATTAAAAACCATAGTTGGACAAGAACATGCCTAGGGAGGACGAAAATGACCTAATTGATCATCCAATGACACAAACACACCTATTGGATGCACAAGATTGGTTAAAAACCCTAACTGGACAAGAATATGCCTAGGGAGGACGAAAATGACCTAAATGTTCATCCAATGACACAAATGAACTTATTGGATGCACAAGATTGGTTAAAAACCCTAATTGGACAAGAATAAGCCTAGGGAGGACGAAAATGACCTAAATGTTCATCCAATGACACAAACTCACCTATTGGATGCACAAGATTGCATAAAAACCCTAATTGGACAAGAATAAGCCTAGGGAGGACGAAAATGACCTAAATGTTCATCCAATGACACAAATGAACTTATTGGATGCACAAGATTGGTTAAAAACACTAATTGGACAAGAATAAGCCAAGGGAGGACGAAAATGACCTAAATGTTCATCCAATGACACAAACACACCTATTGGATGCAGAAGATTGGTTAGAAACCCTAATTGGACAAGAATAAGCCTAGGAAGGACGAAAATGACCTAAATGTTAATCCAATGACACAAATGAACTTATTGGATGCACAAGATTGGTTAAAAACCCTAATTGGACAAGAATAAGCCTAGGGAGGACGAAAATAACCTAAATGTTCATCCAATGATAAAAATGAACTTATTGGATGCACAAGATTGGTTAAAAACCCTAATTGGACAAGAATAAGCCTAGGGAGGACGAAAATGACCTAAATGTTCATCCAATGACACAAACACACCTATTTGATGCACAAGATTGGTTAGAAACCCTAATTGGACAAGAATAAGCCTAGGAAGGACGAAAATGACCTAAATGTTAATCCAATGACACAAATGAATTTATTGGATGCACAAGATTGGTTAAAAACCCTAATTGGACAAGAATAAGCCTAGGGAGGACGAAAATGACCTAAATGTTCATCCAATGACACAAATGAACTTATTGGATGCATAAGATTGGTTAAAAACCCTAATTGGACAAGAATAAGCTTAGGGTGGACGAGAATGACCTAATTGTTCATCCAATGACACAAATGAACTTATTGGACGCACATGATTGGGTAAAAACCCTAATTGGACAAGAATAAGCCTAGGGAGGACGAAAATGACCTAAATGTTAATCCAATCACACAAATGAACTTATTGGATGCACAAGATTGCTTAAAACCCTAATTGGACAAGAATAAGACTAGGGAGGACGAAAATGACCTAAATGTTCATCCAATGACACAAACACACCTATTGGATGCACAAGATTGGTTAGAAACCCTAATTGGACAAGAATAAGCCTAGGAAGGACGAAAATGACCTAAATGTTAATCCAATGACACAAATGAACTTATTGGATGCACAAGATTGGTTAAAAACCGTAATTGGACAAGAATAAGCCTAGGGAGGACGAAAATGACCTAAATGTTCATCCAATGACACAAAAACACCTATTGGATGCACAAGATTTGTTAGAAACCCTAATTGGACAAGAATAAGCCTAGGAAGGACGAAATTGACCTAAATGTTAATCCAATGACACAAATGAACTTATTGGATGCACAAGATTGGTTAAAAACCCTAATTGGACAAGAATAAGCCTAGGGAGGACGAAAATGACCTAAATGTTCATCCAATGACACAAACACACCTATTGGATGCACAAGATTGGTTAGAAACCCTAATTGGACAAGAATAAGCCTAGGGAGGATGAAAATGACCTAAATATAAATCCAATGACACAAATGAACTTATTGGATGCACAAGATTGCTTAAAACCCTAATTGGACAAGAATAAGACTAGGGAGGACGAAAATGACCTAAATGTTCATCCAATGACACAAACACACCTATTGGATGCACAAGATTGGTTTAAAACCCTAATTGGACAACAATAAGCCTAGGGAGGATGAAAATGACCTAAATGTTCATCCAATGACACAAACACACCTATTGGATGCACATGATTGGTTTAAAACCCTAATTGGACAACAATAAGCCTAGGGAGGATGAAAATGACCTAAATGTTCATCTAATGACACAAACACACCTATTGGATGCACAAGATTGGTTTAAAACCCTAATTGGACAAGAATAAGCCTAGGTAGGACGAAAATGACCTAAATGTGCATCCAATGACACAAACACACACATTGGATGCAAAAGAATGCTTAAAACCCTAATTGGACAAGAACAAGACTAGGGAGGATGAAAATGACCTAAATGTTCATCCAATGACACAAATGAACTTATTTGATGCACAAGATTGGTTAAAAACCCTAATTGGACAAGAATAAGCCTAGGGAGGATGAAAATGACTTAAATGTTCATCCAATGACACAAACACACCTATTGGATGCACAAGATTGGTTAAAAACCCTAATTGGACAAGAATAAGCCTAGCGAGGACGAAAATGACATAAATGTTAATCCAATGACACAAATGAAGTTATTCGATGCACAAGATTGCTTAAAACCCTAATTGGACAAGAATAAGACTAGGGAGGACGAAAATGACCTAAATGTTCATCCAATGACACAAACACACCTATTGGATGCACATGATTGGTTTAAAACCCTAATTGGACAACAATAAGCCTAGGGAGGATGAAAATGACCTAAATGTTCATCTAATGACACAAACACACCTATTGGATGCACAAGATTGGTTTAAAACCCTAATTGGACAACAATAAGCCTAGGGAGGATGAAAATGACCTAAATGTTCATCTAATGACACAAACACACCTATTGGATGCACAAGATTTGTCAAAAACCCTAATTGCACAAAAATAAGCCTAGGGAGGACGAAAATGACCTAAATGCTCATCCAATGACACAAATGAACTTATTGGATGCACAAGATTGCTTAAAACCCTAATTGGACAAGAATAAGACTAGGGGGGACGAAAATGACCTAAATGTTCATCTAATGACACAAACACACCTATTGGATGCACAAGATTGGTTAACAGCCCTAACTGGACATGAAAAAGCCTATGGAGGACGAAAATGACTTAAATCTTAATCCAATGATACAAATGAACTTATTGGATGCACAAGATTGCTTAAAACCCTAATTGGACAAGACTAAGCCTTGGGAGGACGAAAATGACCTAAATGTTCATCAAATGACACAAACACACCTATTGGATGCACAAGACTGGTTAAAAACCCATATTGGACAAGAATAAGCTAAGGAGGACGAAAATGACCTAAATGTTCCTGCAATGACACAAACACACCTATTGGATGCACAAGATTCGTTAGAAACCCTAATTGGACAAGAATAAGACTAGGGAGGACGAAAATGACCTAAATGTGCATCCAATGACACAAACACACACATTGATTGCACAAGAATGCTTAAAACCCTAATTGGACAAGAATAAGACTAGGGAGGACGCAAATGACCTAAATGTTCATCCAATGACACAAATGAACTTATTGGATGCACAAGATAGCTTAAAAACCCTAATTGGACAAAAATAAACCTAGGGAGGATGAAAATGACCTAAATGTACATCCAATGACACAAATGAACTTATTTGATGCACAAGATTGGTTAAAAACCCTAATTGGACAAGAATAAGCCTAGGGAGGATGAAAATGACTTAAATGTTCATCCAATGACACAAACACACCTATTGGATGCACAAGATTGGTTAAAAACCCTAATTGGACAAGAATAAGCCTTGGGAGGACGAAAATGACATAAATGTTAATCCAATGACACAAATGAAGTTATTGGATGCACAAGATTGCTTAAAACCCTAATTGGACAAGAATAAGACTAGGGAGGACGAAAATGACCTAAATGTTCATCCAATGACACAAACACACCTATTGGATGCACAAGATTGGTTTAAAACCCTAATTGGACAACAATAAGCCTAGGGAGGATGAAAATGACCTAAATGTTCATCTAATGACACAAACACACCTATTGGATGCACAAGATTTGTTAAAAACCCTAAATGGACAAGAATAAGCCTAGGGAGGACGAAAATGACCTAAATGTTCATCCAATGACACAAACACACCTATTGGATGCACAAGATTGGTTTAAATCTCTAATTGGACATGAATAAGCCTAGGGAGGACGAAAATGACCTAAATGTTCATCCAATGACACAAACACACCTATTGGATGCACAAGATTGGTTAAAAAACCCTAATTGGACAAGAATAAGCCTTGGGAGGACGAAAATGACCTAAATGTTCATCCAATGACACAAATGAACTTATTGGATGCACAAGATTGGTTAAAAACCCTAATTGGACAAGAATAAGCCTAGGGAGGACGAAAATGACCTAAATGTTCATCCAATGATACAAACACACACATTGATTGCACAAGAATGCTTAAAACCCTAATTGGACAAGAATAAGACTAGGGAGGACGAAAATGACCTAAATTTTCATCCAATGACACAAACACACCTATTGGATGCACAAGACTGGTTAAAAACCCTAATTGGACAAGAATAAGCTAAGGAGGACGAAAATGACCTAAATGTTCATGCAATGACACAAACACACCTATTGGATGCACAAGATTCGTTAGAAACCCTAATTGGACAAGAATAAGACTAGGGAGGACGAAAATGACCTAAATGTGCATCCAATGACACAAACACACACATTGATTGCACAAGAATGCTTAAAACCCTAATTGGACAAGAATAAGACTAGGGAGAACGAAAATGACCTAAATGTTCATCCAATGACACAAATGAACTTATTGGATGCACAAGATAGCTTAAAAACCCTAATTGGACAAAAATAAACCTACGGAGGATGAAAATGACCTAAATGTACATCCAATGACACAAATGAACTTATTTGATGCACAAGATTGGTTAAAAACCCTAATTGGACAAGAATAAGCCTAGGGAGGATGAAAATGACTTAAATGTTCATCCAATGACACAAACACACCTATTGGATGCAAAAGATTGGTTAAAAACCCTAATTGGACAAGAATAAGCCTTGGGAGGACGAAAATGACATAAATGTTAATCCAATGACACAAATGAAGTTATTGGATGCACAAGATTGCTTAAAACCCTAATTGGACAAGAATAAGACTAGGGAGGACGAAAATGACCTAAATGTTCATCCAATGACACAAACACACCTATTGGATGCACAAGATTGGTTTAAAACCCTAATTGGACAACAATAAGCCTAGGGAGGATGAAAATGACCTAAATGTTCATCTAATGACACAAACACACCTATTGGATGCACAAGATTTGTTAAAAACCCTAATTGCACAAAAATAAGCCTAGGGAGGACGAAAATGACCTAAATGTTTATCCAATGACACAAATGAACTTATTGGATGCACAAGATTGCTTAAAACCCTAATTGGACAAGAATAAGACTAGGGAGGAAGAAAATGACCTAAATGTTCGTCCAATGACACAAACACACCTGTTGGATGCACAAGATTCATTAGAAACGCTATTTGGACAAGAATAAGCCTAGGGAGGACGAAAATGACCTAAATGTTCATCCAATGACACAAATGAACTTATTGGATGCACAAGATTGCTTAAAAACCTTAATTGGACAAGAATAAGCCTAGGGAGGACGAAAATGACCTCAATGTTCCTCTAATGACACAAATGAACTTATTGGATGCACAAGATTGGTTAAAAACCCTAATTGGAACAAAATAAGCCTTGGGAGGACGAAAATGACCTAAATGTTCATCCAATGACACAAATGAAATTATTGGACGCACAAGATTGGTTAAAAACCCTAATTGGACAAGAATAAGCCTAGGGTGGAAGAAAATGACCTAAATGTTCATCCAATGACCCAAATGAACTTATTGGATGCACAAGATTGGTTAAAAACCTTAAATGGACAAGAATAAGCCTAGGGAGGACGAAAATGACCAAAATGTTCATCCAATGACACAAACACACCTATTGGATGCACAAGATTGGTTTAAATCTCTAATTGGACAAGAATAAGCCTAGGGAGGACGAAAATGACCTAAATGTTCATCCAATGACACAAACACACCTATTGGATGCACAAGATTGGTTAAAAAACCCTAATTGGACAAGAATAAGCCTTGGGAGGACGGAAATGACCTAAATGTTCATCCAATGACACAAATGAACTTATTGGATGCACAAGATTGGTTAAAAACCCTAATTGGACAAGAATAAGCCTAGGGTGGACGAAAATGACCTAAATGTTCATCCAATGATACAAACACACACATTGATTGCACAAGAATGCTTAAAACCCTAATTGGACAAGAATAAGACTAGGGAGGACGAAAATGACCTAAATTTTCATCCAATGACACAAATGAACTTATTGGATGCACAAGATAGCTTAAAAACCCTAATTGGACAAAAATAAACTTAGGGAGGATGAAAATGACCTAAATGTACATCCAATGACACAAATGAACTTATTTGATGCACAAGATTGGTTAAAAACCCTAATTGGACAAGAATAAGCCTAGGGAGGATGAAAATGACTTAAATGTTCATCCAATGACACAAACACACCTATTGGATGAACAAGATTGGTTAAAAACCCTAATTGGACAAGAATAAGCCTAGGGAGGACGAAAATGACATAAATGTTAATCCAATGACACAAATGAAGTTATTGGATGCACAAGATTGCTTAAAACCCTAATTGGACAAGAATAAGCCTAGGGAGGACGAAAATGACCTAAATGTTCATCAAATGACACAAATGAACTTATTGGATGCACAAGATTGGTTAAAAACCCTAAATGGACAAGAATAAGCCTAGGGAGGACGAAAATGACCTAACTGTTCATTCAATGACACAAACACACCTATTGGATGCACAAGATTGGTTAGAAACCCTAATTGGACAAGAATAAGCCTAGGGAGGACGAAAATTACCTAAATGTTCATCCAATGACACAAATGAACTTATTGGATGCACAAGATTGCTTAAAAACCCTAATTGGACAAGAATAAGCCTAGAGAGGACGAAAATGACCTCAATGTTCATCCAATGACACAAATCAACTTGTTGGATGCACAAGATTGCTTAAAAACTCTAATTGGACAAGAATAAGCCTTGGGAGGACGAAAATGACCTAAATGTTCATCCAATGACACAAATGAACTTATTGGATGCACAAGATTGGTTAAAAACCCTAATTGGACAAGTATAAGCCTAGGGAGGACGAAAATGACCTAAATGTTCATCCAATGACACAAATGAACTTAATGGATGCACAAGATTGCTTAAAAACCCTAATTGGACAAGAATTAGCCTAGGGAGGACGAAAATGACCTAAATGTTCATCCAATGACACAAATGAACTTATTGGATGCACAACATTGGTTAAATACCCTAATTGGACCGGAATAAGCCAAGGGAGGACGAAAATGACCTAAATGTTCATCCAATGACACAAATACACCTATTGGATGCACAAGATTGGTTAAAAACCCTAATTGGACAAGATTAAGCCTAGGGAGGACGAAAATGACCTAAATGTTCATCCAATGACACAAACACACCTATTGGATGCACAAGATTCGTTAGAAACCCTAATTGGACAAGAATAAGCCTAGGGAGGACGAAAATATTCTAAATGTGCATCCAATGACACAAACACACACATTGGATGCACAAGATTGGTTAAAAACCCTAATTGGACAAGAATACGATTAGGGAGGACGAAAATGACCTAAATGTTCATCCAATGACACAAACACACCTATTGGATGCACAAGATAGGTTAAAAACCCTAATTGGACAACAATAAGCCTAGGGAGGATGAATATGACCTAAATGTGCATCCAATGACACAAACACACACATTGGATGCACAAGAATGCTTAAAACCCTAAATAGACAAGAATACGATTAGTGAGGACGAAAAAGACCTAAATGTTCATCCAATGACACAAACACACCTATTGGATGCACAAGATTGGTTAAAAACCCTAATTGGACAAGAATAAGCCTAGGGAGGACGAAAATGACATAAATGTTCATCCAATGACACAAACACACCTATTGGATGCACAAGATTGGTTGAAAACCCTAGTTGGACAAGAATAAGCCTAGGGAGGACGAAAATGATCTAAATGTTCATCCAATGACACAAATGAATTTATTGTATGCACAAGATTGGTTAAAAACCCTAATTGGACAACAATAAGCCTAGGGAGGATGAAAATGACCTAAATGTGCATCCAATGACACAAACACACACATTGGATGCACAAGAATGCTTAAAAACCTAATTGGACAAGAATACGATTAGGGAGGACGAAAATGACCTAAATGTTCATCCAATGACACAAACACACCTATTGGATGCACAAGATAGGTTAAAAACCCTAATTGGACAACAATAAGCCTAGGGAGGATGAAAATGACCTAAATGTGCATCCAATGACACAAACACACACATTGGATGCACAAGAATGCTTAAAACGCTAATTGGACAAGAATACGATTAGGGAGGACGAAAATGACCTAAATGTTCATCCAATGACACAAACACACCAATTGGATGCACAAGATTGGTTAAAAACCCTAATTGGACAAGAATAAGCCTAGGGAGGACGAAAATGACCTAAATGTTCATCCAATGACACAAACACACCTATTGGATGCACAAGATTCGTTAGAAAGCCTAATTGGACAAGAATAAGCCTATGGAGGACGAAAATGACCTAAATGTGCATCCAATGACACAAACACACACATTGGATGCAAAAGAATGCTTAAAACCCTAATTGGACAAGAATACGATTAGGGAGGATGAAAATGACCTAAATGTTCATCCAATGACACAAACACACCTATTGGATGCACAAGATAGGTTAAAAACCCTAATTGGACAACAATAAGCCTAGGGAGGATGAAAATGACCTAAATGTTCATCCAATGACACAAAAACACATAATGGATGCACAAGATTGGTTAAAAACCCTAATTGCACAAAATTAAGCCTAGGGAGGACGAAAATTACCTAAATGTTCATCCAATTACACAAATGAACTTATTGGATGCACAAGATTACTTAAAACCCTAATTGGACAAGAATAAGCCTTGGGAGGACGAAAATGACCTAAATGTTCATCAAATGACACAAACACACCTGTTGGATGCACAAGATTGGTTAAAAACCATAATTGGACAAGAATAAGCCTAGCGAGGACGAAAATGACCTAAATGTTCATCCAATGACACAAAAACACCTATTGGATGCACAAGATAGCTTAAAAACCCTAATTGGACAAAAATAAACCTAAGGAGGATGAAAATGACCTAAATGTACATCCAATGACACAAATGAACTTATTCGATGCACAAGATTGGTTAAAAACCCTAATTGGACAAGAATAAGCCTAGGGAGGATGAAAATGACTTAAATGTTCATCCAATGACACAAAGACACCTATTGGATGCACAAGATTGGTTAAAAACCCTAATTGGACAAGAATAAGCCTAGGGAGGACGAAAATGACTTAAATGTTAATCCAATGACACAAATGAAGTTATTGGATGCACAAGATTGGTTAAAAAATCCTAATTGGACAAGAATAAGCCTAGGGTGGACGAAAATGACCTAAATGTTCATCCAATGACACAAATGAACTTATAGGATGCAAAAGATTGGTTAAAAACCCTAATTGGACAAGAATAAGCCTAGGGAGGACGAAAATGACCTAAATGTTCATCCAATGACACAAATAAATTTATTGGATGCACAAGATTGGTTAAAAACCCTAATTGGACAAGAATAAGCCTAGGGAGGACGAAAATTACCTAAATGTTCATCCAATGACACAAACACACCTATTGGATGCACAAGATTGGTTAAAAATCCTAATTGGACAAGAATAAGCCTAGGGAGGATGAAAATGACCTAAATGTTCATCCAATGACACAAACACACACATTGGATGCACAAGAATGCTTAAAACCCTAATTGGACAAGAATACGATTAGGGAGGACGAAAATGACCTAAATGTTCATCCAATGACACAAACACACCTATTGGATGCACAAGATTGGTTAAAAACCCTAATTGGACAAGAATAAGGCTAGGGAGGACGAAAATGACCTAAATGTTCATCCAATGACACAAACACACCTATTGGATGCACAAGATTGGTTAAAAACCCTAATTGGACAAGAATAACCCTAGGGAGGACGAAAATGATCTAAATGTTCATCCAATGACACAAATGAATTTATTGGATGCACAAGATTGGTTAGAAACCCTAATTGGACAACAATAAGCCTAGGGAGGATGAAAATGACCTAAATGTGCATCTAATGACTCAAACACACACATTGGATGCACAAGAATGCTTAAAACCCTAATTGGACAAGAATACGATTAGGGAGGACGAAAATGACCTAAATGTTCATCCAATGACCCAAACACACCTATTGGATGCACAAGATAGGTTAAAAACCCTAATTGGACAACAATAAGCCTAGGGAGGATGAAAATGACCTAAATGTGCATCCAATGACACAAACACACACATTGGATGCACAAGAATGCTTAAAACCCTAATTGGACAAAAATACGATTAGGGAGGACGAAAATGACCTAAATGTTCATCCAATGACACAAACACACCAATTGGATGCACAAGATTGGTTAAAAACCCTAATTGGACAAGAATAAGCCTAGGGAAGACGAAAATGAACTAAATGTTCATCCAATGACACAAACACACCTATTGGATGCACAAGATTCGTTAGAAAGCCTAATTGGACAAGAATAAGCCTATGCAGGATGAAAATGACCTAAATGTTCGTCCAATGACACAAACACACCTATTGGATGCACAAGATAGGTTAAAAACCCTAATTGGACAACAATAAGTCTAGGGAGGATGAAAATGACCTAAATGTTCATCCAATGACACAAAAACACATAATGGATGCACAAGATTGGTTAAAAACCCTAATTGCACAAAATTAAGCCTAGGGAGGACGAAATATACCTAAATGTTCATCCAATTACACAAATGAACTTATTTGATGCACAAGATTACTTAAAACCCTAATTGGACAAGAATAAGCCTTGGGAGGACGAAAATGACCTAAATGTTCATCAAATGACACAAACACACCTGTTGGATGCACAAGATTGGTTAAAAACCATAATTGGACAAGAATAAGCCTAGCGAGGACGAAAATGACCAAAATGTTCATCCAATGACACAAAAACACCTATTGGATGCACAAGATAGCTTAAAAACCCTAAATGGACAAAAATAAACCTAAGGAGGATGAAAATGACCTAAATGTTCATCCAATGACACAAATGAACTTATTCGATGCACAAGACTGGTTAAAAACCCTAATTGGACAAGAATAAGCCTAGGGAGGATGAAAATGACTTAAATGTTCATCCAATGACTCAAAGACACCTATTGGATGCACAAGATTGGTTAAAAACCCTAATTGGACAAGAATAAGCCTAGGGAGGACGAAAATGACTTAAATGTTAATCCAATGACGCAAATGAAGTTATTGGATGCACAAGATTGGTTAAAAATCCTAATTGGAGAAGAATAAGCCTAGGGTGGACGAAAATGACCTAAATGTTCATCCAATGACACAAATGAACTTATAGGATGCACAAGATTGGTTAAAAACCCTAATTGGACAAGAATAAGCCTAGGGAGGAAGAAAATGACCTAAATGTTCATCCAATGACACAAATAAATTTAATGGATGCACAAGATTGGTTAAAAACCCTAATTGGACAAGAATAAGCCTAGGGAGGATGAAAATGACCTAAATGTTCATCCAATGACACAAACACACACATTGGATGCACAAGAATGCTTAAAACCATAATTGGACAAGAATACGATTAGGGAGGACGAAAATGACCTAAATGTTCATCCAATGACACAAACACACCTATTGGATGCACAAGATTGGTTAAAAACCCTAATTGGACAAGAATAAGCCTAGGGGGGACGAAAATGACGTACATGTTCATCCAATGACACAAACACACCTATTGGATGCACAAGATTGGTTAAAAACCCTAATTGGACAAGAATAAGCCTAGGGAGGACGAAAATGATCTAAATGTTCATCCAATGACACAAATGAATTTATTGGATGCACAAGATTGGTTAAAAACCCTAATTGGACAACAATAAGCCTAGGGAGTATGAAAATGACCTAAATGTGCATCCAATGACACAAACACACACATTGGATGCACAAGAATGCTTAAAACCCTAATTGGACAAGAATACGATTAGGGAGGACGAAAATGACCTAAATGTTCATCCAATGACACAAACACACCTATTGGATGCACAAGATTGGTTAAAATCTCTAATTGGACAAGAATAAGCCTAGGGAGGACGAAAATGACCTAAATGTTCATCCAATGACACAAACACACCTATTGGATTCACAAGATTCGTTAGAAACCCTAATTGGACAAGAATAAGCCTAGGGAGGACGAAAATAACCTAAATGTGCATCCA
Source organism: Cicer pinnatifidum (assembly GCA_037974775.1). NCBI lineage: Eukaryota > Viridiplantae > Streptophyta > Magnoliopsida > Fabales > Fabaceae > Cicer > Cicer pinnatifidum. The sequence goes on from JBBPBR010000755.1 coordinate 405,502, forward strand.
ATGACACAAACACACACATTGGATGCACAAGAATGCTTAAAACCCTAATTGGACAAGAATACGATTAGGGAGGACGAAAATGACCTAAATGTTCATCCAATGACACAAACACACCTATTGGATGCACAAGATTGGTTAGAAACCCTAATTGGACAAGAATAAGCCTAGGGAGGACGAAAATGACCTAAATGTTCATCCAATGACACAAATGAACATATTGGATGCACAAGATTGCTTAAAAACCCTAATTGGACAAGAATAAGCCTAGGGAGGACGAAAATGACCTAAATGTTCATCCAATGACACAAATACACCTATTGGATGCACAAGATTCGTTAGAAACCCTAATTGGACAAGAATAAGCCTAGGGAGGACGAAACTGACCTAAATGTTCATCCAATGACACAAACACACCTATTGGATGCACAAGATTGGTTAAAAACGCTCATTGGACAAGAATAAGCCCAGGGAGGACGAAAATGACCTAAATGTTCATCCAATAACACAAATGAACTTATTGGATGTACAAGATTGCTTAAAAACCCTAATTAGACAAGAATAAGCCTAGGGAGGACGAAAATGGCCTAAATGTTCATCCAATGACACAAATACACCTATTGGATGCACAAGATTGGTTAGAAACCCTAATTTGACAAGAATAAGCCTAGGGAGGACGAAAATGACCTAAATGTTCATCCAATGACACAAACACACCTATTGGAGGCACAAGATTGGTTAAAAACCCTAATTGGACAAGAATAAGCCTTGGGAGGACGAAAATGACCTAAATATTCATCCAATGAAACAAATGAACTTATTGGATGCACAAGATTGGTTAAAAACCCTAATTGGACAAGAATAAGCCTAGGGTGGACGAAAATGACCTAAATGTTTATCCAATGACACAAATACACCTATTGGATGCACAAGATTGGTTAAAAACCCTAATTGGACAAGAATAAGCCTAGGGAGGACGAAAATGACCTAAATGTTCATCCAATGACACAAACACACCTATTGGATGCACAAGATTGGTTAAAAACCCTAATTGCACAAGAATAAGCCTAGGGAGGATGAAAATGACCTAAATGTTCATCCAATGACACAAATGAACTTATTGGATGCACAATATTGGTTAAAAACCCTAATTGGACAAGAATAAGCCTAGGGAGGACGAAAATAACCTAAATGTTCATCAAATGACTAAACACACCTATTGGATGCACAAGATTGGTTAGAAACCCTAATTGGACAAGAATAAGCCTAGGGAGGACGAAAATGACCTAAATGTTCTCCCAATGACACAAATGAACTTATTGGATGCACAAGATTGGTTAAAAACCCTAATTGGACAAGAATAAGCCTAGGGAGGACGAAAATGACCTAAATGTTCATCCAATGACACAAACACACCTATTGGATGCACAAGATTGGTTAGAAACTCTAATTGGACAAGAATAAACCTAGGGAGGACGAAAATGACCTAAATGTTAATCCAATGACACAAATGAACTTATTGGATGCACAAGATTGGTTAAAAACCCTAATTGGACAAGAATAAGCCTAGGGAGGACGAAAATAACCTAAATGTTCATCAAATGACTAAACACACCTATTGGATGCACAAGATTGGTTAGAAACCCTAATTGGACAAGAATAAGCCTAGGGACGACGAAAATGACCTAAATGTTCACCCAATGACACAAATGAACTTATTCGATGCACAAGATTGGTTAAAAACCCTAATTGGACAAGAATAAGCCTAGGGAGGACGAAAATGACCTAAATGTTCATCCAATGACACAAACACACCTATTGGATGCACAAGATTGTTTAGAAACCCTAATTGAACAAGAATAAGCCTAGGGAGGACGAAAATGACTTAAATCTTAATCCAATGACACAAATGAACTTATTGGATGCACAAGATTGCTTAAAACCCTAATTGGACAAGAATAAGACTAGGGAGGAAGAAAATGAGCTAATTGTTCATCCAATGACACAAACACACCTATTGGATGCACAAGATTGGTTAGAAACCCTAATTGAACAAGAATAAGCCTAGGGAGGACGAAAATGACTTAAATCTTAATCCAATGACACAAATGAACTTATTGGATGCACGAGATTGCTTAAAAACCCTAATTGGACAAGAATAAGCCTAGGGAGGACGAAAATGACCTAAATGTTCATCCAATGACACAAATACACCTATTGGATGCACAAGATTGGTTAAAAACCCTAATTGGACAAGAATAAGACTAGGGAGGACGAAAATGACCTAAATGTTCATCCAATGACACAAATGAACTTATTGGATGCACAAGATTGCTTAAAAATCCCAATTGGACAAGAATAAGCCTAGGGAGGACGAAAATGACCTAAATGTTCATCCAAAGACACAAACACACCTATTGGATGCACAAGATTGGTTAAAAACCCTAATTGGACAACAATAAGCCTAGGGAGGATGAAAATGACCTCAATGTTCATCTAATGACACAAACACACCTATTGGATGCACAAGATTGGTTAAAAACCCTAATTGCACAAAACTAAGCCTAGTGAGGACGAAAATAACCTAAATGTTCATTCAATGACACAAATGAACTTATTGGATGCACAAGATTGCTTAAAACCCTAATTGGACAAGAATAAGACTAGGGAGGACGAAAATGACCTAAATGTTCATCCAATGACACAAACACACCTATTGGATGCACAAGATTGGTTAGAAACCCTAATTGAACAAGAATAAGCCTAGGGAGGACGAAAATGACCTAAATGTTCATCCAATGAAACAAATGAACTTATTGGATGCATAAGATTGCTTAAAAACCCTAATTGGACAAGAATAAGACTAGGGAGGACGAAAATGACCTAAATGTTCATCCAATGACTCAAATACACGTATTGGATGCACAAGATTGGTTAGAAACCCTAATTAGACAAGAATAAGCCTAGGGAGGACGAAACTGACCTAAATGTTCATCCAATGACACAAACTCACCTATTGGATGCACAAGATTGGTTAAAAAGCCTAATTGGACAAGAATAAGCCTAGGGAGGACGAAAATGACCTAAATGTTCATCCAATGACACAAATGAACTTATTGGATGCACAAGATTGCTTAAAAACCCCAATTAGACAAGAATAAGCCTAGGGAGGATGAAAATGACCTAAATGTTCATCCAATGACACAAATACACCTATTGGATGCACAAGATAGGTTAGAAACCCTAATTGGACAAGAATAAGCCTAGGGAGGACGAAAATGACCTAAATGTTCATCCAATGACACAAACACACCTATTGGATGCACAAGATTGGTTAAAAACCCGAATTGGACAAGAATAAGCCTAGGGAGGACGAAAATGACCTAAATGTTCATCGAATGACACAAATGAACTTATTGGATGCACAAGATTGGTTAGAAACCCTAATTGGACAAGAATAATTCTAGGGGGGACGAAAATGACCTAAATGTTCATCCAATGACACAAATGAACTTATTGGATGCACAAGATTGGTTAAAAATTCTAATTGGACAAGAATAAGCCTAGGGAGGACGAAAATGACCTAAATGTTCATCCAATGACACAAACACACCTATTGGATGCACAAGATTGGTTAAAAACATTAATTGGACAAGAATAAGCCTAGGGAGGACGAAAATGACCTAAATGTTCATCCAATGACACAAATGAACTTATTTGATGCACAAGATTGCTTAAAAACCCTAAATGGACAAGAATAAGCCTAGGGAGGACGAAAATGACCTAAATGTTCATCCAATGACACAAATACACCTATTGGATGCACAAGATTGGTTAAAAACCCTAATTGGACAAGAATAAGCCTAGGGAGGACGAAAATGACCTAAATGTTCATCCAATGACACAAACACACCTATTGGATGCACAAGATTCGTTAGAAACCCTAATTGGACAAGAATAAGCCTAGGGAGGACGAAAATATTCTAAATGTGCATCCAATGACACAAACACACACATTGGATGCACAAGATTGGTTAAAAACCCTAATTGGACAAGAATACGATTAGGGAGGACGAAAATGACCTAAATGTTCATCCAATGACACAAACACACCTATTGGATGCACAAGATAGGTTAAAAACCCTAATTGGACAACAATAAGCCTAGGGAGGATGAAAATGACCTAAATGTGCATCCAATGACACAAACACACACATTGGATGCACAAGAATGCTTAAAACCCTAATTGGACAAGAATACGATTAGGGAGGACGAAAATGACCTAAATGTTCATCCAATGACACAAACACACCAATTGGATGCACAAGATTGGTTAAAAACCCTAATTGGACAAGAATAAGCCTAGGGAGGACGAAAATGACCTAAATGTTCATCCAATGACACAAACACACCTATTGGATGAACAAGATTCGTAAGAAAGCCTAATTGGACAAGAATAAGCCTATGGAGGACGAAAATGACCTAAATGTGCATCCAATGACACAAACACACACATTGGATGCACAAGAATGCTTAAAACCCTAATTGGACAAGAACACGATTAGGGAGGACGAAAATGACCTAAATGTTCATCCAATGAGACAAACACACCTATTGGATGCACAAGATAGGTTAAAAACCCTAATTGGACAAAAATATGCCTAGGGAGGATGAAAATGACCTAAATGTTCATCCAATGACACAAAAACACCTAATGGATGCACAAGATTGGTTAAAAACCCTAATTGCACAAAATTAAGCCAAGGGAGGACGAAAATTTCCTAAATGTTCATCCAATTACACAAATGAACTTATTGGATGCACAAGATTACTTAAAACCCTAATTGGACAAGAATAAGCCTTGGGAGGACGAAAATGACCTAAATGTTCATCAAATGACACAAACACACCTATTGGATGCACAAGATTGGTTAAAAACCCTAATTGGACAAGAATAAGCCTAGCGAGGAGGAAAATGACCTAAATGTTCATCCAATGACACAAAAACACCTATTGGATGCACAAGATAGCTTCAAAACCCTAATTGGACAAAAATAAACCTAAGGAGGATGAAAATGACCTAAATGTACATCCAATGACACAAATGAACTTATTCGATGCACAAGATTGGTTAAAAACCCTAATTGGACAAGAATAAGCCTAGGGAGGATGAAAATGACTTAAATGTTCATCCAATGACCAAAAGACACCTATTGGATGCACAAGATTGGTTAAAAACCCTAATTGGACAAGAATAAGCCTAGGGAGGACGAAAATGACTTAAATGTTAATCCAATGACACAAATGAAGTTATTGGAAGCACAAGATTGGTTAAAAACCCTAATTGGACAAGAATAAGCCTAGGGTGGACGAAAATGACCTAAATGTTCATCCAATGACACAAATGAACTTATAGGATGCACAAGATTGGTTAAAAACCCTAATTGGACAAGAATAAGCCTAGGGAGGACGAAAATGACCTAAATGTTCATCCAATGACACAAATAAATATATTGGATGCACAAGATTGGTTAAAAACCCTAATTGGACAAGAATAAGCCTAGGGAGGACGAAAATGACCTAAATGTTCATCCAATGACACAAACACACCTATTGGATGCACAAGATTCGTTAGAAACCCTAATTGGACAAGAATAAGCCTAGGGAGGACGAAAATGACCTAAATGTGCATCCAATGACACAAACACACACATTGGATGCACAAGAATGCTTAAAACCCTAATTGGACATGAATACGATTAGGGAGGACGAATATGACCTAAATGTTCATCCAATGACACAAAAACACCTATTGGATGCACAAGATAGGTTAAAAACCCTAATTGGACAACAATAAGCCTAGGGAGGATGAAAATGACCTAAATGTTCATCCAATGACACAAATGAACTTATTGGATGCACAAGATTGGTTAAAAACCATAATTGGACAAGAATAAGCCTAGGGAGGATGAAAATGACTTAAATTTTCATCCAATGACACAAAGACACCTATTGGATGCACAAGATTGGTTAAAAACCCTAATTGGACAAGAATAAGCCTAGGGAGGACGAAAATGACTTAAATGTTAATCCAATGACACAAATGAAGTTATTGGATGCACAAGATTGCTTAAAACCCTAATTGGACAAGAATAACACTAGGGAGGACGAAAATGACCTAAATGTTCATCTAATGACACAAACACACCTATTGGATGCACAAGATTGGTTAAAAACCTTAATTGGACAACAATAAGCCTAGCGAGGACGAAAATGACCTAAATGTTCATCCAATGACACAATTGAACTTATTGGATGCACAAGATTGCTTAAAACCCTAATTGGACAAGAATAAGACTAGGGAGGACGAAAATGACCTAAATGTTCATCCAATGACACAAACACACCTATTGGATGCACAAGATTGGTTAGAAACCCTAATTGGACAAGAATAAGCCTAGGGAGGACGAAAATGACCTAAATGTTAATCCAATGACACAAATGAACTTATTGGATGCACAAGATTGGTTAAAACCCCTAATTGGACAAGAATAAGACTAGGGAGGACGAAAATGACCTAAATGTTCATCCAATGACACAAACACACCTATTGGATGCACAAGATTGGTTAGAAACCCTAATTGGACAAGAATAAGCCTAGGGAGGACGAAAATGACCTAAATGTTCACCCAACGACACAAATGAACTTATTGGATACACAAGATTGGTTAAAAACCCTAATTGGACAAGAATAAGACTAGGGAGGACGAAAATGACCTAAATGTTCATCCAATGACACAAACACACCTATTGGATGCACAAGATTGGTTAGAAACCCTAATTGGACAAGAATAAGCCTAGGGAGGACAAAAATGACCTAAATGTTCATCCAATGACACAAACACACCTATTGGATGCACAAGATTGGTTAGAAACCCTAATTGGACAAGAGTAAGCCTAGGAAGGACGAAAATGACCTAAATGTTAATCCAATGACACAAATGAACTTATTGGATGCACAAGATTGGTTAAAAACCCTAATTGGACAAGAATAAGCCTAGGGAGGACGAAAATGACCTAAATGTTCAGCCAATGACACAAACACACCTATTGGATGCACAAGATTGGTTAGAAACCCTAATTGGACAAGAATAAGCCTAGGGAGGACGAAAATGACCTAAATGTTCATCCAATGACACAAATGAACTTATTGGATGCACAAGATTGGTTAAAAACCCTAATTGGACAAGAATAAGCCTAGGGAGGACGAAAATGACCTAAATGTACATCCAATTACACAAATGAACTTATTGGATGCACAAGATTGGTTAAAAACCCTAATTGGACAAGAATAAGCCTAGGGAGGACGAAAATGACCTAAATGTTCATCCAATGACACAAATGAACTTATTGGATGCACAAGATTGGTTGAAAAACCCTAATTGGACAAGAATAAGCCTAGGGAGGACGAAAATGACCTAAATGTTCATCCAATGACACAAATGAACTTATTGGATGCACAAGATTGGTTAAAAACCCTAATTGGACAAGAATAAGCCTAGGGAGGACGAAAAATGACATAAATGTTCATGTAATGACACAAATGAACTTATTGGATGCACAAGATTGCTTAAAACCCTAATTGGACAAGAATAAGACTAGGGAGGACGAAAATGACCTAAATGTTCATCCAATGACACAAACACACCTATTGGATGCACAAGATTGGTTAGAAACCCTGATTGGAAAAGAATAAGCTTAGGGAGGACGAAAATGACCTAAATGTTCATCCAATGACACAAATGAACTTATTGGATGCACAAGATTGGTTAAAAACCCTAATTGGACAAGAATAAGCCTAGGGAGGACGAAAATGACCTAAATGTTCATCGAATGACACAAATGAACTTATTGGATGCACAAGATTGGTTAAAAACACTAATTGGACAAGAATAAGCCTAGGGAGAACGAAAATGACCTAAATGTTCATCCAATGACACAAATGAACTTATTGGATGCACAAGATTGGTTAAAAAACCTAATTGGACAAGAATAAGCCTAGGGAGGACGAAAATGACCTAAATGTTCATCCAATGACACAAATGAACTTATTGGATGCACAAGATTGGTTAAAAACCCTAATTGGACAAGAATAAGCCTAGGGAGGACGAAAATGACCTAAATGTTCATCCAATGACACAAATGAACTTATTGGATGCACAAGATTTGTTAAAAACCCTAATTGGACAAGAATAAGCCTAGGGAGGACGAAAATGACCTAAATGTTCGTCCAATGACACAAACACACCTATTGGATGCACAGGATTGCATAAAAACCCTAATTGGACAAGAATAAGCCTATGGAGGACGAAAATGACCTAAATGTTCGTCCAATGACACAAACACACCTATTGGATGCACAAGATTGCATAAAAACCCCCAATTGGACAAGAATAAGCCTAGGGAGGACGAAAATGACCTAAATGTTCATCCAATGACACAAATGAACTTATTGGATGCACAAGATTGGTTAAAAACCCTAATTGGACAAGAATAAGCCTAGGGAGGACGAAAATGACCTAAATGTTCATCCAATGACACAAATGAACTTATTGGATGCACAAGATTGGTTAAAAACCCTAATTGGACAAGAATAAGGCTATGGAGGACAAAAATGACCTAAATGTTCATCCAATGGCACAAATGAAATTATTGGATGCACAAGATTGGTTAAAAACCCTAATTGGACAAGAATAAGCCTAGGGTGGACGAAAATGACCTAAATGTTTATCCAATGACACAAATGAACTTATTGGATGCACAAGATTGGTTAAAAACCCTAATTGGATAAGAATAAGCCTAGGGAGGACGAAAATGACCTAAATGTTCATCCAATGACACAAACACACCTATTGGATGCACAAGATTGGTTAAAAACCCTAATTGGACAAGAATAAGCCTAGGGAGGACGAAATTGACCAAAATGTTCATCCAATGACACAAACACACCTATTGGATGCACAAGATTGGTTAGAAACCCTAATTGAACAAGAATAAGCCTAGGGAGGACGAAAATGACTTAAATCTTAATCCAATGACACAAATGAACTTATTGGATGCAAAAGATTGCTTAAAACCCTAATTAACCAAGAATAAGACTAGGGAGGACTAAAATGACCTAAATGTTCATCCAATGAGACACAAACACACCTATTGGATGTACAAGAATGGTTAGAAACCCTAATTGGACAAGAATAAGCCTACGGAGGACGAAAATGATCTAAATGTTCATCCAATGACACAAATGAACTTATTGGATGCACAAGATTGCTTAAAAACCCTAATTGGACAAGAATAAGCCTAGGGAGGACGAAAATGACCTAAATGTTCATCCAGTGACACAAATGAACTTATTGGATGCACAAGATTGCTTAAAAACCCTAATTGGACAAGAATAAGCCAAGGGAGGATGAAAATGACCTAAATGTTCATCCAATGACACAAATACACCTATTGGATGCACAAGATTGGTTAAAAACCCTAATTGGACAAGAATAAGCCTAGGGAGGACGAAAATGACCTAAATGTTCATCCAATGACACAAACACACCTATTGGATGCACAAGATTGGTTAAAAACCCTAATTAGACAAGAATAAGCCTTGGGAGAATGAAAATGACCTAAATGTTCATCCAATGACACAAATGAACTTATTGGATGCACAAGATTGGTTAAAAACCCTAATTGGACAAGAATAAGCCTAGGGTGGACGAAAATGACCTAAATGTTCATCCAATGACACAAATGAACTTATAGGATGCACAAGATTGGTTAAAAACCCTAATTGGACAAGAATAAGCCTAGGGAGGACGAAAATGACCTAAATGTTCATCCAATGACACAAATAAATATATTGGATGCACTAGATTGGTTAAAAACCCTAATTGGACAAGAATAAGCCTAGGGAGGACGAAAATGACCTAAATGTTCATCCAATGAAACAAACACACCTATTGGATGCACAAGATTCGTTAGAAACCCTAATTGGACAAGAATAAGCGTAGGGAGGACGAAAATGACCTAAATGTGCATCCAATGACACAAACACACACATTGGATGCACAAGAATGCTTAAAACCCTAATTGGACATGAATACGATTAGGGAGGACGAATATGACCTAAATGTTCATCCAATGACACAAAAACACCTATTGGATGCACAAGATAGGTTAAAAACCCTAATTGGACAACAATAAGCCTAGGGAGGATGAAAATGACCTAAATGTTCATCCAATGACACAAATGAACTTATTGGATGCACAAGATTGGTTAAAAACCATAATTGGACAAGAATAAGCCTAGGGAGGATGAAAATGACTTAAATGTTAATCCAATGACACAAAGGAAGTTATTGGATGCACAAGATTGGTTAAAAA
>JBBPBR010000755.1:416244-426265 GCA_037974775.1 Cicer pinnatifidum
TAGGGAGGACGAAAATGACCTAAATGTGCATCCAATGACACAAACACACACATTGGATGCACAAGAATGCTTAAAACCCTAATTGGACATGAATACGATTAGGGAGGACGAATATGACCTAAATGTTCATCCAATGACACAAAAACACCTATTGGATGCACAAGATAGGTTAAAAACCCTAATTGGACAACAATAAGCCTAGGGAGGATGAAAATGACCTAAATGTTCATCCAATGACACAAATGAACTTATTGGATGCACAAGATTGGTTAAAAACCATAATTGGACAAGAATAAGCCTAGGGAGGATGAAAATGACTTAAATGTTAATCCAATGACACAAAGGAAGTTATTGGATGCACAAGATTGGTTAAAAATCCTAATTGGACAAGAATAAGCCTAGGGTGGACGAAAATGACCTAAATGTTCATCCAATGACACAAATGAACTTATAGGATGCACAAGATTGGTTAAAAACCCTAATTGGACAAGAATAAGCCTAGGGAGGAAGAAAATGACCTAAATGTTCATCCAATGACACAAATAAATTTAATGGATGCACAAGATTGGTTAAAAACCCTAATTGGACAAGAATAAGCCTAGGGAGGATGAAAATGACCTAAATGTTCATCCAATGACACAAACACACACATTGGATGCACAAGAATGCTTAAAACCCTAATTGGACAAGAATACGATTAGGGAGGACGAAAATGACCTAAATGTTCATCCAATGACACAAACACACCTATTGGATGCACAAGATTGGTTAAAAACCCTAATTGGACAAGAATAAGCCTAGGGGGGACGAAAATGACGTACATGTTCATCCAATGACACAAACACACCTATTGGATGCACAAGATTGGTTAAAAACCCTAATTGGACAAGAATAAGCCTAGGGAGGACGAAAATGATCTAAATGTTCATCCAATGACACAAATGAATTTATTGGATGCACAAGATTGGTTAAAAACCCTAATTGGACAACAATAAGCCTAGGGAGTATGAAAATGACCTAAATGTGCATCCAATGACACAAACACACACATTGGATGCACAAGAATGCTTAAAACCCTAATTGGACAAGAATACGATTAGGGAGGACGAAAATGACCTAAATGTTCGTCCAATGACACAAACACACCTATTGGATGCACAAGATAGGTTAAAAACCCTAATTGGACAACAATAAGCCTAGGGAGGATGAAAATGACCTAAATGTGCATCCAATGACACAAACACACACATTGGATGCACAAGAATGCTTAAAACCCTAATTGGACAAGAATACGATTAGGGAGGACGAAAATGACCTAAATGTTCATCCAATGACACAAACACACCAATTGGATGCACAAGATTGGTTAAAAACCCTAATTGGACAAGAATAAGCCTAGGGAGGACGAAAATGACCTAAATGTTCATCCAATGACACAAACACACCTATTGGATGAACAAGATTCGTAAGAAAGCCTAATTGGACAAGAATAAGCCTATGGAGGACGAAAATGACCTAAATGTGCATCCAATGACACAAACACACACATTGGATGCACAAGAATGCTTAAAACCCTAATTGGACAAGAACACGATTAGGGAGGACGAAAATGACCTAAATGTTCATCCAATGAGACAAACACACCTATTGGATGCACAAGATAGGTTAAAAACCCTAATTGGACAAAAATATGCCTAGGGAGGATGAAAATGACCTAAATGTTCATCCAATGACACAAAAACACCTAATGGATGCACAAGATTGGTTAAAAACCCTAATTGCACAAAATTAAGCCAAGGGAGGACGAAAATTACCTAAATGTTCATCCAATTACACAAATGAACTTATTGGATGCACAAGATTACTTAAAACCCTAATTGGACAAGAATAAGCCTTGGGAGGACGAAAATGACCTAAATGTTCATCAAATGACACAAACACACCTGTTGGATGCACAAGATTGGTTAAAAACCCTAATTGGACAAGAATAAGCCTAGGGAGGACGAAAATGACTTAAATGTTAATCCAATGACACAAATGAAGTTATTGGAAGCACAAGATTGGTTAAAAACCCTAATTGGACAAGAATAAGCCTAGGGTGGACGAAAATGACCTAAATGTTCATCCAATGACACAAATGAACTTATAGGATGCACAAGATTGGTTAAAAACCCTAATTGGACAAGAATAAGCCTAGGGAGGACGAAAATGACCTAAATGTTCATCCAATGACACAAACACACCTATTGGATGCACAAGATTCGTTAGAAACCCTAATTGGACAAGAATAAGCCTAGGGAGGACGAAAATGACCTAACTATTCATCCAATGACACAAATGAACTTATTGGATGCACAAGATAGCTTAAAACCCTAATTGGACAAGAATAAGACTAGGGAGGACGAAAATGACCTAAATGTTCATCCAATGACACAAACACACCTATTGGATGCACAAGATTGGTTAGAAACCCTAATTGGACAAGAATAAGCCTAGGGAGGACGAAAATGACCTAAATGTTCACCCAATGACACAAATGAACTTATTGGATGCACAAGATTGGTTAAAAACCCTAACTGGACAAGAATAAGCATAGGGAGGACGAAAATGACCTAAATGTTCATCCAATGACACAAACACACCTATTGGATGCACAAGATTGGTTAGAAACCCTAATTGGACAAGAATAAGCCTAGGGAGGACGAAAACGACCTAAATATTCATCCAATGACACAAATGAACTTATTGGATGCACAAGATTGCTTAAAACCCTAATTGGACAAGAATAAGACTAGGGAGGACGAAAATGACCTAAATGTTCATCCAATGACACAAACACACCTATTGGATGCACAAGATTGGTTAGAAACCCTAATTGGACAAGAATAAGCCTAGGGAGGTCGAAAATGACCTAAATGTTCATCCAATGACACAAATGAACTTATTGGATGCACAAGACTGCTTAAAAACCCTAATTGAACACGAATAAGCCTAGGGAGGACGAAAATGACCTAAATGTTCATCCAATGACACAAATGAACTTATTGGATGCACAAGATTGGTTAAAAACCCTAATTGGACAAGAATAAGCCTAGGAAGGACGAAAATGAGTTAAATCTTAATCCAATGACACAAATGAACTTATTGGATGCACAAGATTGCTTAAAAACCCTAATTGGACAAGAATAAGCCTAGGGAGGACGAAAATGACATAAATATTCATCCAATGAAACAAACACACCTATTGGATGTACAAGATTGGTTAAAATCCCTAATTGGGCAAAAATCAGCCTAGGGAGGATGAAAATGATCTAAATATTCATCCAATGACACAAAACACCTATTGGATGCACAAGATTGGTTAAAAACCCTAATTGCACAAAATTAAGCCTAGGGAGGACGAAAATGACCTAAATGTTCATCCAATGACACAAATGAACTTATTGGATGCACAAGATTGCTTAAAACCCTAATTGGACAAGAATAAGACTAGGGAGGACGAAAATGACCTAAATGTTCATCCAATGACACAAACACACCTATGGGATGCACAAGATTTCTTAAAAACCCTAATTGGACAAGAATAAGCCTAGGGAGGACGAAAATGACCTAAATGTTCATCCAATGACACAAATGAACTGATTGGATGCATAAGATTGCTTAAAAACCCTAATTGGACAAGAATTAGCCTAGGGAGGACGAAAATGACCTAAATGTTCATCCAATGACACAAATGAACTTATTGGATGCACAAGATTGGTTAAAAACCCTAATTGGACAAGAATAAGCCTAGGGAGGACGAAAATGACCTAAATGTTCATCCAATGACACAAATACACCTATTGGATGCACAAGATTGGTTAAAAACCCTAATTGGACAAGAATATGCCTAGGGAGGACGAAAATGACCTAAATGTTCATTCAATGACAGATATGAACTTATTGGATGCACAAGATTGCTGAAAAACCCTAATTGGACATGAATAAGCTTAGGAAGGACGAAAATGACCTAAATGTTCATCCAATGACACAAATACACCTATTGGATGCACAAGATTGGTGAGAAACCCTAATTGGACAAGAATAAGCCTAGGGAGGACGAAACTGACCTAAATGTTTATCCAATGACACAAACACACCTATTGGATGCACAAGATTGGTTAAAAACCCTAATTGGACAAGAATAAGCCTAGGGAGGACGAAAATGACCTAAATGTTCATCCAATGACACAAATGAACTTATTGGATAAACAAGATTGGTTAAAAACCCTAATTGGACAGGAATAAGCCTAGAGAGGATGAAAATGACCTAAATGTTCATCCAATGACACAAACACACCTATTGGATGCACAAGATTGGTTAGAAACCCTAATTGGACAAGAATAAGCCTAGGGAGGACGAAAATGACCTAAATGTTCATCCAATGACACAAACACACCTATTGGATGCACCAGATTGGTTAAAAACCCTAATTGGACAAGAATAAGCCTAGGGAGGACGAAAATGACCTAAATGTTCATCCAATGACACAAACACACCTATTGGATGCACAAGATTCGTTAGAAACCCTAATTGGACAAGAATAAGCCTAGGGAGGACGAAAATGACCTAAATGTGCATCCAATGACACAAACACACACATTGGATGCACAAGAATGCTTAAAACCCTAATTGGACATGAATACGATTAGGGAGGACGAATATGACCTAAATGTTCATCCAATGACACAAAAACACCTATTGGATGCACAAGATAGGTTAAAAACCCTAATTGGACAACAATAAGCCTAGGGAGGATGAAAATGACCTAAATGTTCATCCAATGACACAAATGAACTTATTGGATGCACAAGATTGGTTAAAAACCATAATTGGACAAGAATAAGCCTAGGGAGGATGAAAATGACTTAAATGTTAATCCAATGACACAAAGGAAGTTATTGGATGCACAAGATTGGTTAAAAATCCTAATTGGACAAGAATAAGCCTAGGGTGGACGAAAATGACCTAAATGTTCATCCAATGACACAAATGAACTTATAGGATGCACAAGATTGGTTAAAAACCCTAATTGGACAAGAATAAGCCTAGGGAGGAAGAAAATGACCTAAATGTTCATCCAATGACACAAATAAATTTAATGGATGCACAAGATTGGTTAAAAACCCTAATTGGACAAGAATAAGCCTAGGGAGGATGAAAATGACCTAAATGTTCATCCAATGACACAAACACACACATTGGATGCACAAGAATGCTTAAAACCATAATTGGACAAGAATACGATTAGGGAGGACGAAAATGACCTAAATGTTCATCCAATGACACAAACACACCTATTGGATGCACAAGATTGGTTAAAAACCCTAATTGGACAAGAATAAGCCTAGGGGGGACGAAAATGACGTACATGTTCATCCAATGACACAAACACACCTATTGGATGCACAAGATTGGTTAAAAACCCTAATTGGACAAGAATAAGCCTAGGGAGGACGAAAATGATCTAAATGTTCATCCAATGACACAAATGAATTTATTGGATGCACAAGATTGGTTAAAAACCCTAATTGGACAACAATAAGCCTAGGGAGTATGAAAATGACCTAAATGTGCATCCAATGACACAAACACACACATTGGATGCACAAGAATGCTTAAAACCCTAATTGGACAAGAATACGATTAGGGAGGACGAAAATGACCTAAATGTTCGTCCAATGACACAAACACACCTATTGGATGCACAAGATAGGTTAAAAACCCTAATTGGACAACAATAAGCCTAGGGAGGATGAAAATGACCTAAATGTGCATCCAATGACACAAACACACACATTGGATGCACAAGAATGCTTAAAACCCTAATTGGACAAGAATACGATTAGGGAGGACGAAAATGACCTAAATGTTCATCCAATGACACAAACACACCAATTGGATGCACAAGATTGGTTAAAAACCCTAATTGGACAAGAATAAGCCTAGGGAGGACGAAAATGACCTAAATGTTCATCCAATGACACAAACACACCTATTGGATGAACAAGATTCGTAAGAAAGCCTAATTGGACAAGAATAAGCCTATGGAGGACGAAAATGACCTAAATGTGCATCCAATGACACAAACACACACATTGGATGCACAAGAATGCTTAAAACCCTAATTGGACAAGAACACGATTAGGGAGGACGAAAATGACCTAAATGTTCATCCAATGAGACAAACACACCTATTGGATGCACAAGATAGGTTAAAAACCCTAATTGGACAAAAATATGCCTAGGGAGGATGAAAATGACCTAAATGTTCATCCAATGACACAAAAACACCTAATGGATGCACAAGATTGGTTAAAAACCCTAATTGCACAAAATTAAGCCAAGGGAGGACGAAAATTACCTAAATGTTCATCCAATTACACAAATGAACTTATTGGATGCACAAGATTACTTAAAACCCTAATTGGACAAGAATAAGCCTTGGGAGGACGAAAATGACCTAAATGTTCATCAAATGACACAAACACACCTGTTGGATGCACAAGATTGGTTAAAAACCCTAATTGGACAAGAATAAGCCTAGCGAGGAGGAAAATGACCTAAATGTTCATCCAATGACACAAAAACACCTATTGGATGCACAAGATAGCTTCAAAACCCTAATTGGACAAAAATAAACCTAAGGAGGATGAAAATGACCTAAATGTACATCCAATGACACAAATGAACTTATTCGATGCACAAGATTGGTTAAAAACCCTAATTGGACAAGAATAAGCCTAGGGAGGATGAAAATGACTTAAATGTTCATCCAATGACCAAAAGACACCTATTGGATGCACAAGATTGGTTAAAAACCCTAATTGGACAAGAATAAGCCTAGGGAGGACGAAAATGACTTAAATGTTAATCCAATGACACAAATGAAGTTATTGGAAGCACAAGATTGGTTAAAAACCCTAATTGGACAAGAATAAGCCTAGGGTGGACGAAAATGACCTAAATGTTCATCCAATGACACAAATGAACTTATAGGATGCACAAGATTGGTTAAAAACCCTAATTGGACAAGAATAAGCCTAGGGAGGACGAAAATGACCTAAATGTTCATCCAATGACACAAATAAATATATTGGATGCACAAGATTGGTTAAAAACCCTAATTGGACAAGAATAAGCCTAGGGAGGACGAAAATGACCTAAATGTTCATCCAATGACACAAACACACCTATTGGATGCACAAGATTCGTTAGAAACCCTAATTGGACAAGAATAAGCCTAGGGAGGACGAAAATGACCTAAATGTGCATCCAATGACACAAACACACACATTGGATGCACAAGAATGCTTAAAACCCTAATTGGACATGAATACGATTAGGGAGGACGAATATGACCTAAATGTTCATCCAATGACACAAAAACACCTATTGGATGCACAAGATAGGTTAAAAACCCTAATTGGACAACAATAAGCCTAGGGAGGATGAAAATGACCTAAATGTTCATCCAATGACACAAATGAACTTATTGGATGCACAAGATTGGTTAAAAACCATAATTGGACAAGAATAAGCCTAGGGAGGATGAAAATGACTTAAATTTTCATCCAATGACACAAAGACACCTATTGGATGCACAAGATTGGTTAAAAACCCTAATTGGACAAGAATAAGCCTAGGGAGGACGAAAATGACTTAAATGTTAATCCAATGACACAAATGAAGTTATTGGATGCACAAGATTGCTTAAAACCCTAATTGGACAAGAATAACACTAGGGAGGACGAAAATGACCTAAATGTTCATCTAATGACACAAACACACCTATTGGATGCACAAGATTGGTTAAAAACCTTAATTGGACAACAATAAGCCTAGCGAGGACGAAAATGACCTAAATGTTCATCCAATGACACAATTGAACTTATTGGATGCACAAGATTGCTTAAAACCCTAATTGGACAAGAATAAGACTAGGGAGGACGAAAATGACCTAAATGTTCATCCAATGACACAAACACACCTATTGGATGCACAAGATTGGTTAGAAACCCTAATTGGACAAGAATAAGCCTAGGGAGGTCGAAAATGACCTAAATGTTCATCCAATGACACAAATGAACTTATTGGATGCACAAGACTGCTTAAAAACCCTAATTGAACACGAATAAGCCTAGGGAGGACGAAAATGACCTAAATGTTCATCCAATGACACAAATGAACTTATTGGATGCACAAGATTGGTTAAAAACCCTAATTGGACAAGAATAAGCCTAGGAAGGACGAAAATGAGTTAAATCTTAATCCAATGACACAAATGAACTTATTGGATGCACAAGATTGCTTAAAAACCCTAATTGGACAAGAATAAGCCTAGGGAGGACGAAAATGACATAAATATTCATCCAATGAAACAAACACACCTATTGGATGTACAAGATTGGTTAAAATCCCTAATTGGGCAAAAATCAGCCTAGGGAGGATGAAAATGATCTAAATATTCATCCAATGACACAAAACACCTATTGGATGCACAAGATTGGTTAAAAACCCTAATTGCACAAAATTAAGCCTAGGGAGGACGAAAATGACCTAAATGTTCATCCAATGACACAAATGAACTTATTGGATGCACAAGATTGCTTAAAACCCTAATTGGACAAGAATAAGACTAGGGAGGACGAAAATGACTTAAATGTTCATCCAATGACACAAACACACCTATGGGATGCACAAGATTGCTTAAAAACCCTAATTGGACAAGAATTAGCCTAGGGAGGACGAAAATGACCTAAATGTTCATCCAATGACACAAATGAACTTATTGGATGCACAAGATTGGTTAAAAACCCTAATTGGACAAGAATAAGCCTCGGGAGGACGAAAATGACCTAAATGTTCATCCAATGACACAAATAAACTTATTGGATGCACAAGATTGGTTAAAAAACCCTAATTGGACAAGAATAAGCCTAGTGAGGACGAAAATGATCTAAATGTTCATCCAATGACACAAACACACCTATTGGATGCACAAGATAGGTTAAAAACCCTAATTGGACAATAATAAGACTATGGAGGATGAAAATGACCTAAATGTTCATCCAATGACACAAAAACACCTATTGGATGCACAAGATTGGTTAAAAACCCTAATTGCAAAAAAATAAGCCTAGGGAGGACGAAAATTACCTAAATGTTCATCCAATTACACAAATGAACTTAATGGATGCACAAGATTGCTTAAAACCCTAATTGGACAAGAATAAGACTTCGGAGGACGAAAATGACCTAAATGCTCATCCAATGACACAAACACACCTATTGGATGCACAAGATTCGTTAGAAACCCTAATTGGACAAGAATAAGCCTAGGGAGGACGAAAATGACCTAAATGTGCATCCAAAGACACAAACACACACATTGGATGCACAAGAATGCTTAAAACCCTAATTGTACAAGAATACGACTAGGGAGGACGAAAATGACCTAAATGTTCATCCAATGACACAAACACACCTATTGGATGCACATGATAGGTTAAAAAGCCTAATTGGACAACAATAAGCCTAGGGAGGATGAAAATGACCTAAATGTTCATCTAATGACACAAAAACACCTATTGGATGCACAAAATTGGTTAAAAAGCCTAATTGCACAAAAATAAGCCTAGGGAGGACGAAAATGACCTAAATGTTCATCCAATTACACAAATGAACATAATGGATGCACAAGATTGCTTAAAACCCTAATTGGACAAGAATAAGACTAGGGAGGACGAAAATCACCTAAATGTTCATCCAATGACACAAACACACCTATTGGATGCACAAGATTCGTTAGAAACCCTAATTGGACAAGAATAAGCTTAGGGAGGACGAAAATGACCTTAATGTGCATCCAATGACACAAACACACACATTGGATGCACAAGAATGCTTAAAACCCTAATTGGACAAGAATACGATTAGGGAGGACGAAAATGACCTAAATGTTCATCCAATGACACAAAC
>JBBPBR010000755.1:426807-471339 GCA_037974775.1 Cicer pinnatifidum
CTATTGGATGCACAAGATTGGTTAAAAACCCTAATTGCACAAAAATAAGCCTAGGGAGGACGAAAATGACCTAAATGTTCATCCAATTACACAAATGAACTTAATGGATGCACAAGATTGCTTAAAACCCTAATTGGACAAGAATAAGACTAGGGAGGACGAAAATCACCTAAATGTTCATCCAATAACACAAACACGCCTATTGGATGCACAAGATTGGTTAAAAACCCTAACTGGACAAGAATAAGCCTAGGGAGGACGAAAATGACCTAAATGTTCATCCAATGACACAAATGAACTTATTGGATGCACAAGATTGGTTTAAAACCCTAAATTGACAAGAATAAGCCTAGGGAGGACGAAAATGACCTAAATGTTCATCCAATGACATAAACACACCTATTGGATGCACAAGATTGGTTAAAAACCCTAATCGGACAACAATAAGCCCAAGGAGGATGAAAATGACCTAAATGTTCATCCAATGACACAAACACACCTATTGGATGCACAAGATTGGTTAAAAACCCTAATTGGACAAGAATAAGCCTAGGGAGGACGAAAATGACCTAAATGTTCATCCAATGACACAAACACGCCTATTGGATGCACAAGATGGGTTAAAAACCCTAATTTGACAAGAATAAGCCTAGGGAGGACGAAAATGACTTAAATGTTAATCCAATGACACAAATGAACTTATTGGATGCACAAGATTACTTAAAACCCTAATTGGACAAGAATAAGCTTAGGGAGGACGAAAATGACCTAAATGTGCATCCAATGACACAAACACACACATTGGATGCACAAGATTCGTTAGAAACCCTAATTGGACAAGAATAAGCTTAGGGAGGACGAAAATGACCTTAATGTGCATCCAATGACACAAACACACACATTGGATGCACAAGAATGCTTAAAACCCTAATTGGACAAGAATACGATTAGGGAGGACGAAAATGACCTAAATGTTCATCCAATGACACAAACGCACCTATTGGATGCACAAGATAGGTTAAAAACCCTAATTAGACAACAATAAGCCTAGGGAGGATGAAAATGACCTAAATGTTCATCCAATGACATAAAAACACCTATTGGATGCACAAGATTGGTTAAAAACCCTAATTGCACAAAAATAAGCCTAGGGATGACGAAAATGACCTAAATGTTCATCCAATTACACAAATGAACTTAATGGATGCACAAGATTGCTTAAAACCCTAATTGGACAAGAATAAGACTAGGGAGGACGAAAATCACCTAAATGTTCATCCAATAACACAAACACGCCTATTGGATGCACAAGATTGGTTACAAACCCTAACTGGACAAGAATAAGCCTAGGGAGGACGAAAATGACCTAAATGTTCATCCAATGACACAAACACACCTATTGGATGCACAAGATTCGTTAGAAACCCTAATTGGACAAGAATAAGCCTAGGGAGGACGAAAATGACCTAAATGTTCATGCAATGACACAAACACACCTATTGGATGCACAAGATTCGTTAGAAACCCTAATTGGACAAGAATAAGCCTAGGGAGGACGAAAATGACCTAAATGTGCATCCAATGACACAAACACACACATTGGATGCACAAGAATGCTTAAAACCCTAATTGGACATGAATACGATTAGGGAGGACGAATATGACCTAAATGTTCATCCAATGACACAAAAACACCTATTGGATGCACAAGATAGGTTAAAAACCCTAATTGGACAACAATAAGCATAGGGAGGATGAAAATGACATAAATGTTCATCCAATGACACAAATGAACTTATTGGATGCACAAGATTGGTTAAAAACCATAATTGGACAAGAATAAGCCTAGGGAGGATGAAAATGACTTAAATTTTCATCCAATGACACAAAGACACCTATTGGATGCACAAGATTGGTTAAAAACCCTAATTGGACAAGAATAAGCCTAGGGAGGACGAAAATGACTTAAATGTTAATCCAATGACACAAATGAAGTTATTGGATGCACAAGATTTCTTAAAACCCTAATTGGACAAGAATAACACTAGGGAGGACGAAAATGACCTAAATGTTCATCTAATGACACAAACACACCTATTGGATGCACAAGATTGGTTAAAAACCTTAATTGGACAACAATAAGCCTAGCGAGGACGAAAATGACCTAAATGTTCATCCAATGACACAATTGAACTTATTGGATGCACAAGATTGCTTAAAACCCTAATTGGACAAGAATAAGACTAGGGAGGACGAAAATGACCTAAATGTTCATCCAATGACACAAACACACCTATTGGATGCACAAGATTGGTTAGAAACCCTAATTGGACAAGAATAAGCCTAGGGAGGTCGAAAATGACCTAAATGTTCATCCAATGACACAAATGAACTTATTGGATGCACAAGACTGCTTAAAAACCCTAATTGAACACGAATAAGCCTAGGGAGGACGAAAATGACCTAAATGTTCATCCAATGACACAAATGAACTTATTGGATGCACAAGATTGGTTAAAAACCCTAATTGGACAAGAATAAGCCTAGGAAGGACGAAAATGAGTTAAATCTTAATCCAATGACACAAATGAACTTATTGGATGCACAAGATTGCTTAAAACCCTAATTGGACAAGAATAAGACTAGGGAGTACGAAAATGACTTAAATGTTCATCCAATGACACAAACACACCTATGGGATGCACAAGATTGCTTAAAAACCCTAATTGGACAAGAATAAGCCTAGGGAGGACGAAAATGACCTAAATGTTCATCCAATGACACAAATGAACTTATTGGATGCACAAGATTGCTTAAAAACCCTAATTGGACAAGAATTAGCCTAGGGAGGACGAAAATGACCTAAATGTTCATCCAATGACACAAATGAACTTATTGGATGCACAATATTGGTTAAAAACCCTAATTGGACAAGAATAAGCCTCGGGAGGACGAAAATGACCTAAATGTTCATCCAATGACACAATTGAACTTATTGGATGCACAAGATTGCTTAAAACCCTAATTGGACAAGAATAAGACTAGGGAGGACGAAAATGACCTAAATGTTCATCCAATGACACAAACACACCTATTGGATGCACAAGATTGGTTAGAAACCCTAATTGGACAAGAATAAGCCTAGGGAGGACGAAAATGACCTAAATGTTCATCCAATGACACAAATGAACTTATTGGATGCACAAGATTTGTTAAAAACCCTAATTGGACAACAATAAGCCTAGGGAGGACGAAAATGACCTAAATGTTCATCCAATGACACAAACACACCTATTGGATGCACAAGATTGGTTAGAAACCCTAATTGGACAAGAATAAGCCTAGGGAGGACGAAAATGACCTAAATGTTAATCCAATGACACAAATGAACTTATTGGATGCACAAGATTGGTTAAAAACCCTAATTGTACAAGAATAAGCCTAGGGAGGACGAAAATGACCTAAATGTTCATCCAATGACACAAACACACCTATTGGATGCACAAGATTGGTTAAAAACCCTAATTGGACAAGAATAAGCCTAGGGAGGACGAAAATGACCTAAATGTTCATCCAATGACACAAATGAACTTATTGGATGCACAAGATTGGTTAGAAACCCTAATTGGACAAGAATAAGCCTAGGGAGGACGAAAATGACCTAAATGTTCATCCAATGACACAAATGAACTTATTGGATGCACACGATTGGTTAAAAATCCTAATTGGACAAGAATAAGCCTAAGGAGGACGAAAATGACCTAAATGTTCATCCAATGACATAAATGAAATTATTGGATGCACAAGATTGCTTAAAACCCTAATTGGACAAGAATAAGCCTAGGGAGGACGAAAATGACCTAAATGTTCATCCAATGACACAAATGAACTTATTGGATGCACAAGATTTGTTAGAAACCCTAATTGAACAAGAATAAGCCTACGGAGGACGAAAATGACTTAAATCTTAATCCAATGACTCAAATGAACTTATTGGATGCACAAGATTGCTTAAAACCCTAATTGGACAAGAATAAGACTAAGGAGGACGAAAATGACCTAAATGTTCATCCAATGACACAAACACACCTATTGGATGCACAAGATTGGTTAAAAACCATAATTGGACAACAATAAGCCTTGGGAGGATGAAAATGACCTAAATGTTCATCTAATGACACAAACACACCTATTGGATGCACAAGATAGGTTAAAAACCCTAATTACACAAAACTAAGCCTAGTGAGGACGAAAATAACCTAAATGTTCATCCAATGACACAAATGAACTTATTGGATGCACAAGATTGCTTAAAACCCTAATTGGACAAGAATAAGACTAGGGAGGACGAAAATGACCTAAATGTTCATCCAATGACACAAACACACCTATTGGATGCACAAGATTGGTTAGAAACCCTAATTGGACAAGAATAAGCCTAGGGAGGACGAAAATGACCTAAATGTTCATCCAATGACACAAATGAACTTATTGGATGCACAAGATTGCTTAAAACCCTAATTGGACAAGAATAAGACTAGGGAGGACGAAAATGACCTAAATGTTCATCCAATTACACAAACACACCTATTGGATGCACAAGATTGGTTAAAAACCCTAGTTGGACAAGAATAAGCTTTGGGAGGATGAAAATGACATAAATGTTCATCCAATGACACAAATGAACTTATTGGATGCACAAGATTGCTTAAAACCCTAATTGGACAAGAATAAGACTAGGGAGGACGAAAATGACCTAAATGTTCATCCAATGACACAAACACACCTATTGGATGCACAAGATTGGTTAGAAACCCTAATTGGACAAGAATATGCCTAGGGAGGATGAAAATGACCTAAATGTTCATCCAATGACACAAATGAACTTATTGGATGCACAAGATTGGTTAAAAACCCTAATTGGACAAGAATAAGCCTAGGGAAGACGAAAATGACCTAAATGTTAATCCAATGACACAATTGAACTTATTGGATGCACAAGATTGGTTAAAAACCCTAATGGGACAAGAATAAGCCTAGGGAGGACGAAAATGACCTAAATGTTCATCCAATGTCACAAACACACCTATTGGATGCCCAAGATTGGTTAGAAACCCTAATTGGACAAGAATAAGCCTAGGGAGGACGAAAATGACCTAAATGTTAATCCAATGACACAAATGAACTTATTGGATGCACAAGATTGGTTAAAAACCCTAATTGGACAAGAATAAGCCTAGGGAGGACGAAAATGACCTAAATGTTAAACCAATGACACAAAGGAACTTATTGGATGCACAAGATTGGTTAAAAACCCTAATTGGACAAGAATAAGCCTAGGGAGGACGAAAATGACCTAAATGTTCATCCAATGACACAAACACACCTATTGGATGCACAAGATTGGTTAAAAACCCTAATTGGACAAGAATAAGCCTAGGGAGGACGAAAATGACCTAAATGTTCATCCAATGACACAAATGAACTTATTGGATGCACAAGATTGCTTAAAAACCCTAATTGGATAAGAATACGCCAAGGGAGGACGAAAATGACCTAAATGTTCATCCAATGACACAAATGAACTTATTGGATGCACAAGATTGCTTAAAAACCCTAATTGGACAAGAATAAGCCTAGGGAGGACGAAAATGACCTAAATGTTCATCCAATGACACAAATACACCTATTCGATGCACAAGATTAGTTAGAAACCCTAATTGGACAAGAATAAGCCTAGGGAGGACGAAAATGACCTAAATGTTCATCCAATGACACAAACACACCTATTGGATGCACAAGATTGGTTAAAAACCCTAATTGGACAAGAATAAGCCTAGGGAGGACGAAAATGACCTAAATGTTCATCCAATGACACAAATGAACTTATTGGATGCACACGATTGCCTAAAAACCCTAATTGGACAAGAATAAGCCTAGGGAGGACGAAAATGACCTAAATGTTCATCCAATGACACAAATACACCTATTGGATGCACAAGATTGGTTAGAAACCCTAATTGGACAAGAATAAGCCTAGGGAGGACGAAAATGACCTAAATGTTCACCCAATGACACAAACACACCTATTGGATGCACAAGATTGGTTAAAAACCCTAATTGGACAAGAATAAGCCTAGGGAGGACGAAAATGACCTAATTGATCATCCAATGACACAAACACACCTATTGGATGCACAAGATTGGTTAAAAACCCTAATTGGAAAAGAATATGCCTAGGAAGGACGAAAATGACCTAATTGATCATTCAATGACACAAACACACCTATTCGATGCACAAGATTGGTTAAAAACCCGAATTGGACAAGAATAAGCCTACGTAGGACGAAAATGACCTAAATGTGAATCCAACGACACAACTCAACTTATTGGATGCACAAGATTGGTTAAAAACCCTAATTGGACAAGAATAAGCCTAGGGAGGACGAAAATGACCTAAATGTTAATCCAATGACACAAACACACCTATTGGATGCACAAGATTGGTTAAAAACCCTAATTGGACAAGAATAAGCCTTGGGAGGACGAAAATGACCTAAATGTTCATCCAATGACACAAACACACCTATTGGATGCACAAGATTCGTTAGAAACCCTAATTGGACAAGAATAAGCCTAGGGAGGACGAAAATGACCTAAATGTGCATCCAATGACACAAACACACACATTGGATGCACAAGAATGCTTAAAACCCTAATTGGACATGAATACGATTAGGGAGGACGAATATGACCTAAATGTTCATCCAATGACACAAAAACACCTATTGGATGCACAAGATAGGTTAAAAACCCTAATTGGACAACAATAAGCCTAGGGAGGATGAAAATGACCTAAATGTTCATCCAATGACACAAATGAACTTATTGGATGCACAAGATTGGTTAAAAACCATAATTGGACAAGAATAAGCCTAGGGAAGATGAAAATGACTTAAATTTTCATCCAATGACACAAAGACACCTATTGGATGCACAAGATTGGTTAAAAACCCTAATTGGACAAGAATAAGCCTAGGGAGGACGAAAATGACTTAAATGTTAATCCAATGACACAAATGAAGTTATTGGATGCACAAGATTGCTTAAAACCCTAATTGGACAAGAATAACACTAGGGAGGACGAAAATGACCTAAATGTTCATCTAATGACACAAACACACCTATTGGATGCACAAGATTGGTTAAAAACCTTAATTGGACAACAATAAGCCTAGCGAGGACGAAAATGACCTAAATGTTCATCCAATGACACAATTGAACTTATTGGATGCACAAGATTGCTTAAAACCCTAATTAGACAAGAATAAGACTAGGGAGGACGAAAATGACCTAAATGTTCATCCAATGACACAAACACACCTATTGGATGCACAAGATTGGTTAGAAACCCTAATTGGACAAGAATAAGACTAGGGAGGACGAAAATGACCTAAATGTTAATCCAATGACACAAATGAACTTATTGGATGCACAAGATTGGTTAAAAACCCTAATTGGACAAGAATAAGCCTATGGAGGACGAAAATGACCTAAATGTTAATCCAATGACACAACTCAACTTATTGGATGCACAAGTTTGTTTAAAAACCCTAATTGGACAAGAATAAGCCTAGGGAGGACGAAAATGACCTAATTGATCATCCAATGACACAAACACACCTATTGGATGCACAAGATTGGTTAAAAACCCTAATTGGACAAGAATAAGCCTATGGAGGACGAAAATGACCTAATTGATCATCCATTGCCACAAACACACCTAATGGATGCACCAGTTTGGTTAAAAACCCTAATTGGACAAGAATATGCCTAGGGAGGACATAAATGACCTAATTGGTCATCCAATGACACAAACACACATATTGGATGCACAAGATTGGTTAAAAACCCTAATTGGACAAGAATAAGCCTAGGGAGGACGAAAATGACCTAATTGATCATCCAATGACACAAACACACCTATTGGATGCACAAGATTGGTTAAAAACCCTAATTGGACAAGAATATGCCTAGGGAGGACGAAAATGACCTAAATGTTAATCCAATACACAAATGAACTTATTGGATGCACAAGATTGGTTAAAAACCCTAATTGGACAAGAATAAGCCTAGGGAGGACGAAAATGACCTAATTGATCATCCAATGACACAAACACACCTATTGGATGCACAAGATTGGTTAAAAACCCTAATTGGACAAGAATATGCCTAGGGAGGACGAAAATGACCTAAATATTAATTCAATGACACAAACAAACTTATTGGATGCACAAGATTGGTTGAAAACCCTAATTGGACAAGAATAAGCCTAGGGAGGACGAAAATGACCTAATTGATCATCCAATGAAACAAACACACCTATTGGATGCACAAGATTGGTTAAAAACCCTAATTGGACAAGAATAAGCCTAGGGAGGACGAAAATGACCTAAATGTTCATCCAATGACACAAACACACCTATTGGATGCACAAGATTGGTTAAAAACCCTAACTAAACAAGAATAAGCATAGGGAGGACGAAAATGACTTAAATCTTAATCCAATGACACAAATGAACTTATTGGATGCACAAGATTGCTTAAAACCCTAATTGGATAAGAATAAGCCTTGGGAGGACGAAAATGACCTAAATGTTCATCGAATGACACAAACACACCTATTGGATGCACAAGATTGGCATAAAACCCTAATTGGACAAGAATAAGACTAGGGAGGACGAAAATGACCTAAATGTTCATCCAATGACACAAACACACCTATTGGATGCACAAGATTGGTTAAAAACCCTAATTGGACAAGAATAAGCCTAGGGAGGACGAAAATGACCTAAATGTTCATCCAATGACACAAATGAACTTATTGGATGCACAAGATTGCTTAAAAACCCTAATTGGACAAGAATAAGCCTAGGGAGGACGAAAATGACCTAAATGTTTATCCAATGAAACAAATACACCTATTGGATGCAAAAGATTGGTTAGAAACCCTAATTCCACAAGAATAAGCCTAGGGAGGACGAAAATGACCTAAATGTTCATCCAATGACACAAACACACCTATTGGATGCACAAGATTGGTTAAAAACCCTAATTGGACAAGAATAAGCCTAGGGAGGACGAAAATGACCAAAATGTTCAACCAATGACACAAATGAACTTATTGGATGCACAAGATTGCTTAAAAACCCTAATTGGACAAGAATAAGCCTAGGGAAGACGAAAATGACCTAAATGTTCATCCAATGACACAAATACACCTATTGGATGCACAAGATTTGTTAAAAACCCTAATTGGTCAAGAATAAGCCTAGGGAGGACGAAAATGACCTAAATGTTCATCCAATGACACAAACACACCTATTGGATGCACAAGATTGGTTAAAAACCCTAATTGGACAAGAATAAGCCTAGGGAGGACGAAAATGACCTAAATGTTCATCCAATGACACAAATGAACTTATTGGATGCACAAGATTGGTTAAAAACCCTAATTGGACAAGAATAAGCCTAGGGAGGACGAAAATGACCTAAATGTTCATCCAATGACACAAACACACCTATTTGATGCACAAGATTGGTTAGAAACCGTAATTGGACAAGAATAAGCCTAGGAAGGACGAAAATGACCTAAATGTTAATCCAATGACACAAATGAACTTATTGGATGCACAAGATTGGTAAAAAACCCTAATTGGACAAGAATAAGCCGAGGGAGGACGAAAATGACCTAAATGTTCATCCAATGACACAAACACACCTATTGGATGCACAAGATTGGTTAAAAACCCTAATTGGACAAGAATAAGCCTAGGGAGGACGAAAATGACCTAAATGTTCATCCAATGACACAAATGAACTTATTGGATGCACAAGATTGGTTAAAAACCCTAATTGGACAAGAATAAGCCTAGGGAGGACGTAAATGACCTAAATGATCCACCAATGACACAAATGAACTTATTGGATGCACAAGGTTGGTTAAAAACCCTAATTGAACAAGAATAAGCCTAGGGAGGACGAAAATGACCTAAATGTTCATCCAATGACACAAATGAACTTATTGGATGCACAAGATTGGTTAAAAACCCTAATTGGACAAGAATAAGCCTAGGGAGGACGAAAATGACCTAAATGTTCATCCAATGACACAATTGAACTTAGTGGATGCACAAGATTGGTTAAAAACCCTAATTGGACAAAAATGAGCCTAGGGAGGACGAGAATGACCTAAATGTTCATTCAATGACACAAACACACCTATTGGATGCACAAGATTGGTTAGAAACCCTAATTGGACAAGAATAAGCCTAGGGAGGACGAAAATGACCTAAATGTTAATCCAATGACACAAATGAACTTATTGGATGCACAAGATTGCTTAAAACCCTAATTAGACAAGAATAAGACTAGGGAGGACGAAAATGACCTAAATGTTCATCCAATGACACAAACACACCTATTGGATGCACAAGATTGGTTAGAAACCCTAATTGGACAAGAATAAGCCTAGGGAGGACGAAAATGACCTAAATGTTCATCCAATGACACAAATGAACTTATTGGATGCACAAGACTGCTTAAAAACCCTAATTGAACACGAATAAGCCTAGGGAGGACGAAAATGACCTAAATGTTCATCCAATGACACAAATGAACTTATTGGATGCACAAGATTGGTTAAAAACCCTAATTGGACAAGAATAAGCCTAGGAAGGACGAAAATGAGTTAAATCTTAATCCAATGACACAAATGAACTTATTGGATGCACAAGATTGCTTAAAAACCCTAATTGGACAAGAATAAGCCTAGGGAGGACGAAAATGACATAAATATTCATCCAATGAAACAAACACACCTATTGGATATACAAGATTGGTTAAAATCCCTAATTGGGCAAAAATCAGCCTAGGGAGGATGAAAATGATCTAAATATTCATCCAATGACACAAAACACCTATTGGATGCACAAGATTGGTTAAAAACCCTAATTGCACAAAATTAAGCCTAGGGAGGACGAAAATGACCTAAATGTTCATCCAATGACACAAATGAACTTATTGGATGCACAAGATTGCTTAAAACCCTAATTGGACAAGAATAAGACTAGGGAGTACGAAAATGACTTAAATGTTCATCCAATGACACAAACACACCTATGGGATGCACAAGATTGCTTAAAAACCCTAATTGGACAAGAATAAGCCTAGGGAGGACGAAAATGACCTAAATGTTCATCCAATGACACAAATGAACTTATTGGATGCACAAGATTGCTTAAAAACCCTAATTGGACAAGAATTAGCCTAGGGAGGACGAAAATGACCTAAATGTTCATCCAATGACACAAATGAACTTATTGGATGCACAATATTGGTTAAAAACCCTAATTGGACAAGAATAAGCCTCGGGAGGACGAAAATGACCTAAATGTTCATCCAATGACACAAATAAACTTATTGGATGCACAAGATTGGTTAAAAAACCCTAATTGGACAAGAATAAGCCTAGGGAGGACGAAAATGATCTAAATGTTCATCCAATGACACAAATGAATTTATTGGATGCCCAAGATTGGTTAAAAACCCTAATTGGACAAAAATAAGCCTAGGGAGGATGAAAATGACCTAAATGTTCATCCAATGACACAAACACACCTATTGGATGCACAAGATTGGTTAAAAACCCTAATTGGACAAGAATAAGCCTAGGGAGGACGAAAATGACCTAAATGTTCATCCAATGACACAAACACGCCTATTGGATGCACAAGATGGGTTAAAAACCCTAATTTGACAAGAATAAGCCTAGGGAGGACGAAAATGACTTAAATGTTAATCCAATGACACAAATGAACTTATTGGATGCACAAGATTACTTAAAACCCTAATTGGACAAGAATAAGCCTAGGGAGGACGAAAATGACCTAAATGTGCATCCAATGACACAAACACACACATTGGATGCACAAGAATGCTTAAAACCCTAATTGGACAAGAATATGATTAGGGAGGACGAAAATGACCTAAATGTTCATCCAATGACACAAACACACCTATTGGATGCACAAGATAGGTTAAAAACCCTAATTGGACAATAATAAGACTATGGAGGATGAAAATGACCTAAATGTTCATCCAATGACACAAAAACACCTATTGGATGCACAAGATTGGTTAAAAACCCTAATTGCTAAAAAATAAGCCTAGGGAGGACGAAAATTACCTAAATGTTCATCCAATTACACAAATGAACTTAATGGATGCACAAGATTGCTTAAAACCCTAATTGGACAAGAATAAGACTTCGGAGGACGAAAATGACCTAAATGCTCATCCAATGACACAAACACACCTATTGGATGCACAAGATTCGTTAGAAACCCTAATTGGACAAGAATAAGTCTAGGGAGGACGAAAATGACCTAAATGTGCATCCAATGACACAAACACACACATTGGATGCACAAGAATGCTTAAAACCCTAATTGTACAAGAATACGACTAGGGAGGACGAAAATGACCTAAATGTTCATCCAATGACACAAACACACCTATTGGATGCACAAGATAGGTTAAAAAGCCTAATTGGACAACAATAAGCCTAGGGAGGATGAAAATGACCTAAATGTTCATCTAATGACACAAAAACACCTATTGGATGCACAAAATTGGTTAAAAAGCCTAATTGCACAAAAATAAGCCTAGGGAGGACGAAAATGACCTAAATGTTCATCCCATTACACAAATGAACATAATGGATGCACAAGATTGCTTAAAACCCTAATTGGACAAGAATAAGACTAGGGAGGACGAAAATCACCTAAATGTTCATCCAATGACACAAACACACCTATTGGATGCACAAGATTCGTTAGAAACCCTAATTGGACAAGAATAAGCTTAGGGAGGACGAAAATGACCTTAATGTGCATCCAATGACACAAACACACACATTGGATGCACAAGAATGCTTAAAACCCTAATTGGACAAGAATACGATTAGGGAGGACGAAAATGACCTAAATGTTCATCCAATGACACAAACACACCTATTGGATGCACAAGATAGGTTAAAAACCCTAATTAGACAACAATAAGCCTAGGGAGGATGAAAATGACCTAAATGTTCATCCAATGACATAAAAACACCTATTGGATGCACAAGATTGGTTAAAAACCCTAATTGCACAAAAATAAGCCTAGGGATGACGAAAATGACCTAAATGTTCATCCAATTACACAAATGAACTTAATGGATGCACAAGATTGCTTAAAACCCTAATTGGACAAGAATAAGACTAGGGAGGACGAAAATCACCTAAATGTTCATCCAATAACACAAACACGCCTATTGGATGCACAAGATTGGTTACAAACCCTAACTGGACAAGAATAAGCCTAGGGAGGACGAAAATGACCTAAATGTTCATCCAATGACACAAATGAACTTATTGGATGCACAAGATTGGTTTAAAACCCTAAATTGACAAGAATAAGCCTAGGGAGGACGAAAATGACCTAAATGTTCATCCAATGACACAAACACACCTATTGGATGCCCAAGATTGGTTAAAAACCCTAATTGGACAACAATAAGCTCCAGGGAGGATGAAAATGACCTAAATGTTCATCCAATAACACAAACAGACCTATTGGATGCACAAGATTGCTTAAAAACCCTAATTGGACAAGAATAAGCCTAGGGAGGACGAAAATGACTTAAATATTCATCCAATGACACAAACACACCTATTGGATGCACAAGATTGGTTAAAATCCCTAATTGGGCAAAAATCAGCCTAGGGAGGACGAAAATGATCTAAATGTTCATCTAATGACACAAAACACCTATTGGATGCACAAGATTGGTTAAAAACCCTAATTGCACAAAATTAAGCCTAGGGAGGACGAAAATGACCTAAATGTTCATCCAATGACACAAATGAACTTATTGGATGCACAAGATTGCTTAAAACCCTAATTGGACAAGAATAAGACTAGGGAGGACGAAAATGACCTAAATGTTCATCCAATGACACAAACACACCTATGGGATGCACAAGATTTCTTAAAAACCCTAATTGGACAAGAATAAGCCTAGGGAGGACGAAAATGACCTAAATGTTCATCCAATGACACAAATGAACTGATTGGATGCATAAGATTGCTTAAAAACCCTAATTGGACAAGAATTAGCCTAGGGAGGACGAAAATGACCTAAATGTTCATCCAATGACACAAATGAACTTATTGGATGCACAAGATTGGTTAAAAACCCTAATTGGACAAGAATAAGCCTTGGGAGGACGAAAATGACCTAAATGTTCATCCAATGATACAAATAAACTTATTGGATGCACATGATTGGTTACAAACCTTAATTGGACAAGAATAAGCCTAGGGAGAACGAAAATGATGTAAATGTTCATCCAATGACACAAATGAATTTATTGGATGCACAAGATTGGTTAAAAACCCAAATTTGACAAGAATAAGCCTAGGGAGGACGAAAATGACATAAATGTTCATCCAACGACACAAACACACCTATTGGATGCCCAAGATTGGTTAAAATTCCTAATTGGACAAGAATAAGCCTAGGGAGGACGAAAATGACCTAAATGTTCATCCAATGACACAAACACACCTATTGGATGCACAAGATTGGTTAAAAACCCTAATTGGAAAAGAATAAGCCTAGGGAGGACGAAAATGACTTAAATGTTAATCCAATGACACAAATGAACTTATTGGATGCACAAGATTACTTAAAACCCTAATTGGACAAGAATAAGCCTTGGGAGGACGAAAATCACCTAAATGTTGATCAATAAAATTACACAAACACACCTCTTAGATGCACATGATTGGTTAAAAACCCTAATTGGACTAGAATAAGCCTAGGGAGGACGAAAATGACCTAAATGTTCATCCAATGACACAAACACACCTATTGGATGCACAAGATTCGTTAGAAACCCTAATTGGACAAGAATAAGCTTAGGGAGGATGAAAATGACCTTAATGTGCATCCAATGACACAAACACACACATTGGATGCACAAGAATGCTTAAAACCCTAATTGGACAACAATACGATTAGGGAGGACGAAAATGACCTAAATGTTCATCCAATGACACAAACACACCTATTGGATGCACAAGATAGGTTAAAAACCCTAATTGGACAACAATAAGCCTAGATAGGATGAAAATGACCTAAATGTTCATCCAATGACATAAAAACACCTATTGGATGCACAAGATTGGTTAAAAACCCTAATTGCACAAAAATAAGCCTAGGGAGGACGAAAATGACCTAAATGTTCATCCAATTACACAAATGAACTTAATGGATGCACAAGATTGCTTAAAACCCTAATTGGACAAGAATAAGACTAGGGAGGACGAAAATCACCTAAATGTTCATCCAATAACACAAACACGCCTATTGGATGCACAAGATTGGTTAAAAACCCTAACTGGACAAGAATAAGCCTAGGGAGGACGAAAATGACCTAAATGTTCATCCAATGACACAAATGAACTTATTGGATGCACAAGATTGGTTAAAAACCCTAATTGGACAAGAATAAGCCTTGGGAGGACGAAAATGACCTAAATGTTCATCCAATGATACAAATAAACTTATTGGATGCACAAGATTGGTTACAAACCTTAATTGGACAAGAATAAGCCTAGGGAGAACGAAAATGATGTAAATGTTCATCCAATGACACAAATGAATTTATTGGATGCACAAGATTGGTTAAAAACCCAAATTTGACAAGAATAAGCCTAGGGAGGACGAAAATGACATAAATGTTCATCCAACGACACAAACACACCTATTGGATGCCCAAGATTGGTTAAAATTCCTAATTGGACAAGAATAAGCCTAGGGAGGACGAAAATGACTTTAATGTTCATCCAATGACACAAACACACCTATTGGATGCACAAGATTGGGTAAAAACCCTAATTGGAAAAGAATAAGCCTAGGGAGGACGAAAATGACTTAAATGTTAATCCAATGACACAAATGAACTTATTGGATGCACAAGATTACTTAAAACCCTAATTGGACAAGAATAAGCCTTGGGAGGACGAAAATCACCTAAATGTTGATCAATAAAATTACACAAACACACCTCTTAGATGCACATGATTGGTTAAAAACCCTAATTGGACTAGAATAAGCCTAGGGAGGACGAAAATGACCTAAATGTTCATCCAATGACACAAACACACCTATTGGATGCACAAGATTCGTTAGAAACCCTAATTGGACAAGAATAATCTTAGGGAGGACGAAAATGACCTTAATGTGCATCCAATGACACAAACACACACATTGGATGCACAAGAATGCTTAAAACCCTAATTGGACAAGAATACGATTAGGGAGGACGAAAATGACCTAAATGTTCATCCAATGACACAAACACACCTATTGGATGCACAAGATAGGTTAAAAACCCTAATTGGACAACAATAAGCCTAGATAGGATGAAAATGACCTAAATGTTCATCCAATGACATAAAAACACCTATTGGATGCACAAGATTGGTTAAAAACCCTAATTGCACAAAAATAAGCCTAGGGAGGACGAAAATGACCTAAATGTTCATCCAATTACACAAATGAACTTAATGGATGCACAAGATTGCTTAAAACCCTAATTGGACAAGAATAAGACTAGGGAGGACGAAAATCACCTAAATGTTCATCCAATAACACAAACACGCCTATTGGATGCACAAGATTGGTTAAAAACCCTAACTGGACAAGAATAAGCCTAGGGAGGACGAAAATGACCTAAATGTTCATCCAATGACACAAATGAACTTATTGGATGCACAAGATTGGTTTAAAACCCTAAATTGACAAGAATAAGCCTAGGGAGGACGAAAATGACCTAAATGTTCATCCAATGACTTAAACACACCTATTGGATGCACAAGATTGGTTAAAAACCCTAATCGGACAACAATAAGCCCAAGGAGGATGAAAATGACCTAAATGTTCATCCAATGACACAAACAGACCTATTGGATGCACAAGATTGCTTAAAAACCCTAATTGGACAAGAATAAGCCTAGGGAGGACGAAAATGACTAAAATTTTCATCCAATGACACAAACACACCTATTGGTTGCACCAGATTAGTTAAAAACCCTAATTGGACAAGAATAAGCCTAGGGAGGATGATATGATCTTACTAGTCATGGTTTACTTTAAGGATCGTTTAGGTTGGAAACTTACAAATTTGAGTGAAAATCCCGTAAAGCTGCAGAATGCGATAAACGGCGCTGCAAAACTCCGATTCGGCCGATTCCAAAATGAGGTGAAAGATGACGTTCTGAAACGCAAGTTAGGCTTTAGAATCACCGAAAACCAATATATAGAACTCGAGATATGAACGCAGGTTACTGATCACGAAAATTGGAAGAATTGGAGTATTAGGGTTTAATGTAAAGGAAACTCAATATTATTATTCATCAAACGAATCAAGAACAGAATGGCGCCACAATCTAGGGATGGATAAGCCAAAAAGAACGCCACAAGGATTAACAACCTTGATAAGTTCAAAGTGAATTCTTTCAAGAACTCTAGAGAGCAAAGCCTCACAAAAATTAATATTCAAAAATCCCCTTCCATGAGGTTACAAATGCTTATTTATACTAAGTCTATCTCTAAACCTAAACGGGTCATAAGTGAAACCATTCTCTAGGGCCCATATGGGTTTTACATCTTATTTCTTTTTTTAACATAAACTTAATGTAAGGAAGTAAAGTATGTTCACTTACACATAACAAAAACTAAATCAATTATAAAACTATTACAATTCCATGTTAAAAACCTAAATGTTCATCCAATGACACAAACACGCCTATTGGATGCACAAGATTGGTTAAAAACCCTAACTGGACAAGAATAAGCCTAGGGAGGACGAAAATGACCTAAATGTTCATCCAATGACACAAATGAACTTATTTGATGAACAAGATTGTTTAAAACCCTAATTGGCCAAGAATAAGACTAGGGAGGACGACAATGACCTAAATGTTCATCCAATGACACAAACACACCTATTTGATGCACAAGATTGGTTAGAAACCCTAATTGGACAAGAATAACCCTAGGGAGGACGAAAATGACCTAAATGTTCATCCAATGACACAAATGAACTTATTGGAAGCACAAGATTGAGTAAAAACCCTAATTGGACAAGAATAAGCCTAGGGAGGACGAAAATGACCTAAATGTTCATCCGATGACACAAATGAACTTTTTCGATGCACAATATTGGTTAAAAACCCTAATTGGACAAGAATAAGCCTTGGGTGGACGAAAATGACCTAAATGTTCATCGAATGACACAAATGAACTTATTGGATGCACAAGATTGGATAAAAACCCTAATTGGACAAGAATAAGCCTAGGGTGGACGAAAATGACCTAAATGTTCGTCCAATGACACAAATGAACTTATTGGATGCACAAGATTGGTTAAAAACCCTAATTGGACAAGAATAAGCCTAGGGAGGACGAAAATGACCTAAATGTTCGTCCAATGACACCAACACACATATTGGATGAACAAGATTGCTTAAAACCCTAATTGGACAAGAATAAGACTAGGGAGGACGAAAATGACCTAAATGTTCATCCAATGACACAAATGAACTTATTGGATGCACAAGATAGGTTAAAAACCCTAATTGGACAAGAATAAGCCTAGGGAGGACGAAAATGACCTAAATGTTCATCCAATGACACAAATGAACTTATTGGATGCACAAGATTGGTTGAAAACCCTAATTGGACAAGAATAAGCCTTGGGAGGACGAAAATGACCTAAATGTTCATCCAATGACACAAATGAACTTATTGGATGCACAAGATTGGTTAAAAACCCTAATTGGACAAGAATAAGCCTAGAGTGGACGAAAATGACCTAAATGTTCATCCAATGACACAAATGAACTTATTGGATGCACAAGATTGGTTAAAAACCTTAATTGGACAAGAGTAAGCCTTGGGAGGACGAAAATGACCTAAATGTTCATCCAATGACACAAATGAACTTATTGGATGCACAAGATTGGTTAAAAACCCTAATTGGACAAGAATAAGCCTTGGGAGGACGAAAATGACCTAAATGTTCATCCAATGACACAAATAAACTTATTGGATGCACAAGATTGGTTACAAACCTTAATTGGACAAGAATAAGCCTAGGGAGAACGAAAATGATGTAAATGTTCATCCAATGACACAAATGAATTTATTGGATGCACAAGATTGGTTAAAAACCCAAATTTGACAAGAATAAGCCTAGGGAGGACGAAAATGACATAAATGTTCATCCAACGACACAAACACACCTATTGGATGCCCAAGATTGGTTAAAATTCCTAATTGGACAAGAATAAGCCTAGGGAGGACGAAAATGACCTAAATGTTCATCCAATGACACAAACACACCTATTGGATGCACAAGATTGGTTAAAAACCCTAATTGGAAAAGAATAAGCCTAGGGAGGACGAAAATGACTTAAATGTTAATCCAATGACACAAATGAACTTATTGGATGCACAAGATTACTTAAAACCCTAATTGGACAAGAATAAGCCTTGGGAGGACGAAAATCACCTAAATGTTGATCAATAAAATTACACAAACACACCTCTTAGATGCACATGATTGGTTAAAAACCCTAATTGGACTAGAATAAGCCTAGGGAGGACGAAAATGACCTAAATGTTCATCCAATGACACAAACACACCTATTGGATGCACAAGATTCGTTAGAAACCCTAATTGGACAAGAATAAGCTTAGGGAGGATGAAAATGACCTTAATGTGCATCCAATGACACAAACACACACATTGGATGCACAAGAATGCTTAAAACCCTAATTGGACAACAATACGATTAGGGAGGACGAAAATGACCTAAATGTTCATCCAATGACACAAACACACCTATTGGATGCACAAGATAGGTTAAAAACCCTAATTGGACAACAATAAGCCTAGATAGGATGAAAATGACCTAAATGTTCATCCAATGACATAAAAACATCTATTGGATGCACAAGATTGGTTAAAAACCCTAATTGCACAAAAATAAGCCTAGGGAGGACGAAAATGACCTAAATGTTCATCCAATTACACAAATGAACTTAATGGATGCACAAGATTGCTTAAAACCCTAATTGGACAAGAATAAGACTAGGGAGGACGAAAATCACCTAAATGTTCATCCAATAACACAAACACGCCTATTGGATGCACAAGATTGGTTAAAAACCCTAACTGGACAAGAATAAGCCTAGGGAGGACGAAAATGACCTAAATGTTCATCCAATGACACAAATGAACTTATTGGATGCACAAGATTGGTTTAAAACCCTAAATTGACAAGAATAAGCCTAGGGAGGACGAAAATGACCTAAATGTTCATCTAATGACATAAACACACCTATTGGATGCACAAGATTGGTTAAAAACCCTAATCGGACAACAATAAGCCCAAGGAGGATGAAAATGACCTAAATGTTCATCCAATGACACAAACAGACCTATTGGATGCACAAGATTGCTTAAAAACCCTAATTGGACAAGAATAAGCCTAGGGAGGACGAAAATGACTAAAATTTTCATCCAATGACACAAACACACCTATTGGTTGCACCAGATTAGTTAAAAACCCTAATTGGACAAGAATAAGCCTAGGGAGGATGATATGATCTTACTAGTCATGGTTTACTTTAAGGATCGTTTAGGTTGGAAACTTACAAATTTGAGTGAAAATCCCGTAAAGCTGCAGAATGCGATAAACGGCGCTGCAAAACTCCGATTCGGCCGATTCCAAAATGAGGTGAAAGATGACGTTCTGAAACGCAAGTTAGGCTTTAGAATCACCGAAAACCAATATATAGAACTCGAGATATGAACGCAGGTTACTGATCACGAAAATTGGAAGAATTGGAGTATTAGGGTTTAATGTAAAGGAAACTCAATATTATTATTCATCAAACGAATCAAGAACAGAATGGCGCCACAATCTAGGGATGGATAAGCCAAAAAGAACGCCACAAGGATTAACAACCTTGATAAGTTCAAAGTGAATTCTTTCAAGAACTCTAGAGAGCAAAGCCTCACAAAAATTAATATTCAAAAATCCCCTTCCATGAGGTTACAAATGCTTATTTATACTAAGTCTATCTCTAAACCTAAACGGGTCATAAGTGAAACCATTCTCTAGGGCCCATATGGGTTTTACATCTTATTTCTTTTTTTAACATAAACTTAATGTAAGGAAGTAAAGTATGTTCACTTACACATAACAAAAACTAAATCAATTATAAAACTATTACAATTCCATGTTAAAAACCTAAATGTTCATCCAATGACACAAACACGCCTATTGGATGCACAAGATTGGTTAAAAACCCTAACTGGACAAGAATAAGCCTAGGGAGGACGAAAATGACCTAAATGTTCATCCAATGACACAAATGAACTTATTGGATGCACAAGATTGCTTAAAACCCTAATTGGACAAGAATAAGACTAGGGAGGACAAAAATGACCTAAATGTTCATCCAATGACACAAACACATCTATTGGATGCACAAGATTGGTTAGAAACCCTAATTGAACAAGTAAAAGCCTAGGGAGGACGAAAATTACTTAAATATTAATCCAATGACACAAATGAACTTATTGGATGCACAAGATTGCATAAAACCCTAATTGGACAAGAATAAGACTAGGGAGGACGAAATTGACCTAAATGTTCATCCAATGACACAAACACACCTATTGGATGCACAAGATTGGTTAAAAACCCTAATTGGACAACAATAAGCCTAGGGAGGAAGAAAATGACCTAAATGTTCATCTAATGACACAAACACATCTATTGGAAGCACAAGATTGGTTAAAGACCATAATTGCACAAAACTAAGCCTAGTGATGACGAAAATAACCTAAATGTTCATCCAACGACACAAATGAACTTATTGGATGCACAATATTGCTTAAAACCCTTATTGGACAAGAATAAGACTAGGGAGGACGAAAATGACCTAAATATTCATCCAATGACACAAACACACCTATTGGAAGCACAAGATTGGTTAGAAACCCTTATTGAACAAGAATAAGCCTAGGGAGGACGAAAATGACCTAAATGTTCATCCAATGACACAAATGAACTTATTGGATGCACAAGATTGCTTAAAAACCCTAATTGGACAAGAATAAGCCTAGGGAGGACGAAAATGACCTAAATGTTCATCCTATGACACAAATGAACTTATTGGATGCACAAGATTGGTTAAAAACCCTAATTGGACAAGAATAAGCCTAGGGTGGACGAAAATGACCTAAATGTTCATCCAATGACACAAATGAACTTATTGGATGCACAAGATTGCTTAAAAACTCTAATTAGACAAGAATAAGCCTAGGGAGGACGAAAATGACCTAAATGTTCATCCAATGACACAAACACACCTATTGGATGCACAAGATAGGTTAGAAACCCTAATTGAACAAGAATAAGCCTAGGGAGGACGAAAATGACCTAAATGTTCATCAAATTACACAAATGAACTTATTGGATGCACAAGATTGCTTAAAAACCCTAATTGGACAAGAATAAGCCTAGGGAGGACGAAAATGACCTAAATATTCATCCAATGACACAAATGAACTTATTG
Organism: Cicer pinnatifidum; assembly: GCA_037974775.1. NCBI lineage: Eukaryota > Viridiplantae > Streptophyta > Magnoliopsida > Fabales > Fabaceae > Cicer > Cicer pinnatifidum. Next base: position 449,573 of record JBBPBR010000755.1, read on the forward strand.
GATGCACAAGATTGCTTAAAAACCCTAATTGGACAAGAATAAGCCTAGGGAGGACGAAAATGACCTAAATGTTCATCCAATGACACAAATGAACTTATTGGATGCACAAGATTGCTTAAAAACCGTAATTGGACAATATGAAGCCTAGGTAGGACGAAAATGACCTAAATGTTCATCCTATGACACAAATGAACTTATTGGATGCACAAGATTGCTTAAAAACCCTAATTGGACAAGAATAAGCCTAGGGAGGACGAAAATGACCTAAATGTTCATCCAATGACACAAATGAACTTATTGGATGCACAAGATTGCTTAAAAACCCTAATTGGACAAGACTAAGCCTAGGGAGGACGAAAATGACCTAAATGTTCATCCAATGACACAAATACACCTATTGGATGCACAAGATTGGTTAGAAACCCTAATTGGACAAGAATAAGCCTAGGGAGGACGAAAATGACCTAAATGTTCATCCAATGACACAAATGAACTTATTGGATGCACAAGATTGGTTAAAAATCCTAATTGGACAAGAATAACCCTAGGGAGGACGAAAATGACCTAAATGTTCATCCAATGACACAAACACACCTATTGGATGCACAAGATTGCTTAAAAACCCTAATTGGACAAGAATAAGCCTAGGGAGGACGAAAATGACCTAAATGTTCATCCAATGACACAAATGAACTTATTGGATGCACAAGATTGCTTAAAAACCCTAATTGGAGAAGAATAAGCCTAGGGAGGACGAAAATGACCTAAATGTTCATCCAATGACACAAATGAACTTATTGGATGCACAAGATTGCTTAAAACCCTAATTGGACAAGAATAAGACTAGGGAGGACGAAAATGACCTAAATGTTCCTCCAATGACACAAACACACCTATTGGATGCACAAGATTGCATAAAAACCCTAATTGGACAAGAATAAGACTAGGGAGGACGAAAATGACCTAAATGTTCATCCAATGACACAAATGAACTTATTGGATGCACAAGATTGGTTAAAAAGCCTAATTGGACAATAATTAGCCTAGGGAGGACGAAAATGACCTAAATGTTCATCCAATGACACAAATGAACTTATTGGATGCACAAGATTGGTTAAAAACCTTAATTGGACAAGAATAAGCCTAGGGAGAACGAAAATGACCTAAATGTTCGTCCAATGACACAAATGAACTTATTGGATGCACAAGATTGGTTGAAAACCCTAATTGGACAAGAATAAGCCTAGGGAGGACGAAAATGACCTAAATGTTCATCCAATGACACAAATGAACTTATTGGATGCACAAGATTGGTTAAAAACCCTAATTGGACAAGAATAAGCCTAGGGAGGACAAAAATGACCTCAATGTTCATCCAACGACACAAATGAACTTATTGGATGCACAAGATTGGTTAAAAACCCTAATTGGACAAGAATAAGCCTAGGGAGGACGAAAATGACCTAAATGTTCATCCAATGACACAAACACACCTATTGGATGCACAAGATTCGTTAGAAACCCTAATTGGACAAGAATAAGCTTAGGGAGGACGAAAATGACCTTAATGTGCATCCAATGACACAAACACACACATTGGATGCACAAGAATGCTTAAAACCCTAATTGGACAAGAATACGATTAGGGAGGACGAAAATGACCTAAATGTTCATCCAATGACACAAACACACCTATTGGATGCACAAGATAGGTTAAAAACCCTAATTGGACAACAATAAGCCTAGATAGGATGAAAATGACCTAAATGTTCATCCAATGACATAAAAACACCTATTGGATGCACAAGATTGGTTAAAAACCCTAATTGCACAAAAATAAGCCTAGGGAGGACGAAAATGACCTAAATGTTCATCCAATGACACAAATGAACTTTTTCGATGCACAATATTGGTTAAAAACCCTAATTGGACAAGAATAAGCCTTGGGTGGACGAAAATGACCTAAATGTTCATCGAATGACACAAATGAACTTATTGGATGCACAAGATTGGATAAAAACCCTAATTGGACAAGAATAAGCCTAGGGTGGACGAAAATGACCTAAATGTTCGTCCAATGACACAAATGAACTTATTGGATGCACAAGATTGGTTAAAAACCCTAATTGGACAAGAATAAGCCTAGGGAGGACGAAAATGACCTAAATGTTCACCCAATGACACAAACACACCTATTGGATGCACAAGATTGGATAAAAACCCTAATTGGACAACAATAAGCTCCAGGGAGGATGAAAATGACCTAAATGTTCATCCAATAACACAAACAGACCTATTGGATGCACAAGATTGCTTAAAAACCCTAATTGGACAAGAATAAGCCTAGGGAGGACGAAAATGACTTAAATATTCATCCAATGACACAAACACACCTATTGGATGCACAAGATTGGTTAAAATCCCTAATTGGGCAAAAATCAGCCTAGGGAGGACGAAAATGATCTAAATGTTCATCTAATGACACAAAACACCTATTGGATGCACAAGATTGGTTAAAAACCCTAATTGCACAAAATTAAGCCTAGGGAGGACGAAAATGACCTAAATGTTCATCCAATGACACAAATGAACTTATTGGATGCACAAGATTGCTTAAAACCCTAATTGGACAAGAATAAGACTAGGGAGGACGAAAATGACCTAAATGTTCATCCAATGACACAAACACACCTATGGGATGCACAAGATTTCTTAAAAACCCTAATTGGACAAGAATAAGCCTAGGGAGGACGAAAATGACCTAAATGTTCATCCAATGACACAAATGAACTGATTGGATGCATAAGATTGCTTAAAAACCCTAATTGGACAAGAATTAGCCTAGGGAGGACGAAAATGACCTAAATGTTCATCCAATGACACAAATGAACTTATTGGATGCACAAGATTGGTTAAAAACCCTAATTGGACAAGAATAAGCCTTGGGAGGACGAAAATGACCTAAATGTTCATCCAATGATACAAATAAACTTATTGGATGCACATGATTGGTTACAAACCTTAATTGGACAAGAATAAGCCTAGGGAGAACGAAAATGATGTAAATGTTCATCCAATGACACAAATGAATTTATTGGATGCACAAGATTGGTTAAAAACCCAAATTTGACAAGAATAAGCCTAGGGAGGACGAAAATGACATAAATGTTCATCCAACGACACAAACACACCTATTGGATGCCCAAGATTGGTTAAAATTCCTAATTGGACAAGAATAAGCCTAGGGAGGACGAAAATGACCTAAATGTTCATCCAATGACACAAACACACCTATTGGATGCACAAGATTGGTTAAAAACCCTAATTGGAAAAGAATAAGCCTAGGGAGGACGAAAATGACTTAAATGTTAATCCAATGACACAAATGAACTTATTGGATGCACAAGATTACTTAAAACCCTAATTGGACAAGAATAAGCCTTGGGAGGACGAAAATCACCTAAATGTTGATCAATAAAATTACACAAACACACCTCTTGGATGCACATGATTGGTTAAAATCCCTAATTGGACTAGAATAAGCCTAGGGAGGACGAAAATGACCTAAATGTTCATCCAATGACACAAACACACCTATTGGATGCACAAGATTCGTTAGAAACCCTAATTGGACAAGAATAAGCTTAGGGAGGACGAAAATGACCTTAATGTGCATCCAATGACACAAACACACACATTGGATGCACAAGAATGCTTAAAACCCTAATTGGACAAGAATACGATTAGGGAGGACGAAAATGACCTAAATGTTCATCCAATGACACAAACACACCTATTGGATGCACAAGATAGGTTAAAAACCCTAATTGGACAACAATAAGCCTAGATAGGATGAAAATGACCTAAATGTTCATCCAATGACATAAAAACACCTATTGGATGCACAAGATTGGTTAAAAACCCTAATTGCACAAAAATAAGCCTAGGGAGGACGAAAATGACCTAAATGTTCATCCAATGACACAAATGAACTTTTTCGATGCACAATATTGGTTAAAAACCCTAATTGGACAAGAATAAGCCTTGGGTGGACGAAAATGACCTAAATGTTCATCGAATAACACAAATGAACTTATTGGATGCACAAGATTGGATAAAAACCCTAATTGGACAAGAATAAGCCTAGGGTGGTCGAAAATGACCTAAATGTTCGTCCAATGACACAAATGAACTTATTGGATGCACAAGATTGGTTAAAAACCCTAATTGGACAAGAATAAGCCTAGGGAGGACGAAAATGACCTAAATGTTCATCCAATGACACAAACACACCTATTGGATGCACAAGATTGGATAAAAACCCTAATTGGACAACAATAAGCTCCAGGGAGGATGAAAATGACCTAAATGTTCATCCAATAACACATACAGACCTATTGGATGCACAAGATTGCTTAAAAACCCTAATTGGACAAGAATAAGCCTAGGGAGGACGAAAATGACTTAAATATTCATCCAATGACACAAACACACCTATTGGATGCACAAGATTGGTTAAAATCCCTAATTGGGCAAAAATCAGCCTAGGGAGGACGAAAATGACCTAAATGTTCATCTAATGACACAAAACACCTATTGGATGCACAAGATTGGTTAAAAACCCTAATTGCACAAAATTAAGCCTAGGGAGGACGAAAATGACCTAAATGTTCATCCAATGACACAAATGAACTTATTGGATGCACAAGATTGCTTAAAACCCTAATAGGACAAGAATAAGACTAGGGAGGACGAAAATGACCTAAATGTTCATCCAATGACACAAACACACCTATGGGATGCACAAGATTTCTTAAAAACCCTAATTGGACAAGAATAAGCCTAGGGAGGACGAAAATGACCTAAATGTTCATCCAATGACACAAATGAACTGATTGGATGCATAAGATTGCTTAAAAACCCTAATTGGACAAGAATTAGCCTAGGGAGGACAAAAATGACCTAAATGTTCATCCAATGACACAAATGAACTTATTGGATGCACAAGATTGGTTAAAAACCCTAATTGGACAAGAATAAGCCTTGGGAGGACGAAAATGACCTAAATGTTCATCCAATGACACAAATAAACTTATTGGATGCACAAGATTGGTTACAAACCTTAATTGGACAAGAATAAGCCTAGGGAGAACGAAAATGATGTAAATGTTCATCCAATGACACAAATGAATTTATTGGATGCACAAGATTGGTTAAAAACCCAAATTTGACAAGAATAAGCCTAGGGAGGACGAAAATGACATAAATGTTCATCCAACGACACAAACACACCTATTGGATGCCCAAGATTGGTTAAAATTCCTAATTGGACAAGAATAAGCCTAGGGAGGACGAAAATGACCTAAATGTTCATCCAATGACACAAACACACCTATTGGATGCACAAGATTGGTTAAAAACCCTAATTGGAAAAGAATAAGCCTAGGGAGGACGAAAATGACTTAAATGTTAATCCAATGACACAAATGAACTTATTGGATGCACAAGATTACTTAAAACCCTAATTGGACAAGAATAAGCCTTGGGAGGACGAAAATCACCTAAATGTTGATCAATAAAATTACACAAACACACCTCTTAGATGCACATGATTGGTTAAAAACCCTAATTGGACTAGAATAAGCCTAGGGAGGACGAAAATGACCTAAATGTTCATCCAATGACACAAACACACCTATTGGATGCACAAGATTCGTTAGAAACCCTAATTGGACAAGAATAAGCTTAGGGAGGATGAAAATGACCTTAATGTGCATCCAATGACACAAACACACACATTGGATGCACAAGAATGCTTAAAACCCTAATTGGACAACAATACGATTAGGGAGGACGAAAATGACCTAAATGTTCATCCAATGACACAAACACACCTATTGGATGCACAAGATAGGTTAAAAACCCTAATTGGACAACAATAAGCCTAGATAGGATGAAAATGACCTAAATGTTCATCCAATGACATAAAAACACCTATTGGATGCACAAGATTGGTTAAAAACCCTAATTGCACAAAAATAAGCCTAGGGAGGACGAAAATGACCTAAATGTTCATCCAATTACACAAATGAACTTAATGGATGCACAAGATTGCTTAAAACCCTAATTGGACAAGAATAAGACTAGGGAGGACGAAAATCACCTAAATGTTCATCCAATAACACAAACACGCCTATTGGATGCACAAGATTGGTTAAAAACCCTAACTGGACAAGAATAAGCCTAGGGAGGACGAAAATGACCTAAATGTTCATCCAATGACACAAATGAACTTATTGGATGCACAAGATTGGTTAAAAACCCTAATTGGACAAGAATAAGCCTAGGGTGGACGAAAATGACCTAAATGTTCATCCAATGACACAAATGAACTTATTGGATGCACAAGATTGGTTAAAACCCCTAATTGGACAAGATAAAGCCTAGGGAGGACGAAAATGACCTAAATGTTCATCCAATGACACAAACACACCTATTGGATGCACAAGATAGGTTAGAAACCCTAATTGAACAAGAATAAGCCTAGGGAGGACGAAAATGACCTAAATGTTCATCAAATGACACAAATGAACTTATTGGATGCACAAGATTGCTTAAAAACCCTAATTGGACAAGAATAAGCCTAGGGAGGACGAAAATGACCTAAATGTTCATCCAATGACACAAATGAACTTATTGGATGCACAAGATTGCTTAAAAACCCTAATTGGACAAGAATAAGCCTAGGGAGGAGGAAAATGACCTAAATGTTCATCCAATGACACAAATGAACTTATTGGATCCACAAGATTGGTTAAAATCCCTAATTGGACAAGAATAAGCCTTGGGAGGACGAAAATGACCTAAATGTTCATCCAATGACCCAAATGAACTTATTGGATGCACAAGATTGGTTAAAAACCCTAATTGGACAAGAATAAGCCTTGGGAGGACGAAAATGACCTAAATGTTCATCCAATGACACAAATGAACTTATTGGATGCACAAGATTGGTTAAAAACCCTAATTGGACAATAATAAGCCTAGGGTGGACGAAAATGACCTAAATGTTTATCCAATGACACAAATGAACTTATTGGATGCACAAGATTGGTTAAAAACCCTAATTGGACAAGAATAAGCCTAGGGAGGACGAAAATGACCTAAATGTTTATCCAATGACACAAACACACCTATTGGATGCACAAGATTGCTTAAAAACCCTAATTGGACAAGAATAAGCCTAGGGAGGACGAAAATGACCTAAATGTTCATCCAATGACACAAATGAACTTATTGGATGCACAAGATTGCTTAAAAACCCTTATTGGACAAGAATAGGACTAGGGAGGACGAAAATGACCTAAATGTTCATCCAATGACACAAACACACCTATTGGATGCACAAGATTGGTTAGAAACCCTAATTGAACAAGAATAAGCCTAGGGAGGACGAAAATGACCTAAATGTGCATCCAATGACACAAATGAACTTATTGGATGCACAAGATTGCTTAAAAACCCTAATTGGACAAGAATAAGCCTAGGGAGGACGAAAATGACCTAAATGTTCATCCAATGACACAAATGAACTTATTGGATGCACAAGATTGCTTAAAAACCCTAATTGGACAAGAATAAGCCTAGGGTGGACGAAAATGACCTAAATGTTTTTCCAATGACACAAATGAACTTATTGGATGCACAAGATTGGTTAAAAACCCTAATTGGACAAGAATAAGCCTAGGGAGGACGAAAATGACCTAAATGTTCATCCAATGACACAAACACACCTATTGGATGCACAAGATTCGTTAGAAACCCTAATTGGACAAGAATAAGCTTAGGGAGGACGAAAATGACCTTAATGTGCATCCAATGACACAAACACACACATTGGATGCACAAGAATGCTTAAAACCCTAATTGGACAAGAATACGATTAGGGAGGACGAAAATGACCTAAATGTTCATCCAATGACACAAACACACCTATTGGATGCACAAGATAGGTTAAAAACCCTAATTGGACAACAATAAGCCTAGATAGGATGAAAATGACCTAAATGTTCATCCAATGACATAAAAACACCTATTGGATGCACAAGATTGGTTAAAAACCCTAATTGCACAAAAATAAGCCTAGGGAGGACGAAAATGACCTAAATGTTCATCCAATGACACAAATGAACTTTTTCGATGCACAATATTGGTTAAAAACCCTAATTGGACAAGAATAAGCCTTGGGTGGACGAAAATGACCTAAATGTTCATCGAATGACACAAATGAACTTATTGGATGCACAAGATTGGATAAAAACCCTAATTGGACAAGAATAAGCCTAGGGTGGACGAAAATGACCTAAATGTTCGTCCAATGACACAAATGAACTTATTGGATGCACAAGATTGGTTAAAAACCCTAATTGGACAAGAATAAGCCTAGGGAGGACGAAAATGACCTAAATGTTCACCCAATGACACAAACACACCTATTGGATGCACAAGATTGGATAAAAACCCTAATTGGACAACAATAAGCTCCAGGGAGGATGAAAATGACCTAAATGTTCATCCAATAACACAAACAGACCTATTGGATGCACAAGATTGCTTAAAAACCCTAATTGGACAAGAATAAGCCTAGGGAGGACGAAAATGACTTAAATATTCATCCAATGACACAAACACACCTATTGGATGCACAAGATTGGTTAAAATCCCTAATTGGGCAAAAATCAGCCTAGGGAGGACGAAAATGATCTAAATGTTCATCTAATGACACAAAACACCTATTGGATGCACAAGATTGGTTAAAAACCCTAATTGCACAAAATTAAGCCTAGGGAGGACGAAAATGACCTAAATGTTCATCCAATGACACAAATGAACTTATTGGATGCACAAGATTGCTTAAAACCCTAATTGGACAAGAATAAGACTAGGGAGGACGAAAATGACCTAAATGTTCATCCAATGACACAAACACACCTATGGGATGCACAAGATTTCTTAAAAACCCTAATTGGACAAGAATAAGCCTAGGGAGGACGAAAATGACCTAAATGTTCATCCAATGACACAAATGAACTGATTGGATGCATAAGATTGCTTAAAAACCCTAATTGGACAAGAATTAGCCTAGGGAGGACGAAAATGACCTAAATGTTCATCCAATGACACAAATGAACTTATTGGATGCACAAGATTGGTTAAAAACCCTAATTGGACAAGAATAAGCCTTGGGAGGACGAAAATGACCTAAATGTTCATCCAATGATACAAATAAACTTATTGGATGCACATGATTGGTTACAAACCTTAATTGGACAAGAATAAGCCTAGGGAGAACGAAAATGATGTAAATGTTCATCCAATGACACAAATGAATTTATTGGATGCACAAGATTGGTTAAAAACCCAAATTTGACAAGAATAAGCCTAGGGAGGACGAAAATGACATAAATGTTCATCCAACGACACAAACACACCTATTGGATGCCCAAGATTGGTTAAAATTCCTAATTGGACAAGAATAAGCCTAGGGAGGACGAAAATGACCTAAATGTTCATCCAATGACACAAACACACCTATTGGATGCACAAGATTGGTTAAAAACCCTAATTGGAAAAGAATAAGCCTAGGGAGGACGAAAATGACTTAAATGTTAATCCAATGACACAAATGAACTTATTGGATGCACAAGATTACTTAAAACCCTAATTGGACAAGAATAAGCCTTGGGAGGACGAAAATCACCTAAATGTTGATCAATAAAATTACACAAACACACCTCTTGGATGCACATGATTGGTTAAAAACCCTAATTGGACTAGAATAAGCCTAGGGAGGACGAAAATGACCTAAATGTTCATCCAATGACACAAACACACCTATTGGATGCACAAGATTCGTTAGAAACCCTAATTGGACAAGAATAAGCTTAGGGAGGACGAAAATGACCTTAATGTGCATCCAATGACACAAACACACACATTGGATGCACAAGAATGCTTAAAACCCTAATTGGACAAGAATACGATTAGGGAGGACGAAAATGACCTAAATGTTCATCCAATGACACAAACACACCTATTGGATGCACAAGATAGGTTAAAAACCCTAATTGGACAACAATAAGCCTAGATAGGATGAAAATGACCTAAATGTTCATCCAATGACATAAAAACACCTATTGGATGCACAAGATTGGTTAAAAACCCTAATTGCACAAAAATAAGCCTAGGGAGGACGAAAATGACCTAAATGTTCATCCAATGACACAAATGAACTTTTTCGATGCACAATATTGGTTAAAAACCCTAATTGGACAAGAATAAGCCTTGGGTGGACGAAAATGACCTAAATGTTCATCGAATGACACAAATGAACTTATTGGATGCACAAGATTGGATAAAAACCCTAATTGGACAAGAATAAGCCTAGGGTGGACGAAAATGACCTAAATGTTCGTCCAATGACACAAATGAACTTATTGGATGCACAAGATTGGTTAAAAACCCTAATTGGACAAGAATAAGCCTAGGGAGGACGAAAATGACCTAAATGTTCACCCAATGACACAAACACACCTATTGGATGCACAAGATTGGATAAAAACCCTAATTGGACAACAATAAGCTCCAGGGAGGATGAAAATGACCTAAATGTTCATCCAATAACACAAACAGACCTATTGGATGCACAAGATTGCTTAAAAACCCTAATTGGACAAGAATAAGCCTAGGGAGGACGAAAATGACTTAAATATTCATCCAATGACACAAACACACCTATTGGATGCACAAGATTGGTTAAAATCCCTAATTGGGCAAAAATCAGCCTAGGGAGGACGAAAATGATCTAAATGTTCATCTAATGACACAAAACACCTATTGGATGCACAAGATTGGTTAAAAACCCTAATTGCACAAAATTAAGCCTAGGGAGGACGAAAATGACCTAAATGTTCATCCAATGACACAAATGAACTTATTGGATGCACAAGATTGCTTAAAACCCTAATTGGACAAGAATAAGACTAGGGAGGACGAAAATGACCTAAATGTTCATCCAATGACACAAACACACCTATGGGATGCACAAGATTTCTTAAAAACCCTAATTGGACAAGAATAAGCCTAGGGAGGACGAAAATGACCTAAATGTTCATCCAATGACACAAATGAACTGATTGGATGCATAAGATTGCTTAAAAACCCTAATTGGACAAGAATTAGCCTAGGGAGGACGAAAATGACCTAAATGTTCATCCAATGACACAAATGAACTTATTGGATGCACAAGATTGGTTAAAAACCCTAATTGGACAAGAATAAGCCTTGGGAGGACGAAAATGACCTAAATGTTCATCCAATGATACAAATAAACTTATTGGATGCACAAGATTGGTTACAAACCTTAATTGGACAAGAATAAGCCTAGGGAGAACGAAAATGATGTAAATGTTCATCCAATGACACAAATGAATTTATTGGATGCACAAGATTGGTTAAAAACCCAAATTTGACAAGAATAAGCCTAGGGAGGACGAAAATGACATAAATGTTCATCCAACGACACAAACACACCTATTGGATGCCCAAGATTGGTTAAAATTCCTAATTGGACAAGAATAAGCCTAGGGAGGACGAAAATGACTTTAATGTTCATCCAATGACACAAACACACCTATTGGATGCACAAGATTGGGTAAAAACCCTAATTGGAAAAGAATAAGCCTAGGGAGGACGAAAATGACTTAAATGTTAATCCAATGACACAAATGAACTTATTGGATGCACAAGATTACTTAAAACCCTAATTGGACAAGAATAAGCCTTGGGAGGACGAAAATCACCTAAATGTTGATCAATAAAATTACACAAACACACCTCTTAGATGCACATGATTGGTTAAAAACCCTAATTGGACTAGAATAAGCCTAGGGAGGACGAAAATGACCTAAATGTTCATCCAATGACACAAACACACCTATTGGATGCACAAGATTCGTTAGAAACCCTAATTGGACAAGAATAAGCTTAGGGAGGATGAAAATGACCTTAATGTGCATCCAATGACACAAACACACACATTGGATGCACAAGAATGCTTAAAACCCTAATTGGACAACAATACGATTAGGGAGGACGAAAATGACCTAAATGTTCATCCAATGACACAAACACACCTATTGGATGCACAAGATAGGTTAAAAACCCTAATTGGACAACAATAAGCCTAGATAGGATGAAAATGACCTAAATGTTCATCCAATGACATAAAAACACCTATTGGATGCACAAGATTGGTTAAAAACCCTAATTGCACAAAAATAAGCCTAGGGAGGACGAAAATGACCTAAATGTTCATCCAATTACACAAATGAACTTAATGGATGCACAAGATTGCTTAAAACCCTAATTGGACAAGAATAAGACTAGGGAGGACGAAAATCACCTAAATGTTCATCCAATAACACAAACACGCCTATTGGATGCACAAGATTGGTTAAAAACCCTAACTGGACAAGAATAAGCCTAGGGAGGACGAAAATGACCTAAATGTTCATCCAATGACACAAATGAACTTATTGGATGCACAAGATTGGTTTAAAACCCTAAATTGACAAGAATAAGCCTAGGGAGGACGAAAATGACCTAAATGTTCATCCAATGACTTAAACACACCTATTGGATGCACAAGATTGGTTAAAAACCCTAATCGGACAACAATAAGCCCAAGGAGGATGAAAATGACCTAAATGTTCATCCAATGACACAAACAGACCTATTGGATGCACAAGATTGCTTAAAAACCCTAATTGGACAAGAATAAGCCTAGGGAGGACGAAAATGACTAAAATTTTCATCCAATGACACAAACACACCTATTGGTTGCACCAGATTAGTTAAAAACCCTAATTGGACAAGAATAAGCCTAGGGAGGATGATATGATCTTACTAGTCATGGTTTACTTTAAGGATCGTTTAGGTTGGAAACTTACAAATTTGAGTGAAAATCCCGTAAAGCTGCAGAATGCGATAAACGGCGCTGCAAAACTCCGATTCGGCCGATTCCAAAATGAGGTGAAAGATGACGTTCTGAAACGCAAGTTAGGCTTTAGAATCACCGAAAACCAATATATAGAACTCGAGATATGAACGCAGGTTACTGATCACGAAAATTGGAAGAATTGGAGTATTAGGGTTTAATGTAAAGGAAACTCAATATTATTATTCATCAAACGAATCAAGAACAGAATGGCGCCACAATCTAGGGATGGATAAGCCAAAAAGAACGCCACAAGGATTAACAACCTTGATAAGTTCAAAGTGAATTCTTTCAAGAACTCTAGAGAGCAAAGCCTCACAAAAATTAATATTCAAAAATCCCCTTCCATGAGGTTACAAATGCTTATTTATACTAAGTCTATCTCTAAACCTAAACGGGTCATAAGTGAAACCATTCTCTAGGGCCCATATGGGTTTTACATCTTATTTCTTTTTTTAACATAAACTTAATGTAAGGAAGTAAAGTATGTTCACTTACACATAACAAAAACTAAATCAATTATAAAACTATTACAATTCCATGTTAAAAACCTAAATGTTCATCCAATGACACAAACACGCCTATTGGATGCACAAGATTGGTTAAAAACCCTAACTGGACAAGAATAAGCCTAGGGAGGACGAAAATGACCTAAATGTTCATCCAATGACACAAATGAACTTATTTGATGCACAAGATTGTTTAAAACCCTAATTGGCCAAGAATAAGACTAGGGAGGACGACAATGACCTAAATGTTCATCCAATGACACAAACACACCTATTTGATGCACAAGATTGGTTAGAAACCCTAATTGGACAAGAATAACCCTAGGGAGGACGAAAATGACCTAAATGTTCATCCAATGACACAAATGAACTTATTGGAAGCACAAGATTGAGTAAAAACCCTAATTGGACAAGAATAAGCCTAGGGAGGACGAAAATGACCTAAATGTTCATCCGATGACACAAATGAACTTTTTCGATGCACAATATTGGTTAAAAACCCTAATTGGACAAGAATAAGCCTTGGGTGGACGAAAATGACCTAAATGTTCATCGAATGACACAAATGAACTTATTGGATGCACAAGATTGGATAAAAACCCTAATTGGACAAGAATAAGCCTAGGGTGGACGAAAAAGACCTAAATGTTCGTCCAATGACACAAATGAACTTATTGGATGCACAAGATTGGCTAAAAACCCTAATTGGACAAGAATAAGCCTAGGCAGGACGAAAATGACCTAAATGTTCATCCAATGACACAAACACACCTATTGGATGCACAAGATTGGATAAAAACCCTAATTGGACAACAATAAGCTCCAGGGAGGATGAAAATGACCTAAATGTTCATCCAATAACACAAACAGACCTATTGGATGCACAAGATTGCTTAAAAACCCTAATTGGACAAGAATAAGCCTAGGGAGGACGAAAATGACTTAAATATTCATCCAATGACACAAACACACCTATTGGATGCACAAGATTGGTTAAAATCCCTAATTGGGCAAAAATCAGCCTAGGGAGGACGAAAATGATCTAAATGTTCATCTAATGACACAAAACACCTATTGGATGCACAAGATTGGTTAAAAACCCTAATTGCACAAAATTAAGCCTAGGGAGGACGAAAATGACCTAAATGTTCATCCAATGACACAAATGAACTTATTGGATGCACAAGATTGCTTAAAACCCTAATTGGACAAGAATAAGACTAGGGAGGACGAAAATGACCTAAATGTTCATCCAATGACACAAACACACCTATGGGATGCACAAGATTTCTTAAAAACCCTAATTGGACAAGAATAAGCCTAGGGAGGACGAAAATGACCTAAATGTTCATCCAATGACACAAATGAACTGATTGGATGCATAAGATTGCTTAAAAACCCTAATTGGACAAGAATTAGCCTAGGGAGGACGAAAATGACCTAAATGTTCATCCAATGACACAAATGAACTTATTGGATGCACAAGATTGGTTAAAAACCCTAATTGGACAAGAATAAGCCTTGGGAGGACGAAAATGACCTAAATGTTCATCCAATGATACAAATAAACTTATTGGATGCACATGATTGGTTACAAACCTTAATTGGACAAGAATAAGCCTAGGGAGAACGAAAATGATGTAAATGTTCATCCAATGACACAAATGAATTTATTGGATGCACAAGATTGGTTAAAAACCCAAATTTGACAAGAATAAGCCTAGGGAGGACGAAAATGACATAAATGTTCATCCAACGACACAAACACACCTATTGGATGCCCAAGATTGGTTAAAATTCCTAATTGGACAAGAATAAGCCTAGGGAGGACGAAAATGACCTAAATGTTCATCCAATGACACAAACACACCTATTGGATGCACAAGATTGGTTAAAAACCCTAATTGGAAAAGAATAAGCCTAGGGAGGACGAAAATGACTTAAATGTTAATCCAATGACACAAATGAACTTATTGGATGCACAAGATTACTTAAAACCCTAATTGGACAAGAATAAGCCTTGGGAGGACGAAAATCACCTAAATGTTGATCAATAAAATTACACAAACACACCTCTTAGATGCACATGATTGGTTAAAAACCCTAATTGGACTAGAATAAGCCTAGGGAGGACGAAAATGACCTAAATGTTCATCCAATGACACAAACACACCTATTGGATGCACAAGATTCGTTAGAAACCCTAATTGGACAAGAATAAGCTTAGGGAGGATGAAAATGACCTTAATGTGCATCCAATGACACAAACACACACATTGGATGCACAAGAATGCTTAAAACCCTAATTGGACAACAATACGATTAGGGAGGACGAAAATGACCTAAATGTTCATCCAATGACACAAACACACCTATTGGATGCACAAGATAGGTTAAAAACCCTAATTGGACAACAATAAGCCTAGATAGGATGAAAATGACCTAAATGTTCATCCAATGACATAAAAACACCTATTGGATGCACAAGATTGGTTAAAAACCCTAATTGCACAAAAATAAGCCTAGGGAGGACGAAAATGACCTAAATGTTCATCCAATTACACAAATGAACTTAATGGATGCACAAGATTGCTTAAAACCCTAATTGGACAAGAATAAGACTAGGGAGGACGAAAATCACCTAAATGTTCATCCAATAACACAAACACGCCTATTGGATGCACAAGATTGGTTAAAAACCCTAACTGGACAAGAATAAGCCTAGGGAGGACGAAAATGACCTAAATGTTCATCCAATGACACAAATGAACTTATTGGATGCACAAGATTGGTTAAAAACCCTAATTGGACAAGAATAAGCCTAGGGTGGACGAAAATGACCTAAATGTTCATCCAATGACACAAAGGAACTTATGGATGCACAAGATTGGTTAAAAACCCTAATTGGACAAGAATAAGCCTAGGGAGGACGAAAATGACCTAAATGTTCATCCAATGACACAAACACACCTATTGGTTGCACCAGATTGGTTAAAAACCCTAATTGGACAAGAATAAGCCTAAGGAGGACGAAAATCACCTAAATGTTCATCCAATGACACAAACATGCCTATTGGATGCACAAGATTGGTTAAAAACCCTAACTGGACAAGAATAAGCCTAGGGAGGACGAAAATGACCTAAATGTTCATCCGATGACACAAATGAACTTATTGGATGCACAAGATTGGTTTAAAACCCTAATTGGACAAGAATAAGCCTAGGGAGGACGAAAATGACCTAAATGTTCATCCAATGACACAAACACACCTATTGGATGCACAAGATTGGTTAGAAACCCTAATTGGACAAGAATATGCCTAGGGAGGACGAAAATGACCTAAATGTTCATCCAATGACACAAACACACCTATTGGATGCACACGATAGGTTAGAAACCCTAATTTGACAAGAATAAGCCTAGGGAGGACGAAAATGACCTAAATGTTCATCCAATGACACAAATGAACTTATTGGATGCACAAGATTGGTTAAAAACCCTAATTGGACAAGAATAAGCCTAGGGAGGACGAAAATGACCTAAATGTTCATCCAATGAAACAAACACACCTATTGGATGCACAAGATTCATTAGAAACCCTAATTGGACAAGAATAAGCCTAGGGAGGACGAAAATGACTTAAATGTTCATCCAATGACACAAACACACCTATTGGATGCACAAGATTGGTTAAAAACCCTAATGTGACAAAAATAAGCCTAGGGAGGACGAAAATGACTTAAATGTTAATCCAATGACACAAATGAACTTATTGGATGCACAAGATTGCTTAAAAACCCTAATTGGACAAGAATAAGACTAGGGTGGACGAAAATGACCTAAATGTTCATCCAATGACACAAATGAACTTATTGGATGCACAAGATTGGTTAAAAACCCTAATTGGACAAGAATAAGCCTAGGGAGGACGAAAATGACCTAAATGTTCATCCAATGAAACAAACACACATATTGGATGCACAAGATTGGTTAAAAACCCTAATTGGACAAGAATAAGCCTAGGGAGGACGAAAATGACCTAAATGTTCATCCAATGACACAAATGAACTTATTGGATGCACAAGATTGGTTAAAAACCCTAATTGGACAAGAATAAGCCTAGGGAGGACGAAAATGACCTAAATGTTCATCCAATGACACAAATGAACTTATTGGATGCACAAGATTGGTTAAAAACCCTAATTGGACAAGAATAAGCCTTGGGTGGACAAAAATGACCTAAATGTTCATACAATGACACAAATGAACTTATTGGATGCACAAGATTGGTTAAAAACCCTAATTGGACAAGAATAAGCCTAGGGAGGACGAAAATGACCTAAATGTTCATCCAATGACACAAATGAACTTATTGGATGCACAAGAATAAGCCTAGGGAGGACGAAAATGACCTAAATGTTCATCCAATGACACAAATGAACTTATTGGATGCACAAGATTGGTTAAAAACCCTAATTGGACAAGAATAAGCCTAGGGAGGACGAAAATGACCTAAATGTTCATCCAATGACACATATGAACTTATTGGATGCACAAGATTGGTTAAAAACCCTAATTGGACAAGAATAAGCCTAGGGTGGACGAAAATGACCTAAATGTTCATCCAATGACACAAATGAACTTATTGGATGCACAAGATTGGTTAAAAACCCTAATTGGACAAGAATAAGCCTAGGGAGAACGAAAATGACCTAAATGTTCATCCAATGTCACAAACACACCTATAGGATGCACAAGATTGTTTAAAAATCCTAATTGGACAAGAATAAGCCTACGGAGGACGAAAATGACCTAAATGTTCATCCAATGACACAAACACACCTATTGGATGCACAAGATTGGTTAAAAACCCTAATTGGACAAGAATAAGCCTAGGGAGGACGAAAATGACCTAAATGTTAATTCAATGACACAAACACACCTATTGGATGCACAAGATTGGTTAAAAACCCTAACTGGACAAGAATAAGCCTAGGGAGGACGAAAATGACTTAAATCTTAATCCAATGACACAAATGAACTTATTGGATGCACAAGATTGCTTAAAACCCTAATTGGATAAGCATAAGCCTTGGGAGGACGAAAATGACCTAAATGTTCATCAAATGACACAAACACACCTATTGGATGCACAAGATTGGTTAAAAACCCTAATTGGACAACAATAAGCCTAGGGAGGATAAAAATGACCTAAATGTTCATCTAATGACACAAACACACCTATTGGATGCACAAGATTGGTTAAAAACCCTAATTGCACAAAACTAAGCCTAGGGAGGACGAAAATAACCTAAATGTTCATCCAATGACACAAATGAACTTATTGGATGCACAAGATTGCTAAAAACCCTAATTGGACAAGAATAAGACTAGGGAGGACGAAAATGACCTAAATGTTCATCCAATGACACAAACACACCTATTGGATGCACAAGATTGGTTAGAAACCCTAATTGAACAAGAATAAGCCTAGGGAGGACGAAAATGACCTAAACGTTCATCCAATGACACAAATGAACTTATTGGATGCACAAGATTGCTTAAAAACCCTAATTGGATAAGAATAAGCCTAGGGAGGACGAAAATGACCTAAATATTCATCCAATGACACAAATTAACTTATTGGATGCACAAGATTGGTTAAAAACCATAATTGGACAAGAATAAGCCTTGGGAGGACGAAAATGACCTAAATGTTCATCCAATGACACAAATGAACTTATTGGATGCACAAGATTGCTTAAAAACCCTAATTGGACAATAATAACCCTAGGTAGGACGAAAATGACCTAAATGTTCATCCAATGACACAAATTAACTTATTGGATGCACAAGATTGGTTAAAAACCCTAATTGGACAAGAATAAGCCTTGGGAGGACGAAAATGACCTAAATGTTCATCCAATGACACAAATGAACTTATTGGATGCACAAGATTGGTTAAAAACCCTAATTGGACAAGAATAAGCCTAGGGTGGACGAAAATGACCTAAATGTTCATCCAATGACACAAATGAACTTATTGGATGCACAAGATTGGTTAAAAACCCTAATTGGACAAGAATAAGCCTAAGGAGGACGAAAATGACCTAAATGTTCATCCAATGACACAAACAGACCTATTGGATGCACAAGATTGGTTAAAAACCCTAATTGGACAAGAATAAGCCTAGGGAGGACGAAAATGACCTAAATGTTCATCCAATGACACAAATGAACTTATAGGATGCACAAGATTGCTTAAAAACCCTAATTGGACAAGAATAAGCCGAGGGAGGACTAAAATGATCTAAATGTTCATCCAATGAAACAAATACACCTATTGGATGCACAAGATTGGTTAGAAACCCTAATTTGACAAGAATAAGCCTAGGGAGGACGAAAATGACCTAAATGTTCATCCAATGACACAAATGAACTTATTGGATGCACAAGATTGGTTAAAAACCCTAATTGGACAAGAATAAGCCTAGGGAGGACGAAAATGACCTAAATGTTCATCCAATGACACAAATGAACTTATTGGATGCACAAGATTGGTTAAAAACCCTAATTGGATAAGAATAAGCCTTGGGTGAACGAAAATGACCTAAATGTTCATCCAATGACAAAAATGAACTTATTGGATGCACAAGATTGGTTAAAAACCCTAATTGGACAAGAATAAGCCTAGGGTGGACGAAAATGACCTAAATGTTCATCCAATGACACAAATGAACTTATTGGATGCACAAGATTGGTTAAAAACCCTAATTGGACAAGAATAAGCCTAGGGAGGACGAAAATGACCTAAATGTTCATCCAATGACACAAATGATTTTATTGGATGCACAAGATTGGTTAAAGTCCCTAATTGGACAAGAATAAGCCTTGGGAGGACGAAAATGACCTAAATGTTCATCCAATGACACAAATGAACTTATTGGATGCACAAGATTGGTTAAAAACCCTAATTGGATAAGAATAAGCCTTGGGTGAACGAAAATGACCTAAATGTTCATCCAATGACACAAATGAACTTATTGGATGCACAAGATTGGTTAAAAACCCTAATTGGACAAGAATAAGCCTAGGGTGGACGAAAATGACCTAAATGTTCATCCAATGACACAAATGAACTTATTGGATGCACAAGATTGGTTAAAAACCCTAATTGGACAAGAATTAGCCTATGGAGGACGAAAATGACCTAAATGTTCATCCAATGACACAAACACACCTATTGGATGCACAAGATTGGTTAAAACCCCTAATTGGGCAAGAATAAGCCTAGGGTGGACGAAAATGACCTAAATGTTCATCCTATGACACAAATGAACTTATTGGATGCACAAGATTGCTTAAAAACCCTAAATGGACAAGAATAAGCCTAGGGAGGACGAAAATGACCTAAATGTTCATCCAATGACACAAATGAACTTATTGGATGCACAAGATTGGTTAAAAACCCTTATTGGACAAGAATAAGCCTTGGGAGGACGAAAATGACCTAAATGTTCATCCAATGACACAAATGAATTTATTGGATGCACAAGATTGGTTAAAAACCCTAATTGGACAAGAATAAGCCTAGGGTGGACGAAAATGACCTAAATGTTCATCCAATGACACAAATGAACTTATTGGATGCACAAGATTGGTTAAAAACCCTAATTGGACAAGAATAAGCCTATGGAGGACGAAAATGACCTAAATGTTCATATAATGACACAAACACACCTATTGGATGCACAAGATTGGTTAAAAACCCTAACTGGACATGACAAAGCCTAGGGAGGACAAAAATGACTTAAATCTTAATCCAATGATACAAATGAACTTATTGGATGCACAAGATTGGTTAAAACCCTAATTGGACAAGAATAAGCCTTGGGAGGACGAAAATGACCTAAATGTTCATCAAATGACACAAACACGCCTATTGGATGCACAATATTGGTTAAAACCCCTAATTGGACAAGAATAAGCCTATGGAGGACGAAAATGACCTAAATGTTCATCTAATGACACAAACACACCTATTGGATGCACAAGATTGGTTAAAAACCCTAATTGGACAAGAATAAGCCTAGGGTGGACGAAAATGACCTAAATGTTCATCCAATGACACAAATGAACTTATTGGATGCACAAGATTGGTTAAAAACCCTAATTGGACAAGAATAAGCCTAGGGAGGAC
>JBBPBR010000756.1:9637-32346 GCA_037974775.1 Cicer pinnatifidum
CTAGGAAGGACGAAAATGACATAAATGTTAATCCAATAACACAAATGAAGTTATTGGATGCACAAGATTGCTTAAAACCCTAATTGGACAAGAATAAGCCTAGGGAGGACGAAAATGACCTAAATGTTCATCCAATGACACAAATGAACTTATTGGATGCACAAGATTGCTTAAAAACCCTAATTGGACAAGAATAAGCCTAGGGAGGACGAAAATGACCTAAATGTTCAATAAATGACACAAACACACCTATTGGATGCACAAGATTGGTTAAAAACCCTAATTGGACAAGAATAAGCCTAGGGAGGACGAAAATGACCTAAATGTTCATCCAATGACACAAATGAACTTATTGGATGCACAAGATTGCTTAAAAACCCTAATTGGACAAGAATAAGCCTAGGGAGGACGAGAATGACCTAAATGTTCATCCAATGACACAATCACACCTATTGGATGCACAAGAATGCTTAGAAACCCTAATTGGACAAGAATAAGCCTAGGGAGGACGTAAATGACCTAAATGTTCATCCAATGACACAAATACACCTATTGGATGCACAAGATTGGTTAAAAACCCTAATTGGACAAGAATAAGCCTAGGGAGGACGAAAATGACCTAAATGTTCATCCAATGATACAAACACACCTATTGGATGCACAAGATTGGTTAAAAACCCTAATTGGACAAGAATAAGCCTAGGGAGGACGAAAATGACCTAAATGTTCATCCAATGACACAAATGAACTTATTGGATGCACAAGATTGCTTAAAAACCCTAATTGGACAAGAATAAGCCTAGGGAGGACGAAAATGACCTAAATGTTCATCCAATGACACAAAGACACCTATTGGATGCACAAGATTGATTAAAAACCCTAATTGGACAAGAATATGCCTAGGGAGGACGAAAATGACCTAAATGTTCATCCAATGACACAAATGAACTTATTGGATGCACAAGATTGGTTAAAAACCCTAATTGGACAAGAATAAGCCTAGGGAGGACGAAAATGACCTAAATGTTCATCCAATGACACAAATGAACTTATTGAAAGCACAATATTGGTTAAAAACCCTAATTGGACAAGAATAAGCATAGGGAGGACGAAAATTACCTAAATGTTCATCCAATGACACAAACACACATATTGGATGCACAATATTGCTTAAAACCCTAATTGGACAAGAATAAGACTAGGGAGGACGAAAATGACCTAAATGTTCATCCAATGACACAAATGAACTTATTGGATGCACAAGATTGGTTAAAAACCATAATTGGACAAGAATAAGCCTAGGGTGGACGAAAATGACCTAAATGTTCATCCAATGACACAAATGAACTTATTGGATGCACAAGATTGGTTAAAAACCCTAAATGGACAAGAATAAGCCTAGGGAGGACGAAAATGACCTAAATGTTCATCCAATGACACAAACACACCTATTGGATGCACAAGATTGGTTAGAAACCCTAATTGGACAAGCATAAGCCTAGGGAGGACGAAAATGACCTAAATGTTAATCCAATGACACAAATGAACTTATTGGATGCACAAGATTGGTTAAAAACCCTAATTGGACAAGAATAAGCCTAGAGAGGACGAAAATAACCTAAAAGTTCATCAAATGACTAAACACACCTATTGGATGCACAAGATTGGTTAGAAACCCTAATTGGACAAGAATAAGCCTAGGGAGAACGAAAATGACCTAAGTGTTCACCCAATGACACAAATGAACTTATTGGATGCACAAGATTGGTTAAAAACCCTAATTGGACAAGAATAAGCCTAGGGAGGACGAAAATGACCTAAATGTTCATCCAATGACACAAACACACCTATTGGATGCACAAGATTGGTTAGAAACCCTAATTGGACAAGAATAAGCCTAGGGAGGACGAAAATGACCTAAATGTTCATCCAATGACACAAACGAACATATTGGATGCACAAGATTGCTTAAAAACCCTAATTGGACAAGAATAAGCCTAGGGAGGACGAAAATGACCTCAATGTTCATCCAATGACACAAATGAACTTATTGGATGCACAAGATTGCTTAAAAACCCTAATTGGACAAGAATAAGCCTTGGGAGGACGAAAATGACCTAAATGTTCATCCAATGACACAAATGAACTTATTGGATGCACAAGATTGGTTAAAAACCCTAATTGGACAAGAATAAGCCTAGGGTGGACGAAAATGACCTAAATGTTCATCCAATGACACAAATGAACTTATTGGATGCACAAGATTGGTTAAAAACCCTAATTGGACAAGAATAACCCTAGGGAGGTGGAAAAAGATCTAAATGTTCATCCAATGACACAAATGAATTTATTGGATGCACAAGATTGGTTAAAAACCCTAATTGGACAAGAATAAGCCAAGGGAGGACGAAAATGACCTAAATGTTCATCCAATGACACAAACACACCTATTGGATGCACAAGATTGGTTAGAATCCCTAATTGGACAAGAATAAGCCTAGGG
Organism: Cicer pinnatifidum; assembly: GCA_037974775.1. Taxonomy (NCBI): domain Eukaryota; kingdom Viridiplantae; phylum Streptophyta; class Magnoliopsida; order Fabales; family Fabaceae; genus Cicer; species Cicer pinnatifidum. The sequence goes on from JBBPBR010000756.1 coordinate 12,141, forward strand.
AGGACGAAAATAACCTAAATGTGCATCCAATGACACAAACACACACATTGGATGCACAAGAATGCTTAAAACCCTAATTGGACAAGAATACGATTAGGGAGGACAAAAATGACCTAAATTTCATCCAATGACACAAACACACCTATTGGATGCACAAGATTGGTTAAAATCTCTAATTGGACAAGAATAAGCCTAGGGAGGACGAAAATGACCTAAATGTTCATCCAATGACACAAACACACCTATTGGATTCACAAGATTCGTTAGAAACCCTAATTGGACAAGAATAAGCCTAGGGAGGACGAAAATAACCTAAATGTGCATCCAATGACACAAACACACACATTGGATGCACAAGAATGCTTAAAACCCTAATTGGACAAGAATACGATTAGGGAGGACGAAAATGACCTAAATGTTCATCCAATGACACAAACACACCTATTGGATGCACAAGATTGGTTAGAAACCCTAATTGGACAAGAATAAGCCTAGGGAGGACGAAAATGACCTAAATGTTCATCCAATGACACAAATGAACATATTGGATGCACAAGATTGCTTAAAAACCCTAATTGGACAAGAATAAGCCTAGGGAGGACGAAAATGACCTCAATGTTCATCCAATGACACAAATGAACTTATTGGATGCACAAGATTGCTTAAAAACCCTAATTGGACAAGAATAAGCCTTGGGAGGACGAAAATGACCTAAATGTTCATCCAATGACACAAATGAACTTATTGGATGCACTAGATTGGTTAAAAACCCTAATTGGACAAGAATAAGCCTAGGGTGGACGAAAATGACCTAAATGTTCATCCAATGACACAAACACACACATTGATTGCACAAGAATGCTTAAAACCCTAATTGGACAAGAATAAGACTATGGAGGACGAAAATGACCTAAATGTTCATCCAATGACACAAATGAACTTATTGGATGCACAAGATAGCTTAAAAACCCTAATTGGACAAGAATAAGCCTAGGGAGGACAAAAATAACCTAAATGTACATCCAATGACACAAATGAACTTATTGGATGCACAAGATTGGTTAAAAACCCTAACTGTACAAGAATAAGTCTAGGGAGGACGAAAATGACATAAATGTTAATCCAATGACACAAATGAAGTTATTGGATGCACAAGATTGCTTAAAACCCTAACTGGACAAGAATAAGCCTAGGGAGGATGAAAATGACCTGAATGTTCATCCAATGACACAAATGAACTTATTGGATGCACAAGATTGCTTAAAAACCCTTATTGGACAAGAATAAGCCTAGGGAGGACGAAAATGACCTCAATGTTCCTCCAATGACACAAATGAACTTATTGGATGCACAAGATTAGTTAAAAACCCTAATTGGACAAGAATAAGCCTTGGGAGGACGAAAATGACCTAAATTTCATCCAATGACACAAATGAACTTATTGGATGCACAAGATTGGTTAAAAACCCTAATTGGACAAGAATAAGCCTAGGGTGGACGAAAATGTCCTAAATGTTCATCCAATGACACAAATGAACTTATTGGATGCACAAGATTGGTTAAAAACCCTAAATGGACAAGAATAAGCCTAGGGAGGACGAAAATGACCTAAATGTTCATCCAATGACACAAACACACCTATTGGATGCAGAAGATTGGTTAAAAACTCTAATTGGACAAGAATAAGCCTAGGGAGGACGAAAATGACCTTAATGTTCCTCCAATGACACAAACACACCTATTGGATGCACAAGATTGGTTAGAAACCTTAGTTGGACAAGAATAAGCCTAGGGAGGACGAAAATGACCTAAATGTTCATCCAATGACACAAATGAACTTATTGGATGCACAAGATTGCTTAAAAACCCTAATTGGACAAGAATAAGCCTAGGGAGGACGAAAATGACCTAAATGTTCATCCAATGACACAAATGAACTTATTGGATGCACAAGATTGGTTAAAAATCCTTATTGGACAAGAATAAGCCTTGGGAGGACGAAAATGACCTAAATGTTCATCCAATGACACAAATGAACTTATTGGATGCACTAGATTGGTTAAAAACCCTAATTGGACAAGAATAAGCCTAGGGTGGACGAAAATGACCTAAATGTTCATCCAATGACACAAACACACACATTGATTGCACAAGAATGCTTAAAACCCTAATTGGACAAGAATAAGACTATGGAGGACGAAAATGACCTAAATGTTCATCCAATGACACAAATGAACTTATTGGATGCACAAGATAGCTTAAAAACCCTAATTGGACAAGAATAAGCCTAGGGAGGACAAAAATAACCTAAATGTACATCCAATGACACAAATGAACTTATTTGATGCACAAGATTGGTTAAAAACCCTAACTGGACAAGAATAAGTCTAGGGAGGATGAAAATGACTTAAATGTTCATCCAATGACACAAACACACCTATTGGATGCAAAAGATTGGTTAAAAACCCTAATTGGACAAGAATAAGCCTAGGGAGGACGAAAATGACATAAATGTTAATCCAATGACACAAATGAAGTTATTGGATGCACAAGATTGCTTAAAACCCTAATTGGACAAGAATAAGCCTAGGGAGGACGAAAATGACCTGAATGTTCATCCAATGACACAAATGAACTTATTGGATGCACAAGATTGCTTAAAAACCCTAATTGGACAAGAATAAGCCTAGGGAGGACGAAAATGACCTAAATGTTCATCCAATGACACAAATGAACTTATTGGATGCACAAGATTGCTTAAAAACCTTAATTGGACAAGAATAAGCCTAGGGAGGACGAAAATGACCTAAATGTTCATCCAATGATACAAATACACCTATTGGATGCACAAGATTGGTTTAAAACCCTAATTGGACAAGAATATGCCTAGGGAGGACGAAAATGACCTAAATGTTCATCCAATGACACAAATGAACTTATTGGATGCACAAGATTGCTTAAAAACCCTAATTGGACAAGAATAAGCCTAGGGAGGACGAAAATGACCTAAATGTTCATCCAATGACACAAATACACCTATTGGATGCATAAGATTGGGTAAAAACCCTAATTGGACAAGAATATGCCTAGGGAGGACGAAAATGACCTAAATGTTCATCCAATGACACAAATGAACTTATTGGATGCACAAGATTGCTTAAAAACCCTAATTGGACAAGAATAAGCCTAGGGAGGACGAAAATGACCTAAATGTTCATCCAATGACACAAATGAATTTATTGGATCCACAAGATTGGTTAAAAACCCTAATTGCACAAGAATAAGCCTTGGGAGGACGAAAATGACCTAAATGTTCATCCAATGACACAAATGACCTTATTGGATGCACAAGATTGCTTAAAAACCCTAATTGGACAAGAATAAGCCTAGGGAGGACGAAAATGACCTAAATGTTCATCCAATGACACAAATGAACTTATTGGATGCACAAGATTGGTTAAAATCCCTAATTGGATAAGAATAAGCCTTGGGAGGACGAAAATGACCTAAATGTTCATCAAATGACACAAACACACCTATTGGATGCACAAGATTGGCTTAAAACCCTAATTGGACAAGAATAAGACTAGGGAGGACGAAAATGACCTAAATGTTCATCCAATGACACAAATGAACTTATTGGATGCACAAGATTGCTTAAAACACTAATTGGACAAGAATAAGACTAGGGAGGACGAAAATGAACTAAATGTTCATCCAATGACACAAACACACCTATTGGATGCACAAGATTGGTTAGAAACCCTAATTGGACAAGAATAAGCCTAGGGAGGACGAAAATGACCTAAATGTTCATCCAATGACACAAATGAACTTATTGGATGCACAAGATTGCTTAAAAACCCTAATTGGACAAGAATAAGCCTAGGGAGGACGAAAATCACCTAAATGTTCATCCAATGACACAAATACACCTATTGGATGCAAAAGATTGGTTAGAAACCCTAATTTGACAAGAATAAGCATAGGGAGGACGAAAATGACCTAAATGTTCATCCAATGACACAAACACACCTATTGGATGCACAAGATTGGTTAAAAACCCTAATTGGACAAGAATAAGCCTAGGGAGGACGAAAATGACCTAAATGTTCATCCAATGACACAAATGAACTTATTAGATGCACAAGATTGGTTAGAAACCGTAATTGGACAAGAATAAGCCGGGAGGACGAAAATGACCTTAATGTTCATCCAATGACACAAATGAACTTATTGGATGCACAAGATTGCTTAAAAACCCTAATTGGACAAGAATAAGCCTAGGGGGGACGAAAATGACCTAAATGTTCATCCAGTGACACAAATGAACTTATTGGATGCACAAGATTGCTTAAAAACCCTAATTGGACAAGAATAAGCCTAGGGAGGACGAAAATGACCTAAATGTTCATCCAATGACACAAACACACCTATTGGATGCACAAGATTGGTTAAAAACCCTAATTGGACAACAATAAGCCTAAGGAGGATGAAAATGACCTAAATGTTCATCTAATGACACAAACACATCTATTGGATGCACAAGATTGGTTAAAAACCCTAATTGCACAAAACTAAGCCTAGTGAGGACGAAAATAACCTAAATGTTCATCCAACGACACAAATGAACTTATTGGATACACAAGATTGCTTAAAACCCTAATTGGACAAGAATAAGACTAGGGAGGACGAAAATGACCTAAATGTTCATCCAATGACACAAACACACCTATTGGATGCACAAGAATGGCTAGAAACCCTAATTGAACAAGAATAAGCCTAGGGAGGACGAAAATGACCTAAATGTTCATCCAATGACACAAATGAACTTATTGGATGTACAAGATTGCTTAAAAACCCTAATTGGACAAGAATAAGCCGAGGGAGGACGAAAATGACCTAAATGTTCATCCAATGACACAAATGAACTTATTGGATGCACAAGATTGCTTAAAAACCCTAATTGGACAAGAATAAGCCTAGGGAGGACGAAAATGACCTAAATGTTCATCCAGTGACACAAATGAACTTATTGGATGCACAAGATTGCTTAAAACCCTAATTGGACAAGAATAAGACTAGGGAGGACGAAAATGACCTAAATGTTCATCCAATGACACAAACACACCTATTGGATGCACAAGAATGGTTAGAAACCCTAATTGGACAAGAATAAGCCTAGGGAGGACGAAAATGACCTAAATGTTCATCCAATGACACAAATGAACTTATTGGATGCACAAGATTGGTTAAAAACCCTAATTGGACAAGAATAAGCCTAGGGTGGACGAAAATGACCTCAATGTTCATCCAATGACACAAATGAACTTATTGGATGCACAAGATTGCTTAAAAACCCTAATTGGACAAGAATAAGCCTTGGGAGGACGAAAATGACCTAAATGTTCATCCAATGACACAAATGAACTTATTGGATGCACTAGATTGGTTAAAAACCCTAATTGGACAAGAATAAGTCTAGGGTGGACGAAAATGACCTAAATGTTCATCCAATGACACAAACACACCTATTGGATGCAGAAGATTGGTTAAAAACTCTAATTGGACAAGAATAAGCCTAGGGAGGACGAAAATGAGCTAAATGTGCATCCAATGACACAAACACACACATTGGATGCACAAGAATGCTTAAAACCCTAATTGGACAAGAATACGATTAGGGAGGACGAAAATGACCTAAATGTTCTTCCAATGACACAAACACACCTATTGGATGCACAAGATTGGTTAAAAACCCTAATTGGACAAGAATAAGCCTAGGGAGGACGAAAATGACCTAAATGTTCATCCAATGACACAAACACACCTATTGGATGCACAAGATTGGTTAGAATCCCTAATTGGACAAGAATAAGCCTAGGGAGGACGTAAATGACCTAAATGTTCATCCAATGACACAAATGAACTTATTGGATGCACAAGATTGCTTAAAAACCCTAATTGGACAAGAATAAGCCTAGGGAGGACGAAAATGACCTCAATTTTCATCCAATGACACAAATGAACTTATTGGATGCACAAGATTGCTTAAAAACCCTAATTGGACAAGAATAAGCCTTGGGAGGACGAAAATGACCTAAATGTTCATCCAATGACACAAATGAACTTATTGGATGCACTAGATTGGTTAAAAACCCTAATTGGACAAGAATAAGCCTAGGGTGGACGAAAATGACCTAAATGTTCATCCAATGACACAAACACACACATTGATTGCACAAGAATGCTTAAAACCCTAATTGGACAAGAATAAGACTATGGAGGACGAAAATGACCTAAATGTTCATCCAATGACACAAATGAACTTATTGGATGCACAAGATAGCTTAAAAACCCTAATTGGACAAGAATAAGCCTAGGGAGGACAAAAATAACCTAAATGTACATCCAATGACACAAATGAACTTATTGGATGCACAAGATTGGTTAAAAACCCTAACTGTACAAGAATAAGTCTAGGGAGGATGAAAATGACTTAAATGTTCATCCAATGACACAAACACACCTATTGGATGCAAAAGATTGGTTAAAAACCCTAATTGGACAAGAATAAGCCTAGGGAGGACGAAAATGACATAAATGTTAATCCAATGACACAAATGAAGTTATTGGATGCACAAGATTGCTAAAAACCCTAACTGGACAAGAATAAGCCTAGGGAGGACGAAAATGACCTGAATGTTCATCCAATGACACAAATGAACTTATTGGATGCACAAGATTGCTTAAAAACCCTAATTGGACAAGAATAAGCCTAGGGAGGACGAAAATGACCTCAATGTTCCTCCAATGACACAAATGAACTTATTGGATGCACAAGATTAGTTAAAAACGCTAATTGGACAAGAATAAGCCTTGGGAGGACGAAAATGACCTAAATTTCATCCAATGACACAAATGAACTTATTGGATGCACAAGATTGGTTAAAAACCCTAATTGGACAAGAATAAGCCTAGGGTGGACGAAAATGTCCTAAATGTTCATCCAATGACACAAATGAACTTATTGGATGCACAAGATTGGTTAAAAACCCTAATTGGACAAGAATAAGCCTAGGGAGAACGAAAATGACCTAAATGTTCATCCAATGACACAAACAAACCTATTGGATGCACAAGATTGGTTAAAAACCCTAATTGGACAAGAATAAGCCTAGGGAGGACGAAAATGACCTAAATGTTCATCCAATGACACAAACACACCTATTTGATGCACAAGATTGGTTAAAAACCCTAATTGGACAAGAATAAGCCTAGGGTGGATGAAAATGACCTAAATGTTTATCCAATGACACAAATGAACTTATTGGATGCACAAGATTGGTTAAAAACCCTAATTGGACAAGAATAAGCCTAGGGAGGACGAAAATGACCTAAATGTTCATCCAATGACACAAACACACCTATTGGATGCACAAGATTGGTTAAAAACCCTAATTGGACAAGAATAAGCATAGGGATGACGAAAATGACCTAAATGTTCATCCAATGACACAAACACACCTATTGGATGCACAAGATTGGTTAGAAACCCTAAATGGACAAGAATAAGCATGGGGAGTACGAAAATGACCTAAATGTTCATCCAATGACACAAACACACCTATTGGATGCACAAGATTGGTTAAAAACCCTAATTGGACAAGAATAAGCCTAGGGAGGACGAAAATGACCTAAATGATAATCCAATGACACAAATGAACTTATTGGATGCACAAGATTGGTTAAAAACCCTAATTGGACAAGAATAAGCCTAGGGAGGACGAAAATAACCTAAATGTTCATCAAATGACTAAACACACCTATTGGATGCACAAGATTGGTTACAAACCCTAATTGGACAAGAATAAGCCTAGGGAGGACGAAAATGACCTAACTATTCATCCAATGACACAAATGAACTTATTAGATGCACAAGATTGGTTAGAAAACCCTAATTGGACAAGAATAAGCCTAGGGAGGACGAAAATGACCTAAATGTTCATCCAATGACACAAACACACCTATTGGATGCACAAGATTGGTTAGAAACCCTAATTGGACAAGAATAAGCCTAGGGAGGACGAAAACGACCTAAATGTTCATCCAATGACACAAACACACCTATTGGATGCAGAAGATTGGTTAAAAACCCTAATTGGACAAGAATAAGCCTAGGGAGGACGAAAATGACCTAAATGTGCATCCAATGACACAAACACACACATTGGATGCACAAGAATGCTTAAAACCCTAATTGGACAAGAATACGATTAGGGAGGACGAAAATGACCTAAATGTTCATCCAATGACACAAACACACCTATTGGATGCACAAGATTGGTTAAAAACCCTAATTGGACAAGAATAAGCCTAGGGAGGACGAAAATGACCTAAATGTTCATCCAATGACACAAACACACCTATTGGATGCACAAGATTGGTTAGAAACCCTAATTGGACAAGAATAAGCCTAGGGAGGACGAAAATGACCTAAATGTTCATCCAATGACACAAATAAACTTATTGGATGCACTACATTGCTTAAAAACCCTAATTGGACAAGAATAAGCCTTGGGAGGACGAAAATGACCTAAATGTTCATCCAATGACACAAATGAACTTATTGGATGCACTAGATTGGTTAAAAACCCTAATTGGACAAGAATAAGCCTAGGGAGGACGAAAATGACATAAATGTTAATCCAATGACACAAATGAAGTTATTGGATGCACAAGATTGCTTAAAACCCTAACTGGACAAGAATAAGCCTAGGGAGGACGAAAACGACCTGAATGTTCATCCAATGACACAAATGAACTTATTGGATGCACAAGATTGCTTAAAAACCCTAATTGGACAAGAATAAGCCTAGGGAGGACGAAAATGACCTCAATGTTCCTCCAATGACACAAATGAACTTATTGGATGCACAAGATTAGTTAAAAACCCTAATTGGACAAGAATAAGCCTTGGGAGGACGAAAATGACCTAAATTTCATCCAATGACACAAATGAACTTATTGGATGCACAAGATTGGTTAAAAACCCTAATTGGACAAGAATAAGCCTAGGGTGGACGAAAATGTCCTAAATGTTCATCCAATGACACAAATGAACTTATTGGATGCACAAGATTGGTTAAAAACCCTAAATGGACAAGAATAAGCCTAGGGAGGACGAAAATGACCTAAATGTTCATCCAATGACACAAACACACCTATTGGATGCAGAAGATTGGTTAAAAACTCTAATTGGACAAGAATAAGCCTAGGGAGGACGAAAATGACCTTAATGTTCCTCCAATGACACAAACACACCTATTGGATGCACAAGATTGGTTAGAAACCTTAGTTGGACAAGAATAAGCCTAGGGAGGACGAAAATGACCTAAATGTTCATCCAATGACACAAATGAACTTATTGGATGCACAAGATTGCTTAAAAACCCTAATTGGACAAGAATAAGCCTAGGGAGGACGAAAATGACCTAAATGTTCATCCAATGACACAAATGAACTTATTGGATGCACAAGATTGGTTAAAAATCCTTATTGGACAAGAATAAGCCTTGGGAGGACGAAAATGACCTAAATGTTCATCCAATGACACAAATGAACTTATTGGATGCACTAGATTGGTTAAAAACCCTAATTGGACAAGAATAAGCCTAGGGTGGACGAAAATGACCTAAATGTTCATCCAATGACACAAACACACACATTGATTGCACAAGAATGCTTAAAACCCTAATTGGACAAGAATAAGACTATGGAGGACGAAAATGACCTAAATGTTCATCCAATGACACAAATGAACTTATTGGATGCACAAGATAGCTTAAAAACCCTAATTGGACAAGAATAAGCCTAGGGAGGACAAAAATAACCTAAATGTACATCCAATGACACAAATGAACTTATTTGATGCACAAGATTGGTTAAAAACCCTAACTGGACAAGAATAAGTCTAGGGAGGATGAAAATGACTTAAATGTTCATCCAATGACACAAACACACCTATTGGATGCAAAAGATTGGTTAAAAACCCTAATTGGACAAGAATAAGCCTAGGGAGGACGAAAATGACATAAATGTTAATCCAATGACACAAATGAAGTTATTGGATGCACAAGATTGCTTAAAACCCTAATTGGACAAGAATAAGCCTAGGGAGGACGAAAATGACCTGAATGTTCATCCAATGACACAAATGAACTTATTGGATGCACAAGATTGCTTAAAAACCCTAATTGGACAAGAATAAGCCTAGGGAGGACGAAAATGACCTCAATGTTCCTCCAATGACACAAATGAACTTATTGGATGCACAAGATTAGTTAAAAACCCTAATTGGACAAGAATAAGCCTTGGGAGGACGAAAATGACCTAAATTTCATCCAATGACACAAATGAACTTATTGGATGCACAAGATTGATTAAAAACCCTAATTGGACAAGAATAACCCTAGGGTGGACGAAAATGTCCTAAATGTTCATCCAATGACACAAATGAACTTATTGGATGCACAAGATTGGTTAAAAACCCTAAATGGACAAGAATAAGCCTAGGGAGGACGAAAATGACCTAAATGTTCATCCAATGACACAAACACACCTATTGGATGCAGAAGATTGGTTAAAAACTCTAATTGGACAAGAATAAGCCTAGGGAGGACGAAAATGACCTAAATGTTCCTCCAATGACACAAACACACCTATTGGATGCACAAGATTGGTTAGAAACCTTAGTTGGACAAGAATAAGCCTAGGGAGGACGAAAATGACCTAAATGTTCATCCAATGACACAAATGAACTTATTGGATGCACAAGATTGCTTAAAAACCCTAATTGGACAAGAATACGCCTAGGGAGGACGAAAATGACCTAAATTTTCATCCAATGACACAAATGAACTTATTGGATGCACTAGATTGCTTAAAAACCCTAATTGGACAAGAATAAGCCTTGGGAGGACGAAAATGACCTAAATGTTCATCCAATGACACAAAGGAACTTATTGGATGCACAAGATTGGTTAAAAACCCTAATTGGACAAGAATAAGCCTAGGGAGGACGAAAATGACCTAAATGTTCGTCCAATGACACAAACACACCTATTGGATGCACAAGATTGCATAAAAACCCTAATTGGACAAGAATAAAACTAAGGAGGACGAAAATGACCTAAATGTTCCTACAATGACACAAACACACCTATTGGATGCACAAGATTGCATAAAAACCCTAATTGGACAAGAATAAGACTAGGGAGGACGAAAATGACCTAAATGTTCATCCAATGACACAAATGAACTTATTGGATGCACAAGATTGGTTAAAAACCCTAATTGGACAAGAATAAGCATAGGGAGGACGAAAATGACCTAAACGTTCATCCAATGACACAAACCCTCATATTGGATGCACAAGATTGCTTAAAACCCTAATTGGACAAGAATAAGGCTAGGGAGGACGAAAATGACCTAAACGTTCATCCAATGACACAAACCCTCATATTGGATGCACAAGATTGCTTAAAACCCTAATCGGACAAGAATAAGCCTAGGGAGGACGAAAATGACCTAAATGTTCTTCCAATGACACAAACACACCTATTGGATGCACAAGATTGGTTAAAAACCCTAATCGGACAAGAATAAGCCTATGGAGGACGAAAATGACCTAAATGTTCGTCCCATGACACAAACACACCTATTGGATGCACAAGATTGCATAAAAACCCTAATTGGACAAGAATAAGACTAGGGAGGACGAAACTGACCTAAATGTTCCTCCAATGACACAAACACACCTATTGGATGCACAAGATTGCATAAAAACCCTAATTGGACAAGAATAAGACTAGGGAGGACGAAAATGACCTAAATGTTCATCCAATGACACAAATGAACTTATTGGATGCACAAGATTGGTTAAAAACTCTAATTGGACAAGAATAAGCCTAGGGAGGACGTAAATGGCCTAAATGTTCATCCAATGACACAAATGAACTTATTGGATGCACAAGATTGGTTAAAAACCCTAATTGGACAAGAATAAGCCTAGGGAGGACGAAAATGACCTAAATGTTCGTCCAATGACACAAACACACCTATTGGATGCACAAGATTGCATAAAAACCCTAATTGCACAAGAATAAGACTAGGTAGGACGAAAATGACCTAAATGTTCCTCCAATGACACAAACACACCTATTGGATGCACAAGATTGCATAAAAACCCTAATTGGACAAGAATAAGACTAGGGAGGACGAAAATGACCTAAATGTTCATCCAATGTCACAAATGAACTTATTGTATGCACAAGATTGGTTAAAAAACCCTAATTGGACAAGAATAAGCATAGGGAGGACGAAAATTACCTAAATGTTCATCCAATTACACAAACACACATATTGGACGCACAAGATTGCTTAAAACCCTAATTGGACAAGAATAAGCCTAGGGAGGACGAAAATGACCTAAATGTTCGTCCAATGAGATAAACACACCTATTGGATGCACAAGATTGCATAAAAACGCTAATTGGACAAGAATAAGACTAGGGAGGACGAAAATGACCTAAATGTTCCTCCAATGACACAAATGAACTTATTGGATGCACAAGATTGGTTAAAAACCCTAATTGGACAAGAATAAGCCTAGGGAGGACGAAAATGACCTAAATGTTCGTCCAATGACACAAACACACCTATTGGATGCACAAGATTGCATAAAAACCCTAATTGGACAAGAATAAGACTAGGGAGGACGAAATTGACCTAAATGTTCCTCCAATGACACAAACACACCTATTGGATGCACAAGATTGCATAAAAACCCTAATTCGACAAGAATAAGACTAGGGAGGACTTAAATGACCTAAATGTTCCACCAATGACACAAATGAACTTATTGGATACACAAGGTTGGTTAAAAACCCTAATTGGACCAGAATAAGCCTAGGGAGGACGAAATTGACCTAAATGTTCAACCAATGACACAAATGAACTTATTGGATGCACAAGGTTGGTTAAAAACCCTAATTGGACAAGAATAAGCCTAGGGAGGACGAAAATGACCTAAATGTTCGTCCAATGACACAAACACACCTATTGGATGCACAAGATTGCATAAAAACCCTAATTGGACAAGAATAAGACTAGGGAGGACGAAACTGACCTAAATGTTCCTCCAATGACACAAACACACCTATTGGATGCACAAGATTGCATAAAAACCCTAATTGGACAAGAATAAGACTAGGGAGGACGAAAATTACCTAAATGTTCATCCAATGACACAAATGAACTTATTGGATCCACAAGATTGGTTAAAAACCCTAATTGGACAAGAATAAGCCTAGGAAGGACGAAAATGACCTAAATGTTCGTCCAATGACACAAACACACCTATTGGATGCACAAGATTGCATAAAAACCCTAATTGGACAAGAATAAGACTAGGGAGGACGAAAATGACCTAAATGTTCATCCAATGACACAAATGAACTTATTGGATGCACAAGATTGGTTAAAAACCCTAATTGGACAAGAATAAGCATAGGGAGGACGAAAATGACCTAAACGTTCATCCAATGACACAAACCCACATATTGGATGCACAAGATTGCTTAAAACCCTAATTGGAAAAGAATAAGACTAGGGAGGACGAAAATGACCTAAATGTTCATCCAATGACACAAATGAACTTATTGAATGCACAAGATTGGTTAAAAACCCTAATCGGACAAGAATAAGCCTAGGGAGGATGAAAATGGCCTAAATGTTCTTCCAATGACACAAACACACCTATTGGATGCACAAGATTGCATAAAAACCCTAATTGGACAAGAATAAGACTAGGGAGGACGAAAATGACCTAAATGTTCATCCAATGACACAAATGAACTTATTGGATGCACAAGATTGGTTAAAAACGCTAATGGGACAAGAATAAGCATAGGGAGGACGAAAATGACCTAAACGTTCATCCAATGACACAAACCCACATATTGGATGCACAAGATTGCTTAAAACCCTAATTGGACAAGAATAAGACTAGGGAGGACGAAAATGACCTAAATGTTCATCCAATGACACAAATGAACTTATTGAATGCACAAGATTGGATAAAAACCCTAATCGGACAAGAATAAGCCTAGGGAGGACGAAAACGACCTAAATGTTCTTCCAATGACACAAACACACCTATTGGATGCACAAGATTGCATAAAAACCCTAATTGGACAAGAATAAGACTAGGGAGGACGAAAATGACCTAAATGTTCATCCAATGACACAAATGAACTTATTGGATGCACAAGATTGGTTAAAAACCCTAATTGGACAAGAATAAGCATAGGGAGGACGAAAATGACCTAAACGTTCATCTAATGACACAAACCCACATATTGGATGCACAAGATTGCTTAAAACCCTAATTGGACAAGAATAAGACTAGGGAGGACGAAAATGACCTAAATGTTCATCCAATGACACAAATGAACTTATTGGATGCACAAGATTGCTTAAAACCCTAATTGGATAAGAATAAGCCTTGGGAGGACGAAAATGACCTAAATGTTCATCGAATGACACAAACACACCTATTGGATGCACAAGATTGGCATAAAACCCTAATTGGACAAGAATAAGACTAGGGAGGACGAAAATGACCTAAATGTTCATCCAATGACACAAACACACCTATTGGATGCACAAGATTGGTTAAAAACCCTAATTGGACAAGAATAAGCCTAGGGAGGACGAAAATGACCTAAATGTTCATCCAATGACACAAATGAACTTATTGGATGCACAAGATTGCTTAAAAACCCTAATTGGACAAGAATAAGCCTAGGGAGGACGAAAATGACCTAAATGTTCATCCAATGACACAAACCCACCTATTGGATGCACAAGATTGGTTAGAAACCCTAATTGGACAAGAATAAGCCTAGGGAGGACGAAAATGACCTAAATGTTCATCCAATGACACAAACACACCTATTGGATGCACAAGATTGGTTAAAAACCCTAATTGGACAAGAATAAGCCTAGGAAGGACGAAAATGACCTAAATGTTCATCCAATGACACAATCGAACTTATTGGATGCACAAGATTGGTTAAAAACCCTAATTGGACAAGAATAAGCCTAGGGAGGACGAAAATGACCTAAATGTTCATCCAATGACACAAACACACCTATTGGATGCACAAGATTGGTTAAAAACCCTAACTTGACAAGAATAAGCCTAGGGAGGACGAAAATGACCTAAATGTTCATCCAATGACACAAATGAACTTATTGGATGCACAAGATTGCTTATAAACCCTAATTGGACAAGAATAAGCCTAGGGAGGACGAAAATGACCTAAATGTTCATCCAATGACACAAATGAACTTATTGGATGCACAAGATTACATATAAACCCTAATTGGACAAGAATAAGCCTAGTGAGGACGAAAATAACCTAAATGTTTATCCAACGACACAAATGAACTTATTCGATGCACAAGATTGCTTAAAACCCTAATTGGACAAGAATAAGACTAGGGAGGACGAAAATGACCTAAATGTTCATCCAATGACACAAACACACCTATTGGAGGCATAAGATTGGTTAGAAACTCTAATTGAAAAAGAATAAGCCTAGGGAGGACGAAAATAACCTAAATGATCATCCAATGACACAAACACACCTATTGGATGCACAAGATTGGTTAAAAACCCTAATTGGACAACAATAAGCCTAGGGAGGATGAAAATGACCTAAATGTTCATCTAATGACACAAACACATCTATTGGATGCACAAGATTGGTTAAAAACCCTAATTGCACAAAACTAAGCCTAGTGAGGACGAAAATAACCTAAATGTTCATCCAACGACACAAATGAACTTATTGGATGCACAAGATTGCTTAAAACCCTAATTGGACAAGAATAAAAATAGGGAGGACGAAAATGACCTAAATGTTCATCCAATGACACAAACACACCTATTGGATGCACAAGATTGGCTAGAAACCCTAATTGAACAAGAATAAGCCTAGGGAGGACGAAAATGACCTAAATGTTCATCCAATGACACAAATGAACTTATTGGATGCACAAGATTGCTTAAAAACCCTAATTGGACAAGAATAAGCCTAGGGAGGACGAAAATGACCTAAATGTTCATCCAATGACACAAATGAACTTATTGGATGCACAAGATTGCTTAAAAACCCTAATTGGACAAGAATAAGCCTAGGGAGGACGAAAATGACCTAAATGTTCATCCAATGACACAAATACACCTATTGGATGCACAAGATTGGTTAGAAACCCTAATTGGACAAGAATAAGACAAGGGAGGACGAAAATGACCTAAATGTTCATCCAATGACACAAACACACTTATTGGATGCACAAGATTGGTTAAAAACCATAATTGGACAAGAATAAGCCTAGGGAGGACGAAAATGACCTAAATGTTCATCCAATGACACAAATGAACTTATTGGATGCACAAGATTGCTTAAAAACCCTAATTGGACAAGAATAAGCCTAGGGAGGACGAAAATGACCTAAATGTTCATCCAATGACACAAATGAACTTATTGGATGCACAAGATTGCTTAAAAACCCTAATTGGACAAGAATAAGCCTAGGGAGGACGAAAATGACCTAAATGTTCATCCAATGACACAAATGAACTTATTGGATGCACTAGATTGCTTAAAAACCCTAATTGGACAAGAATAAGCCTTGGGAGGACGAAAATGACCTAAATGTTCATCCAATGACACAAAGGAACTTATTGGATGCACAAGATTGGTTAAAAACCCTAATTGGACAAGAATAAGGCAAGGGAGGACGAAAATGACCTAAATGTTCATCCAATGACACAAACACACCGATTGGATGCACAAGATTGGTTAAAACCCCTAATTGGACAAGATTAAGCCTAGGGTGGACGAAAATGACCTAAATGTTCATCCAATGACACAAATGAACTTATTGGATGCACAAGATTGCTTAAAAACCCTAATTGGACAAGAATAAGCCTAGGGAGGACGAAAATGACCTAAATGTTCATCCAATGACACAAATGAACTTATTGGATGCACAAGATTGGTTAAAAATCCTTATTGGACAAGAATAAGCCTTGGGATGACGAAAATGACCTAAATGTTCATCCAATGACACAAATGAACTTATTGGATGCACAAGATTGGTTACAAACCCTAATTGGACAAGAATAAGCCTAGGGTGGACGAAAATCACCTAAATGTTCATCCAATGACACAAATGAACTTATTGGATACACAAGATTACTTAAAACCCTAATTGGACAAGAAAAAGCCTAAGGAGGATGAAAATGACCTAAATGTACATCCAATGACACAAATGAACTTATTGGATGCACAAGATTACTTAAAACCCTAATTGGACAAGAATAAGCCTAAGGAGGATGAAAATGACCTAAATGTACATCTAATGACACAAATGAACTTATTGGATGCATAAGATTGCTTAAAACCCTAATTGGACAAGAATAAGACTGGGGAGGACGAAAATGACCTAAATGTTCATCCAATGACACAAAACACCTATTGGATGCACAAGATACCTTAAAAACCCTAATTGGACAAAAATAAACCTAAGGAGGATGAAAATGACCAAAATGTACATCCAATGACACAAATGAACTTATTGGATGCACAAGATTGGTTAAAAACCCTAATTGGACAAGAATAAGCCTAGGGAGGAGGAAAATGAATTAAATGTTCATCCAATGACACAAAGACATCTATTGGATGCACAAGATTGGTTAAAAACCCTAATTGGACAAGAATAAGCCTAGGGAGGACGAAAATGACCTAAATGTTCATCCAATGACACAAACACACCTATTGGATGCACAACATTGGTTAAAAACACTAATTGGACAAGAATAAGCCTAGGGAGGACGAAAATGACCTAAATGTTCATCCAATGACACAAACACACCTATTGGATGCACAAGATTGGTTAGAAACCCTAATTGGACAAGAATAAGCCTAGGGAGGACGAAAACGACCTAAATGTTCATCCAATGACACAAACACACCTATTGGATGCAGAAGATTGGTTAAAAACCCTAATTGGACTAGAATAAGCCTATGGAGGACGAAAATGACCTAAATGTGCATCCAATGACACAAACACACACATTGGATGCACAAGAATGCTTAAAACCCTAATTGGACAAGAATACGATTAGGGAGGACGAAAATGACCTAAATGTTCATCCAATGACACAAACACACCTATTGGATGCACAAGATTGGTTAAAAACCCTAATTGGACAAGAATAAGCCTAGGGAGGACGAAAATGACCTAAATGTTCATCCAATGACACAAACACACCTATTGGATGCACAAGATTGGTTAGAAACCCTAATTGGACAAGAATAAGCCTAGGGAGGACGAAAATGACCTAAATGTTCATCCAATGACACAAATAAACTTATTGGATGCACTACATTGCTTAAAAACCCTAATTGGACAAGAATAAGCCTTGGGAGGACGAAAATGACCTAAATGTTCATCCAATGACACAAATGAACTTATTGGATGCACTAGATTGGTTAAAAACCCTAATTGGACAAGAATAAGCCTAGGGAGGACGAAAATGACCTAAATGTTCATCCAATGACACAAACACACCTATTGGATGCACAAGAATGGTTAAAAACCCTAATTGGACAAGAATAAGCCTAGGGAGGACGAAAATGACCTAAATTTTCATTCAATGATACAAATGAACTTATTGGATGCACAAGATTGGTTAAAACCTTAATTGGACAAGAATAAGACTAAGGAGGACGAAAATGACCTAAATGTTCATCCAATGACACAAACACACCTATTGGATGCACAAGATTGGTTAGAAACCCTAATTGGACAAGAATAAGCCTAGGAAGGACGAAAATGACCTAAATGTTAATCCAATGACACAAATGAACTTATTGGATGTACAAGATTGGTTAAAAACCCTAATTGGACAAGAATAAGCCTAGGGAGGACGAAAATGACCTAAATGTTCATCCAATGACACAAACACACCTATTGGATGCACAAGATTGGTTAGAAACCCTAATTGGACAAGAATAAGCCTAGGGAGGACGAAAATGACCTAAATGTTCATCCAATGACACAAACACATCTATTGGATACACAAGATTGGTTAAAAACCCTAATTGGACAAGAATAAGCCTAGGGAGGACGAAAATGACCTAAATGTTCATCCAATGACACAACCACACCTATTGGATGCACAATATTGGTTAAAAACCCTAATTGGACAAGAATAAGACTAGGGAGGACGAAAATGACCTAAATGTTCATCCAATGACACAAACAGACCTATTGGATGCACAAGATTGTTTAGAAACCCTAATTGGACAAGAATAAGCCTAGAGAGGACGAAAATGACCTAAATGTTCATCCAATGACACAAATGAACATATTGGATGTACAAGATTGGTTAAAAACCCTAATTGGACAAGAATAAGCCTAGGGAGGACGAAAATGACCTAAATGTTCATCCAATGACACAAACACACCTATTGGATGCACAAGATTGGTTAAAAACCCTAATTGGACAATAATATGCCTAGGGAGGACGAAAATGACCTAAATGTTCATCCAATGACACAAATGAACTTATTGGATGCACAAGATTGCTTAAAAACCCTAATTGGACAAGAATAAGCCTAGGGAGGACGAAAATGACCTAAATGTTCATCCAATGACACAAATACACCTATTGGATGCACAAGATTCGTTAGTAACCCTAATTGGACAAGAATAAGCCTAGGGAGGACGAAAATGACCTAAATGTTCATCCAATGACACAAATACACCTATTGGATGCACAAGATTGGTTAAAAACCCTAATTGGACAAGAATAAGCCTAGGGAGGACGAAAATGACCTAAATGTTCATCCAATGACACAAACACACCTATTGGATGCACAAGATTGGTTAAAAACCCTAATTGGACAAGAATAAGCCTAGGAAGGACGAATATGACCTAAATGTTCATCCAATGACACAAATACACCTATTTGATGCACAAGATTGGTTAGAAACCCTAATTGGACAAGAATAAGCCTAGGGAGGACGAAACTGACCTAAATGTTCATCCAATGACACAAACACA
>JBBPBR010000756.1:32500-46322 GCA_037974775.1 Cicer pinnatifidum
ATGACCTAAATGTTCATCCAATGACACAAATACACCTATTTGATGCACAAGATTGGTTAGAAACCCTAATTGGACAAGAATAAGCCTAGGGAGGACGAAACTGACCTAAATGTTCATCCAATGACACAAACACAGCTATTGGATGCACAAGATTGGTTAAAAACCCTAATTGGACAAGAATAAGCCTAGGGACGACGAAAATGACCTCAATGTTCATCCAATGACACAAATGAACTTATTGGATGCACAAGATTGGCTAAAAACCCTAATTGGACAAGAATAAGCCTAGGGAGGACGAAAATGACCTAAATGTTCATCCAATGACACAAATACACCTATTGGATGCACAAGATTGGTTAGAAACCCTAATTGGACAAGAATAAGCCTAGGTAGGACGAAAATGACCTAAATGTTCATCCAAAAACACAAACACACCTATTGGATGCACAAGATTGGCTTAAAACCTTAATTGGACAAGAATAAGACTAGGGAGGACGAAAATGACCTAAATGTTCATCCAATGACACAAACACACCTATTGGATGCACAAGATTGGTTAAAAACCCTAATTGGACAAGAATAAGCCTAGGGAGGACGAAAATGACCTAAATGTTCATCCAATGACACAAATGAACTTATTGGATGCACAAGATTGCTTAAAAACCCTAATTGGACAAGAATAAGCCTAGGGAGGACGAAAATGACCTAAATCTTCATCCAATGACACAAATACACCTATTGGATGAGCAAGATTGGTTAGAAACCCTAATTGGACAAGAATAAGCCTAGGGAGGACGAAAATGACCTAAATGTTCATCCAATGACACAAATGAACTTATTGGATGCACAAGATTGGTTAGAAACCCTAATTGGACAAGAATAAGCCTAGAGAGGACGAAAATGACCTAAATGTTCATCCAATGACACAAATGAACTTATTGGATGCACAAGATTGCTTAAAAACCCTAATTGGACAAGAATAAGCCTAGGGAAGACGAAAATGACCTAAATGTTCATCCAATGACACAAATACACCTATTGGATGCAAAAGATTGGTTAGAAACCCAAATTGGACAAGAATAAGCCTAGGGAGGATGAAAATGACCTAAATGTTCATCCAATGACACAAACACACCTATTGGATGCACAAGATTGGTTAAAAACCCTAATTGGACAAGAATAAGCCTAGGGAGGACGAAAATGACCTAAATGTTCATCCAATGACACAAATGAACATATTGGATGCGCAAGATTGGTTAAAAACTCTAATTGGACAAGAATAAGCCTAGGGAGGACGAAAATGACCTAAATGTTCATCAAATGACTAAACACACCTATTGGATGCACAAGATTGGTTAGAAACCCTAATTGGACAAGAATAAGCCTAGGGAGGACGAAAATGACCTAAATGTTCTCCCAATGACAGAAATGAACTTATTGGATGCACAAGATTGGTTAAAAACCCTAATTGGACAAGAATAAGCCTAGGGAGGACGAAAATGACCTAAATGTTCATCCAATGACACAAACACACCTATTGGATGCACAAGATTGGTTAGAAACCCTAATTGGACAAGAATATGCCTAGGGAGGACGAAAATGACCTAAATGTTAATCCAAAGACACAAATGAACTTATTGGATGCACAAGATTGGTTAAAAACCCTAATTGGACAAGAATAAGCCTAGGGAGGACGAAAATGACCTAAACGTTAATCCAATGACACAACTCAACTCATTGGATGCACAAGATTGGTTAAAAACCCTAATTGGACAAGAATAAGCCTAGGGAGGACGAAAATGACCTAACTGATCATCCAATGACACAAACACACCTATTGGATGCACAAGATTGGTTAAAAACCCTAATTGGACAAGAATAAGCCTAGGGAGGACGAAAATGACCTAAATGTTCATCCAATGACACAAACACACCTATTGGATGCACAAGATTGGTTAAAAACCCTAATTGGACAAGAATAAGCCTAGGGAGGACGAAAATGACTTAAATGTTCATCCAATGACACAAATGAACTTATTGGATGCATAAGATTGGTTAAAAACCCTAATTGGACAAGAATAAGCTTAGGGTGGACGAAAATGACCTAATTGTTCATCCAATGACACAAATGAACTTATTGGATGCACAAGATTGGTTAAAAACCCTAATTGGACAAGAATAAGCCTAGGGAGGACGAAAATGACCTAAATGTTCATCCAATGACACAAACACACCTATTGGATGCACAAGATTGGTTAGAAACCCTAATTGGACAAGAATAAGCCTAGGAAGGACGAAAATGACCTAAATGTTAATCCAATGACACAAATGAACTTATTGGATGCACAAGATTGCTTAACACCCTAATTGGACAAGAATAAGACTAGGGAGGACGAAAATGACCTAAATGTTCATCCAATGACACAAATGAACTTATTGGATGCACAAGATTGCTTAAAACCCTAATTGGACAAGAATAAGACTAGGGTGGACGAAAATGACCTAAATGTTCATCCAATGACACAAATGAACTTATTGGATGCACAAGATTGGTTAAAAACCCTAATTGGACAAGAATAAGCCTAGGGAGGACGAAAATGACCTAAATGTTCATCCAATGACACAAACACACCTATTGGATGCACAAGATTGGTTAGAAACCCTAATTGGACAAGAATAAGCCTTTGGAGGACGAAAATGACCTAAACGTTCATCCAATGACACAAATGAACTTATTGGATGCACAAGATTGGTTAAAAACCCTAATTGGACAAGAATAAGCCTAGGGAGGACGAAAATGACCTAAATGTTCATCCAATGACACAAACACACCTATTGGATGCACAAGATTGGTTAGAAACCCTAGTTGGACAAGAATATGCCTAGGGAGGACGAAAATGACCTAAATGTTAATCCAATGACACAAATGAACTTATTGGATGCACAAGATTGGTTAAAAACCCTAATGGGACAAGAATTAGGTTAGGGAGGACGAAAATGACCTAAATGTTCATCCAATGTCACAAACACACCTATTGGATGCACAAGATTGGTTAGAAACCCTAATTGGACAAGAATAAGCCTAGGGAGGACGAAAATGACATAAATGTTAATCCAATGACACAAATGAACTTATTGGATGCACAAGATTGGTTAAAAACCCTAATTGGACAAGAATAAGCCTAGGGAGGACGAAAATGACCTAAATGTTCATCCAATCTCACAATTGAACTTATTGGATGCACAAGATTGGTTAAAAACCCTAATTGGACAAGAATAAGCCTAGGGAGGACGAAAATGACCTAAATGTTCATCCAATGACACAAACACACCTATTGGATGCACAAGATTGGTTAAAAACCCTAATTGGACAAGAATAAGCCTAGGGAGGACGAAAATGACCTAAATGTTCATCCAATGACACAAACACACCTATTGGATGCACAAGATTGGTTAGAAACCCTAATTGGACAAGAATAAGCCTAGGGAGGACGAAAATGACCTAAATGTTCATCCAATGACACAAACGAACATATTGGATGCACAAGATTGCTTAAAAACCCTAATTGGACAAGAATAAGCCTAGGGAGGACGAAAATGACCTCAATGTTCATCCAATGACACAAATGAACTTATTGGATGCACAAGATTGCTTAAAAACCCTAATTGGACAAGAATAAGCCTTGGGAGGACGAAAATGACCTAAATGTTCATCCAATGACACAAATGAACTTATTGGATGCACTAGATTGGTTAAAAACCCTAATTGGACAAGAATAAGCCTAGGGTGGACGAAAATGACCTAAATGTTCATCCAATGACACAAACACACACATTGATTGCACAAGAATGCTTAAAACCCTAATTGGACAAGAATAAGACTATGGAGGACGAAAATGACCTAAATGTTCATCCAATGACACAAATGAACTTATTGGATGCACAAGATAGCTTAAAAACCCTAATTGGACAAGAATAAGCCTAGGGAGGACAAAAATAACCTAAATGTACATCCAATGACACAAATGAACTTATTTGATGCACAAGATTGGTTAAAAACCCTAACTGGACAAGAATAAGTCTAGGGAGGATGAAAATGACTTAAATGTTCATCCAATGACACAAACACACCTATTGGATGCAAAAGATTGGTTAAAAACCCTAATTGGACAAGAATAAGCCTAGGGAGGACGAAAATGACATAAATGTTAATCCAATGACACAAATGAAGTTATTGGATGCACAAGATTGCTTAAAACCCTAATTGGACAAGAATAAGCCTAGGGAGGACGAAAATGACCTGAATGTTCATCCAATGACACAAATGAACTTATTGGATGCACAAGATTGCTTAAAAACCCTAATTGGACAAGAATAAGCCTAGGGAGGACGAAAATGACCTCAATGTTCCTCCAATGACACAAATGAACTTATTGGATGCACAAGATTAGTTAAAAACCCTAATTGGACAAGAATAAGCCTTGGGAGGACGAAAATGACCTAAATTTCATCCAATGACACAAATGAACTTATTGGATGCACAAGATTGGTTAAAAACCCTAATTGGACAAGAATAAGCCTAGGGTGGACGAAAATGTCCTAAATGTTCATCCAATGACACAAATGAACTTATTGGATGCACAAGATTGGTTAAAAACCCTAAATGGACAAGAATAAGCCTAGCGAGGACGAAAATGACCTAAATGTTCATCCAATGACACAAACACACCTATTGGATGCACAAGATTGGTTAGAAACCCTAGTTGGACAAGAATAAGCCTAGGGAGGACGAAAATGACCTAAATGTTCATCCAATGACACAAATGAACTTATTGGATGCACAAGATTGCTTAAAAACCCTAATTGGACAAGAATAAGCCTAGGGAGGACGAAAATGACCTAAATGTTCATCCAATGACACAAATGAACTTATTGGATGCACTAGATTGCTTAAAAACCCTAATTGGACAAGAATAAGCCTTGGGAGGACGAAAATGACCTAAATGTTCATCCAATGACACAAAGGAACTTATTGGATGCACAAGATTGGTTAAAAACCCTAATTGGACAAGAATAAGGCAAGGGAGGACGAAAATGACCTAAATGTTCATCCAATGACACAAACACACCGATTGGATGCACAAGATTGGTTAAAACCCCTAATTGGACAAGATTAAGCCTAGGGTGGACGAAAATTACCTAAATGTTCATCCAATGACACAAATGAACTTACTGGATGCACAAGATTGCTTAAAAACCCTAATTGGACAAGAATAAGCATAGGTAGGACGAAAATGACCTAAATGTTCATCCAATGACACAAATGAACTTATTGGATGCACAAGATTGGTTAAAAACCCTTATTGGACAAGAATAAGCCTTGGGAGGACGAAAATGACCTAAATGTTCATCCAATGACACAAATGAACTTATTGGATGCACAAGATTGGTTAAAAACCCTAATTGGACAAGAATAAGCCTAGGGTGGACGAAAATCACCTAAATGTTCATCCAATGACACAAATGAACTTATTGGATGCACAAGATTGCTTAAAAACCCTAATTGGACAAGAATAAGCCTAGGGTGGACGAAAATGACCTAAA
This sequence comes from Cicer pinnatifidum, assembly GCA_037974775.1. Lineage (NCBI taxonomy): Eukaryota > Viridiplantae > Streptophyta > Magnoliopsida > Fabales > Fabaceae > Cicer > Cicer pinnatifidum. The sequence goes on from JBBPBR010000756.1 coordinate 38,105, forward strand.
TGTTCATCCAATGACACAAATGAACTTATTGGATGCACAAGATTGGTTAAAAACCCTAATTGGACAAGAATAAGCCTAGGGAGGACGAAAATGACCTAAATGTTCATCCAATTACACAAATGAACTTATTGGATGCACAAGATTACTTAAAACCCTAATTGGACAAGAATAAGCCTAAGTAGGATGAAAATGACCTAAATGTACATCCAATGACACAAAAGAACTTATTGGATGTACAAGATTACTTAAAACCCTAATTGGACAAGAATAAGCCTAAGGATGATGAAAATGACCTAAATGTACATCTAATGACACAAATGAACTTATTGGATGCACAAGATTGGTTAAAAACCCTAATTGGACAAGAATAAGCCTAGGGAGGACGAAAATGACCTCAATGTTCCTCCAATGACACAAATGAACTTATTGGATGCACAAGATTAGTTAAAAACCCTAATTGGACAAGAATAAGCCTAGGGAGGACGAAAATGACCTAAATGTGCATCCAATGACACAAACACACACATTGGATGCACAAGAATGCTTAAAACCCTAATTGGACAAGAATACGATTAGGGAGGACGAAAACGACCTAAATGTTCATCCAATGACACAAACACACCTATTGGATGCACAAGATTGGTTAAAAACCCTAATTGGACAAGAATAAGCCTAGGGAGGACGAAAATGACCTAAATGTTCATCCAATGACACAAATGAACTTATTGGATGCACAAGATTGGTTAAAAACCCTAATTGGACAAGAATAAGCCTAGGGAGGACGAAAATGACCTAAATGTTGATCAAATGACTAAACACACCTATTGGATGCACAAGATTGGTTAGAAACCCTAATTGGACAAGAATAAGCCTAGGGAGGACGAAAATGACCTAAATGTTAATCCAATGACACAAATGAACTTATTGGATGCACAAGATTGGTTAAAAACCCTAATTGGAAAAGAATAAGCCTAGGGAGGACGAAAATGACCTAAATGTTCATCCAATGACACAAACACACCTATTGGATGCACAAGATTGGTTAGAAACCCTAATTGGACAAGAATAAGCCTAGGGAGGACGAAAATGACCTAAATGTTCATCCAATGACACAAACACACCTATTGGATGCACAAGATTGGTTAAAAACCCTAATTGGACAAGAATAAGCCTAGGGAGGACGAAAATAACCTAAATTTTCATCCAATGACACAAATACACCTATTGGATGCACAAGATTAGTTGGAAACCCTAATTGGACAAGAATAAGCCTAGGGAGGACGAAAATGACCTAAATGTTCATTCAATAACACAAATGAACTTATTGGATGCACAAGATTGCTTAAAAACCCTAATTAGACAAGAATAAGCCTAGGGAGGACGAAAATGACCTAAATGTTCATCCAATGACACAAATGAACTTATTGGATGCACAAGATTGCTTAAAAACCCTAATTGGACAAGAATAAGCCTAGGGAGGACGAAAATGACCTAAATGTTCATCCAATGACACAAACACACCTATTGGATGCACAAGATTGGTTAGAAACCCTAATTGGACAAGAATAAGCCTAGGGAGGACGAAAATGACCTAAATGTTCATCCAATGACACAAAGACACCTATTGGATGCACAAGATTGGTTAGAAACCCTAATTGGACAAGAATAAGCCTATGGAGGACGAAAATGACCTAAATGTTCATCCAATGACACAAACACACCTATTGAATGCACAAGATTGGTTAAAAACCCTAATTGGACAAGAATAAGCCTAGGGAGGACGAAAATGACCTAAATGTTCATCCAATGACACAAATACACCTATTGGAAGCACAAGATTGGTTAGAAACCCTAATTGGACAAGAATAAGCCTAGGGAGGACGAAAATGACCTAAATGTTCATCCAATAACACAAATGAACTTATTGGATGCACAAGATTGCTTAAAAACCCTAATTAGACAAGAATAAGCCAAGGGAGGACGAAAATGACCTAAATGTTCATCCAATGACACAAATGAACTTATTGGATGCACAAGATTGCTTAAAAACCCTAATTGGACAAGAATAAGCCTAGGGAGGACGAAAATGACCTAAATGTTCATCCAATGACACAAACACACCTATTGGATGCACAAGATTGGTTAAAAACCCTAATTGGACAAGAATAAGCCTAGGGAGGACGAAAATGACCTAAATGTTAACCCAATGACACAAATGAATTTATTGGATGCACAAGATTGGTTAAAAACCCTAATTGGACAAGAATAAGCCTAGGGAGGACAAAAATGACCTAAATGTTCATCCAATGACAGAAATGAACATATTGGATGCACAAGATTGGTTAAAAACCCTAATTGGACAAGAATAAGCCTAGGGAAGACGAAAATGACCTAAATGTTCATCCAATGACACAAACACACCTATTGGATGCACAAGATTGGTTAAAAACCCTAATTGGACAAGAATAAGCCTAGGGAGGACGAAAATGACCTAAATGTTCATCCAATGACACAAACACACCTATTGGATGCACAAGATTGTTTAGAAACCCTAATTGGACAAGAATAAGCCTAGGGAGGACGAAAATGACCTAAATATTCATCCAATGACACAAACACACCTATTGGATGCACAAGATTGGTTAAAAACCCTAATTGGACAAGAATAAGCATAAGGTGGACGAAAATGACCCAAATGTTCATCCAATGACACAAATGAACTTATTGGATGCACAAGATTGCTTAAAAACTCTAATTGGATAAGAATAAGCCTAGGGAGGACGAAAATGACCTAAATGTTCATCCAATGACACAAACACACCTATTGGATGCACAAGATTGGTTAAAAACCCTAATTGGACAAGAATAAGCCTAGGGAGGACGAAAATGACCTAAATGTTCATCCAATGACACAAACACACCTATTGGATGCACAAGATTGGTTAAAAACCCTAATTGGACAAGAATAAGCCGAGGGAGGATGAAAATAACCTAAAGGTTCATCAAATGACTAAACACACCTATTGGATGCACAAGATTGGTTAAAAACCCTAATTGGACAAGAATAAGCATAAAGAGGACGAAAATGACCTAAATGTTCATCCAATGACACAAACACACCTATTGGATGCACAAGATTGGTTAGAAACCCTAATTGGACAAGAATAAGCGTAGGGAGGACGAAAATGACCTAAATGTTAATCCAATGACACAAATGAACTTATTGGATGCACAAGATTGGTTAAAAACCCTAATTGGACAAGAATAAGCCTAGGGAGGACGAAAATGACCTAAATGTTCATCCAATGACACAAATGAACTTATTGGATGCACAAGATTGGTTAAAAACCCTAATTGGACAAGAATAAGCCTAGGGAGGACGAAAATGACCTAAATGTTAATCCAATGACACAAACACACCTATTGGATGCCCAAGATAGGTTAGAAACCCTAATTGGACAAGAATAAGCGTAGGGAGGACAAAAATGACCTAAATGTCCATCCAATGACACAAATGAACTTATTGGATGCACAAGATTGGTTAAAAACCCTAATTGGACAAGAATAAGCCTAGGGAGGACGAAAATGACCTAAATGTTCGTCCAATGCCACAAATGAACTTATTGGATGCACAAGATTGGTTAAAAACCCTAATTGGACAAGAATAAGCCTAGGGAGGACGAAAATGACCTAAATGTTAATCAAATGACACATATTGGATGCACAAGATTGGTTAAAAACCCTAATTGGACAAGAATAAGCCTAGGGAGGACGAAAATGACCTAAATGTTCATCCAATGACACAAATGAACTTATTGGATGCACAAGATTGGTTAAAAACCCTAATTGGACAAGAATAAGCCTAGGGAGGATGAAAATCACCTAAATGTTCATCCAATGACACAAATGAACCTATTGGATGCACAAGATTGGTTATAAACCCTAATTGGACAAGAATAAGCCTAGGGAGAACGAAAATGACTTAAATCTTAATCCAATGACACAAACACACCTATTGGATGCACAAGATTGGTTAAAAACCCTAATTGGACAAGAATAAGCCTAGGGAGGACGAAAATGACCTAAATGTTCATCCAATGACACAAATGAACTTATTGGATGCACAAGATTGCTTAAAAACCCTAATTGGACAAGAATAAGCCTAGGGAGGACGAAAATGACCTAAATGTTCATCCAATGACACAAATGAACTATTGGATGCACAAGATTGGTTAAAAACCTTATTTGGACAAGAATAAGCCTAGGGAGGACGAAAATGACCTAAATGTTCATCCAATGACACAAATGAACTTATTGGATGCACAAGATTGCTTAAAAACCCTAATTGGACAAGAATAAGCCTAGGGAGGACGAAAATGACCTAAATGTTCTTCCAATGACACAAATGAACTTATTGGATCCACAAGATTGGTTAAAAACCCTAATTGGACAAGAATAAGCCTTGGGAGGACGAAAATGACCTAAATGTTCATCCAATGACACAAACACACCTATTGGATGCACAAGATAGGTTAGAAACCCTAATTGAACAAGAATAAGCCTAGGGAGGACGAAAATGACCTAAATGTTCATCAAATAACACAAATGAACTTATTAGATGCACAAGATTGCTTAAAAACCCTAATTGGACACGAATAAGCCTAGGGAGGACGAAAATGACCTAAATGTTCATCCAATGACACAAATGAACTTATTGGATGCACAAGATTGCTTAAAAACCCTAATTGGACAAGAATAAGCCTAGGGAGGACGAAAATGACCTAAATGTTCATCCAATGACACAAATGAACTTATTGGATCCACAAGATTGGTTAAAAACCCTAATTGGACAAGAATAAGCCTTTGGAGGACGAAAATGACCTAAATGTTCATCCAATGACACAAATGAACTTATTGGATGCACAAGATTGCTTAAAAACCCTAATTGGACAAGAATAAGCCTAGGGAGGACGAAAATGACCTAAATGTTCATCCAATGACACAAATGAACTTATTGGATGCACAAGATTGGTTAAAAACCCTAATTGGACAAGAATAAGCATAGGGTGGACGAAAATGACCTAAATGTTTATCCAATGACACAAATGAACTTATTGGATGCACAAGATTGGTTAAAACCCCTAATTGGACAAGAATAAGCCTAGGGAGGACGAAAATGACCTAAATGTTCATCCAATGACACAAAGACACCTATTGGATGCACAAGATAGGTTAGAAACCCTAATTGAACAAGAATAAGCCTAGGGAGGACGAAAATGACCTAAATGTTCATCAAATGACACAAATGAACTTATTGGATGCACAACATTGCTTAAAAACCCTAATTGGACAAGAATAAGCCTAGGGAGGACGAAAATGACCTAAATGTTCATCCAATGACACAAATGAACTTATTGGATGCACAAGATTGCTTAAAAACCCTAATTGGACAAGAATAAGCCTAGGGAGGACGAAAATGACCTAAATGTTCATCCAATGACACAAATGAACTTATTGGATGCACAAGATTGGTTAGAAACCCTAATTGGACAAGAATAAGCCTAGGGAGGACGAAAATGACGTAAATGTTCATCCAATGACACAAATCAACTTATTGGATGCACAAGATTGCTTAAAAACCCTAATTGGACAAGAATAAGACTAGGGAGGACAAAAATGACCTAAATGTTCATCCAATGACACAAACACACCTATTGGATGCACCAGATTGGTTAGAAACCCTAATTGAACAAGAATAAGCCTAGGGAGGACGAAAATGACCTAAATGTTCATCCAATGACACAAATGAACTTATTGGATGCACAAGATTGCTTAAAAACCCTAATTGGACAAGAATAAGCCTAGGGAGGACGAAAATGACCTAAATGTTCATCCAATGACACAAATGAACTTATTGGATGCACAAGATTGGTTAGAAACCCTAATTGGATAAGAATAAGCCTAGGGAGGACGAAAATGACCTAAATGTTCATCCAATGACGCAAATGAACTTATTGGATGCACAAGATTGCTTAAAAACCCTAATTGGACAAGAATAAGCCTAGGGAGGACGAAAATGACCTAAATGTTCATCCAATGACACAAATGAACTTATTGGATGCACAAGATTGCTTAAAAACCCTAATTGGACAAGAATAAGCCTAGGGAGGACGAAAATGACCTAAATGTTCATCCAATGACACAAATGAACTTATTGGATGCACTAGATTGGTTAAAAACCCTAATTGGACAAGAATAAGTCTAGGGTGGACGAAAATGACCTAAATGTTCATCCAATGACACAAACACACCTATTGGATGCAGAAGATTGGTTAAAAACTCTAATTGGACAAGAATAAGCCTAGGGAGGACGAAAATGAGCTAAATGTGCATCCAATGACACAAACACACACATTGGATGCACAAGAATGCTTAAAACCCTAATTGGACAAGAATACGATTAGGGAGGACGAAAATGACCTAAATGTTCTTCCAATAACACAAACACACCTATTGGATGCACAAGATTGGTTAAAAACCCTAATTGGACAAGAATAAGCCTAGGGAGGACGAAAATGACCTAAATGTTCATCCAATGACACAAACACACCTATTGGATGCACAAGATTGTATAGAAACCCTAGTTGGACAAGAATAAGCCTTGGGAGGACGAAAATGACCTAAATATTCATCCAATGACACAAATGAACATATTGGACGCACAAGATTGGTTAAAAACCCTAATTGGACAAGAATAAGCCTAGGGAGGACGAAAATGACCTAAATGTTCATCCAATGACACCATTGAACTTATTGGATGCACAAGATTAGTTAAAAACCCTAATGGGACAAGAATAAGGTTAGGGAGGACGAAAATGACCTAAATGTTCATCCAATGTCACAAACACACCTATTGGATGCACAAGATTGGTTAGAAACCCTAATTGGACAAGAATAAGCCTAGGGAGGACGAAAATGACATAAATGTTAATCCAATGACACAAATGAACTTATTGGATGCACAAGATTGGTTAAAAACCCTAATTGGACAAGAATAAGCCTAGGGAGGACGAAAATGACCTAAATGTTCATCCAATCTCACAATTGAACTTATTGGATGCACAAGATTGGTTAAAAACCCTAATTGGACAAGAATAAGCCTAGGGAGGACGAAAATGACCTAAATGTTCATCCAATGACACAAACACACCTATTGGATGCACAAGATTGGTTAAAAACCCTAATTGGACAAGAATAAGCCTAGGGAGGACGAAAATGACCTAAATGTTCATCCAATGACACAAACACACCTATTGGATGCACAAGATTGGTTAGAAACCCTAATTGGACAAGAATAAGCCTAGGGAGGACGAAAATGACCTAAATGTTCATCCAATGACACAAACGAACATATTGGATGCACAAGATTGCTTAAAAACCCTAATTGGACAAGAATAAGCCTAGGGAGGACGAAAATGACCTCAATGTTCATCCAATGACACAAATGAACTTATTGGATGCACAAGATTGCTTAAAAACCCTAATTGGACAAGAATAAGCCTTGGGAGGACGAAAATGACCTAAATGTTCATCCAATGACACAAATAAGCTTATTGGATGCACAAGATTGGTTAAAAACCTTAATTGGACAAGAATAAGCCTAGGGTGGACGAAAATGACCTAAATGTTCATCCAATGACACAAATGAACTTATTGGATGCACAAGATTGGTTAAAAACCCTAATTGGACAAGAATAAGCCTAGGGAGGTCGAAAATGATCTAAATGTTCATCCAATGACACAAATGAATTTATTGGATGCACAAGATTGGTTAAAAACCCTAATTGGACAAGAATAAGCCAAGGGAGGACGAAAATGACCTAAATGTTCATCCAATGACACAAACAGACCTATTGGATGCACAAGATTGGTTAGAAACCCTAATTGGACAAGAATAAGCCTAGGGAGGACGAAAATAACCTAAATGTGCATCCAATGACACAAACACACACATTGGATGCACAAGAATGCTTAAAACCCTAATTGGACAAGAATACGATTAGGGAGGACGAAAATGACCTAAATGTTCATCCAATGACACAAACACACCTATTGGATGCACAAGATTGGTTAAAATCTCTAATTGGACAAGAATAAGCCTAGGGAGGACGAAAATGACCTAAATGTTCATCCAATGACACAAACACACCTATTGGAT
>JBBPBR010000756.1:46499-90853 GCA_037974775.1 Cicer pinnatifidum
ACCTAAATGTGCATCCAATGACACAAACACACACATTGGATGCACAAGAATGCTTAAAACCCTAATTGGACAAGAATACGATTAGGGAGGACGAAAATGACCTAAATGTTCATCCAATGACACAAACACACCTATTGGATGCACAAGATTGGTTAAAATCTCTAATTGGACAAGAATAAGCCTAGGGAGGACGAAAATGACCTAAATGTTCATCCAATGACACAAACACACCTATTGGATTCACAAGATTCGTTTGAAACCCTAATTGGACAAGAATAAGCCTAGGGAGGACGAAAATAACCTAAATGTGCATCCAATGACACAAACACACACATTGGATGCACAAGAATGCTTAAAACCCTAATTGGACAAGAATACGATTAGGGAGGACGAAAATGACCTAAATGTTCATCCAATGACACAAACACACCTATTGGATGCACAAGATAGGTTAAAAACCCTAATTGGACAACAATAAGCATAGGGAGGATGAAAATGACCTAAATGTGCATCCAATGACACAAACACACACATTGGATGCACAAGAATGCTTAAAACCCTAATTGGACAAGAATACGATTAGGGAGGACGAAAAGGACCTAAATGTTCATCCAATGACACAAACACACCTATTGGATGCACAAGATTGGTTAAAAACCCTAATTGCACAAGAATAAGCCTAGGGAGGACGAAAATGACCTAAATGTTCATCCAATGACACAAACACACCTATTGGATGCACAAGATTGGTTAGAAACCCTAATTGGACAAGAATAAGCCTAGGGATGACGAAAATGACCTAAATGTTCATCCAATGACACAAATGAACTTATTGGATGCACTAGATTGCTTAAAAACCCTAATTGGACAAGAATAAGCCTTGGGAGGACGAAAATGACCTAAATGTTCATCCAATGACACAAAGGAACTTATTGGATGCACAAGATTGGTTAAAAACCCTAATTGGACAAGAATAAGGCAAGGGAGGACGAAAATGACCTAAATGTTCATCCAATGACACAAACACACCGATTGGATGCACAAGATTGGTTAAAACCCCTAATTGGACAAGATTAAGCCTAGGGTGGACGAAAATGACCTAAATGTTCATCCAATGACACAAATGAACTTATTGGATGCACAAGATTGCTTAAAAACCCTAATTGGACAAGAATAAGCCTAGGGAGGACGAAAATGACCTAAATGTTCATCCAATGACACAAATGAATTTATTGGATCCACAAGATTGGTTAAAAACCCTAATTGCACAAGAATAAGCCTTGGGAGGACGAAAATGACCTAAATGTTCATCCAATGACACAAATGACCTTATTGGATGCACAAGATTGCTTAAAAACCCTAATTGGACAAGAATAAGCCTAGGGAGGACGAAAATGACCTAAATGTTCATCCAATGACACAAATGAACTTATTGGATGCACAAGATTGGTTAAAAACCCTAATTGGACAAGAATAAGCCTAGGGTGGACGAAAATGACCTAAATGTTCATCCAATTACACAAATGAACTTATTGGATGCACAAGATTGGTTAAAACCCCTAATTGGACAAGCATAAGCCTAGGGAGGACGAAAATGACCTAAATGTTCATCCAATGACACAAAGACACCTATTGGATGCACAAGATAGGTTAGAAACCCTAATTGAACAAGAATAAGCCTAGGGAGGACGAAAATGACCTAAATGTTCATCAAATGACACAAATGAACTTATTGGATGCACAAGATTGCTTAAAAACCCTAATTGGGCACGAATAAGCCTAGGGAGGACGAAAATGACCTAAATGTTCATCCAATGACACAAATGAACTTATTGGATGCACAAGATTGCTTAAAAACCCTAATTGGACAAGAATAAGCCTAGGGAGGACGAAAATGACCTAAATGTTCATCCAATGACACAAATACACCTATTGGATGCACAAGATTGGTTAAAAACCCTAATAGGACAAGAATAAGCCTAGGGAGGACGAAAATGACCTAAATGTTCATCCAATGACACAAATGAACTTATTGGATGCACAAGATTGCTTAAAAACCCTAATTGGACAAGAATAAGCCTAGGGAGGACGAAAATGACCTAAATGTTCATCCAATGACACAAATACACCTATTGGAAGCACAAGATTGGTTATAAACCCTAATTGGACAAGAATAAGCCTAGGGAGGACGAAAATGACCTAAATGTTCATCCAATGACACAAATGAACTTATTGGATGCACAAGATTGGTTAAAAACCCTAATTGGACAAGAATAAGCCTAGGGAGGACGAAAATGACCTAAATGTTCATCCAATGACACAAATGAACTTATTGGATGCACAAGATTGGTTAAAAACCCTAATTGGACAAGAATAAGCCTAGGGAGGACGAAAATGAACTAAATGTTCGTCCAATGACACAAACACACCTATTGGATGCACCAGATTGCTTAAAAACCCTAATTGGACAAGAATAAGACTAGGAAGGACGAAAATGACCTAAATGTTCATCGAATGACACAAATGAACTTATTGGACGCATAAGATTGGTTAAAAACCCTAATTGGACAAGAAATAGCCTAGGGAGGACGAAAATGACCTAAAAGTTCGTCCAATGACACAAACACACCTATTGGATGCACAAGATTGCATAAAAACCCTAATTGGACAAGAATAAGACTAGGGAGGACGAAAATGACCTAAATATTCCTCCAACGACACAAACACACCTATTGGATGCACAAGATTGCATAAAAACCCTAATTGGACAAGAATAAGACTAGGGAGGACGAAAATGACCTAAATGTTCATCCAATGACACAAATGAACTTATTGAATGCACAAGATTGGTAAAAAAACCCTAATCGGACAGGAATAAGCCTAGGGAGGACGAAAATGACCTAAACGTTCATCCAATGACACAAACCCACATATTGGATGCACAAGATTGCTTAAAACCCTAATTGGACAAGAATAAGACTAGGGAGGACGAAAATGACCAAAATGTTCATCCAATGACACAAATGAACTTATTGAATGCACAAGATTGGTTAAAAACCCTAATCGGACAAGAATAAGCCTAGGGAGGACGAAAATGACCTAAATCTTCGTCCAATGACACAAACACACCTATTGGATGCACAAGATTGCATAAAAACCCTAATTGGACAAGAATAAGACTAGGGAGGACGAAAATGACCTAAATGTTCCTCCAATGACACAAACACACCTATTGGATGCACAAGATTGCATAAAAACCCTAATTGGACAAGAATAAGACTAGGGAGGACGAAAATGACCTAAATGTTCATCCAATGACACAAACGAACTTATTGGATGCAAAAGATTGGATAAAAACTCTAATTGGACAAGAATAAGCCTAGGGAGGACGAAAATGACCTAAATGTTCATCCAATGACACAAATGAACTTATTGGATGCACAAGATTGGTTAAAAACCCTAATTGGACAAGAATAAGCCTAGGGAGGACGTAAATGACCTAAATGATCCACCAATGACACAAATGAACTTATTGGATGCACAAGATTGGTTAAAAACCTTAATTGTACAAGAATAAGCCTAGGGAGGACGAAAATGACCTAAATGTCCATCCAATGACACAAATGAACTTATTGGATGCACAAGATTGGTTAAAAACCCTAATTGGACAAGAATAAGCCTAGGGAGGACGAAAATGACCTAAATGTTCATCCAATGACACAAATGAACTTATTGGATGCACAAGATTGGTTAAAAACCCTAATTGGACAAGAATAAGCCTAGGGAGGACGAAAAAGACCTAAATGTTCAACCAACGACACAAATGAACTTATTGGATGCACAAGGTTGGTTAAAAACCCTAATTGGACAAGAATAAGCCTAGGGAGGACGAAAATGACCTAAATGTTCATCCAATGACACAAATGAACTTATTGGATGCACAAGATTGCTTAAAAACCCTAATTGGACAAGAATAAGCCTAGGGAGGACGAAAATGACCTAAATGTCCATCCAATGACACAAATAAACCTATTGGATGCACAAGATTCGTTAGAAACCCTAATTGGACAAGAATAAGCCTAGGGAGGACGAAACTGACCTAAATGTTCATCCAATGACACAAACACACCTATTGGATGCACAAGATTGGTTAAAAACCCAAATTGGACAAGAATAAGCCTAGGGAGGACGAAAATGACCTAAATGTTCATCCAATGACACAAACACACCTATTGGATGCACAAGATTGGTTAAAAACCCTAATTGCACAAGAATAAGCCTAGGGAGGACGAAAATGACCTAAATGTTCATCCAATGACACAAACACACCTATTGGATGCACAAGATTGGTTAGAAACCCTAATTGGACAAGAATAAGCTTAGGGAGGACGAAAATGACCTAAATGTTCATCCAATGACACAAACATACCTATTGGATGCACAAGATTGTTTAGAAACCCTAATTGGACAAGAATAAGCATATGGAGGACAAAAATGACCTAAATGTTCATCCAATGACACAAACACACCTATTGGATGCACAAGATTGGTTAGAAACCCTAATTGGACAAGAATAAGCCTAGGGAGGATGAAAATGACCTAAATATTCATCCAATGACACAAATGAACTTATTGGATGCACAAGATTGCTTAAAACCCTAATTGGACAAGAATAAGACTAGGGAGGACGAAAATGACCTAAATGTTAATCCAACGACACAAATGAACTTATTGGATGCACAAGATTGGTTAAAAACCCTAATTGAACAATAATAAGCCTAGGGAGGATGAAATTGACCTAAATGTTCATCCAATGACACAAACACACCTATTGGATGCACAAGATTGGTTAAAAACCCTAATTGGACAAGAATAAGCCAAGGGAGGACGAAAATGACCTAAATGTTAATCCAATACACAAATGAACTAATTGGATGCACAAGATTAGTTAAAAACCCTAACTGGACAAGAATAAGCCTAGGGAGGACGAAAATGACCTAAATGTTCATCCAATGACACAAACACACCTATTGGATGCACAAGATTGGTACAAAACCCTAATTGGACAAGAATAAGCCTAGGGAGGACGAAATGACCTAAATGTTAATCCAATGAAACAAATGAACTTATTGGATGCACAAGATTGGTTAAAAACCCTAATTGGACAAGAATAAGCCTAGGGAGGATGAAAATGACCTAAATATGCATCCAATGACACAAACACACCTATTGGATGCACAAGATTGGTTAAAAACCCTAATTGGACAAGAATAAGCCTAGGGAGGACGAAAATGACCTAAATGTTCATCCAATGACACAAACACACCTATTGGATGCACAAGATTGGTTAGAAACCCTAATTGGACAAGAATATGCCTTGGGAGGACGAAAATGACCTAAATGTTCATCCAATGACACAAATGAAGTTATGGGATGCACAAGATTGGTTAAAAACCCTAATTCGACAAGAATAAGGCTAGGGGGATCGAAAATGACCTAAATGTTCATCCAATGACACAAACACACCTATTGGATGCACAAGATTGGTTAATAACCCTAATTGGACAAGAATAAGCCTAGGGAGGACGAAAATGACCTAAATGTTCATCCAATGACACAAATGAACTTATTGGATGCACAAGATTGGTTAAAAACCCTAATTGGACAAGAATAAGCCTAGGGAGGACGAAAATGACCTAAATGTTCATCCAATGACACAAACACACCTATTGGATGCACAAGACTGGTTAAAAACCATAATTGCACAAAAATAAGCCTAGGGAGGACGAAAATGACCTAAATGTTCATCCAATGACACAAATGAACTTATTGGATGCACAAGATTGGTTAAAAACCCTAATTGGACAAGAATAAGCCTAGGGTGGACGAAAATGACCTAAATGTTCATCCAATGACACAAATAAACTTATTGGATGCACAAGATTTGTTAAAAACCCTAATTGGACAAGAATAAGCCTAGGGAGGACGAAAATGACCTAAATGTTCATCCAATGACACAAACACACCTATTGGATGCACAAGATTGGTTAAACACCCTAATTGGACAAGAATAAGCCTAGGGAGGACGAAAATGACCTAAATGTTCATCCAATGACATAAACACACATATTGGATGCACAAGATTGGTTAAAAATTCTAACTGGACAAGAATAAGCCTAGGGAGGACGAAAATGACCTAAATGTTCATCCAATGACACAAATGAACTTATTGGATGCACAAGATTGGTTAAAAACCATAATTGGAAAAGAATAAGCCTTGGGAGGTCGAAAATGACCTAAATGTTCATCCAATGACACAAATGAACTTATTGGATGCACAAGATTGGTTAAAAACCCTAATTGGACAAGAATAAGCCTAGGGTGGACGAAAATGACCTAAATGTTCATCCAATGACACAAATGAACTTATTTGATGCACAAGATTGGTTAAAAACCCTAAATGGACAAGAATAAGCCTAGGGAGGACGAAAACGACCTAAATGTTCATCCAATGACACAAACACACCTATTGGATGCAGAAGATTGGTTAAAAACTCTAATTGGACAAGAATAAGCCTAGGGAGGACGAAAATGACCTAAATGTTCATCCAATGACACAAACACACCTATTGGATGCACAAGATTGGTTAGAAACCCTAATTGGACAAGAATAAGCCTAGGGGGGACGAAAATGACCTAAATGTTCATCCAATGACACAAATGAACATATTGGATGCACAAGATTGCTTAAAAACCCTAATTGGACAAGAATAAGCCTAGGGAGGACGAAAATGACCTCAATGTTCATCCAATGACACAAATGAACTTATTGGATGCACAAGATTGCTTAAAAACCCTAATTGGACAAGAATAAGCCTTGGGAGGACGAAAATGACCTAAATGTTCATCCAATGACACAAATAAGCTTATTGGATGCACAAGATTGGTTAAAAACCCTAATTGGACAAGAATATGCCTAGGGTGGACGAAAATGACCTAAATGTTCATCCAATGACACAAATGAACTTATTGGATGCACAAGATTGGTTAAAAACCCTAATTGGACAAGAATAAGCCTAGGGAGGTCGAAAATGATCTAAATGTTCATCCAATGACACAAATGAATTTATTGGATGCACAAGATTTGTTAAAAACCCTAATTGGACAAGAATAAGCCAAGGGAGGACGAAAATGACCTAAATGTTCATCCAACGACACAAACACACCTATTGGATGCACAAGATTGGTTAGAAACCCTAATTGGACAAGAATAAGCCTAGGGAGGATGAAAATAACCTAAATGTGCATCCAATGACACAAACACACACATTGGATGCACAAGAATGCTTAAAACCCTAATTGGACAAGAATACGATTAGGGAGGACGAAAATTACCTAAATGTTCATCCAATGACACAAACACAGCTATTGGATGCACAAGATTGGTTAAAATCTCTAATTGGACAAGAATAAGCCTAGGGAGGACGAAAATGACCTAAATGTTCATCCAATGACACAAACACACCTATTGGATTCACAAGATTCGTTAGAAACCCTAATTGGACAAGAATAAGCCTAGGGAGGACGAAAATAACCTAAATGTGCATCCAATGACACAAACACACACATTGGATGCACAAGATTCGTTAGAAACCCTTATTGGACAAGAATAAGCCTAGGGAGGACGAAAATGACCTAAATGTGCATCCAATGACACAAACACACACATTGGATGCACAAGAATGCTTAAAACCCTAATTGGACAAGAATACGATTAGGGAGGACGAAAATGACCTAAATGTTCATCCAATGACACAAACACACCTATTGGATGCACAAGATAGGTTAAAAATCCTAATTGGACAACAATAAGCCTAGGGAGGATGAAAATGACCTAAATGTTCATCCAATGACACAAAAACACCTAATGGATGCACAAGATTGGTTAAAAACCCTAATTGCACAAAAATAAGCCTAGGGAGGACGAAAATTACCTAAATGTTCATCCAATTACACAAATGAACTTATTGGATGCACAAGATTACTTAAAACCCTAATTGGACAAGAATAAGCCTTGGGAGGACGAAAATGACCTAAATGTTCATCAAATGACACAAACACACCTGTTGGATGCACAAGATTGGTTAAAAACCCTAATTGGACAAGAATAAGCCTAGGGAGGACGAAAATGACCTAAATGTTCATCCAATGACACAAACACACCTATTGGATGCACAAGATTGGTTAAAAACCCTAATTGGACAAGAATAAGCCTAGGGAGGACGAAAATGACCTAAATGTTCATCCAATGACACAAACACACCTATTGGATGCACAAGATTCGTTAGAAACCCTAATTGGACAAGAATAAGCCTAGGGAGGACGAAAATGACCTAAATGTGCATCCAATGACACAAACACACCTATTGGATGCACAAGATAAGTTAAAATCCCTAATTGGGCAAAAATCAGCCTAGGGAGGATGAAAGTGATCTAAATGTTCATCCAATGACACAAAACACCTATTGGATGCACAAGATTGGTTAAAAACCCTAATTGCACAAAATTAAGCCTAGGGAGGACGAAAATGACCTAAATGTTCATCCAATGACACAAATGAACTGATTGGATGCACAAGAATAAGCCTAGGGTGGACGAAAATGACCTAAATGTTCATCCAATGACACAAAGGAACTTATTGGATGCACAAGATTGGTTAAAAACCCTAATTGGACAAGAATAAGCCTAAGGAGGACGAAAATGACCTAAATGTGCATCCAATGACACAAACACACACATTGGATGCACAAGAATGCTTAAAACCCTAATTGGACAAGAATACGATTAGGGAGGACGAAAATGACCTAAATGTTCATCCAATGACACAAACACACCTATTGGATGCACAAGATAGGTTAAAAACCCTAATTGGACAACAATAAGCCTAGGGAGGATGAAAATGACCTAAATGTTCATCCAATGACACAAAAACACCTAATGGATGCACAAGATTGGTTAAAAACCCTAATTGCACAAAAATAAGCCTAGGGAGGACGAAAATTACCTAAATGTTCATCCAATTACACAAATGAACTTATTGGATGCACAAGATTACTTAAAACCCTAATTGGACAAGAATAAGCCTTGGGAGGACGAAAATGACCTAAATGTTCATCAAATGACACAAACACACCTGTTGGATGCACAAGATTGGTTAAAAACCCTAATTGGACAAGAATAAGCCTAGGGAGGACGAAAATGACCTAAATGTTCATCCAATGACACAAACACACCTATTGGATGCACAAGATTGGTTAAAAACCCTAATTGGACAAGAATAAGCATTGGGAATACGAAAATGACCTAAATGTTCATCCAATGACACAAATGAACTTATTGGATGCACAAGATTGCTTAAAACCCTAATTGGACAAGAATAAGACTAGGGACGACGAAAATGACCTAACTATTCATCCAATGAGACAAATGAACTTATTGGATGCACAAGATTGCTTAAAACCCTAATTGGACAAGAATGAGACTAGGGAGGACGAAAATGACCTAAATGTTCATCCAATGACACAAACACACCTATTGGATGCACAAGATTGGTTAGAAACCCTAATTGGACAAGAATAAGCCTTGGGAGGACGAAAATGACCTAAATGTTCATACAATGACACAAATGAACTTATTGGATGCACAAGATTGGTTAAAAACCCTAATTGGACAAGAATAAGCCTAGGGAGGACGAAAATGACCTAAATGTTCATCCAATGACACAAACACACCTATTGGATGCACAAGATTCGTTAGAAACCCTAATTGGACAAGAATAAGCCTAGGGAGGACGAAAATGACCTAAATGTGCATCCAATGACACAAACACACCTATTGGATGCACAAGATAAGTTAAAATCCCTAATTGGGCAAAAATCAGCCTAGGGAGGATGAAAGTGATCTAAATGTTCATCCAATGACACAAAACACCTATTGGATGCACAAGATTGGTTAAAAACCCTAATTGCACAAAATTAAGCCTAGGGAGGACGAAAATGACCTAAATGTTCATCCAATGACACAAATGAACTGATTGGATGCACAAGAATAAGCCTAGGGTGGACGAAAATGACCTAAATGTTCATCCAATGACACAAAGGAACTTATTGGATGCACAAGATTGGTTAAAAACCCTAATTGGACAAGAATAAGCCTAAGGAGGACGAAAATGACCTAAATGTGCATCCAATGACACAAACACACACATTGGATGCACAAGAATGCTTAAAACCCTAATTGGACAAGAATACGATTAGGGAGGACGAAAATGACCTAAATGTTCATCCAATGACACAAACACACCTATTGGATGCACAAGATAGGTTAAAAACCCTAATTGGACAACAATAAGCCTAGGGAGGATGAAAATGACCTAAATGTTCATCCAATGACACAAAAACACCTAATGGATGCACAAGATTGGTTAAAAACCCTAATTGCACAAAAATAAGCCTAGGGAGGACGAAAATTACCTAAATGTTCATCCAATTACACAAATGAACTTATTGGATGCACAAGATTACTTAAAACCCTAATTGGACAAGAATAAGCCTTGGGAGGACGAAAATGACCTAAATGTTCATCAAATGACACAAACACACCTGTTGGATGCACAAGATTGGTTAAAAACCCTAATTGGACAAGAATAAGCCTAGGGAGGACGAAAATGACCTAAATGTTCATCCAATGACACAAACACACCTATTGGATGCACAAGATTGGTTAAAAACCCTAATTGGGCAAGAATAAGCCTAGGGAGGACGAAAATGACCTAAATGTTCATCCAATGACACAAACACACCTATTGGATGCACAAGATTGGTTAAAAACCCTAATTGGACAACAATAAGCCTAGGGAGGACGAAAATGACCTAAATGTTCGTCGAATGACACAAACACACCTATTGGATGCACAAGCTTGGTTAGAAACCCTAATTGCACAAAAATAAGCCTAGGGAGGACGAAAATGACCTAAATGTTCATCCAATGACACAAATGAACTTATTGGATGCACAAGATTGCTTAAAACCCTAATTGGACAAGAATAAGACTATGGAGGACGAAAATGACCTAAATGTTCGTCGAATGACACAAACACACCTATTGGATGCACAAGCTTGGTTAGAAACCCTAATTGGACAAGAATAAGCCTAGGGAGGACGAAAATGACCTAAATGTTCATCCAATGACACAAACACACCTATTGGATGCACAAGATTGGTTAAAAACCCTAATTGGACAACAATAAGCCTAGGGAGGATGAAAATGACCTAAATGTTCATCTAATGACACAAACACATCTATTGGATGCACAAGATTGGTTAAAAACCGTAATTGCACAAAACTAAGCCTAGTGAGGACGAAAATAACCTAAATGTTCATCCAACGACACAAATGAACTTTTTGGATGCACAAGATTGCTTAAAACCCTAATTGGACAAGAATAAGCCTAGGGAGGACGAAAATGACCTAAATGTTCATCCAATGACACAAATGAACTTATTGGATGCACAAGATTGCTTAAAAACCCTAATTGGACAAGAATAAGCCTAGGGAGGACGAAAATGACCTAAATGTTCATCCAATGACACAAATGAACTTATTGGATGCACAAGATTGGTTAAAATTCCAAATTGGACAAGAATAAGCCTAGGGAGGACGAAAATGACCTAAATGTTCATCCAATGACACAAATGAACTTATTGGATGCACAAGATTGCTTAAAAACCCTAATTAGACAAGAATAAGCCTAGGGAGGACGAAAATGACCTAAATGTTCATCCAATGACACCAACACACCTATTGGATGCACAATATTGGTTAGAAACATTAATTGAACAAGAATAAGCCTAGGGAGGACGAAAATGACCTAAATGTTCATCCAATGACACAAATGAACTTATTGGATGCACAAGATTGCTTAAAAACCCTAATTGGACAAGAATAAGCCTAGGGAGGACGAAAATGACCTAAATGTTCATCCAATGACACAAATGAACTTATTGGATGCACAAGATTGCTTAAAAACCCTAATTAGACAAGAATAAGCCTAGGGAGGACGAAAATGACCTAAATGTTCATCCAATGACACCAACACACCTATTGGATGCACAATATTGGTTAGAAACATTAATTGAACAAGAATAAGCCTAGGGAGGACGAAAATGACCTAAATGTTCATCCAATGACACAAATGAACTTATTGGATGCACAAGATTGCTTAAAAACCCTAATTGGACAAGAATAAGCCTAGGGAGGACGAAAATGACCTAAATGTTCATCCAATGACACAAATGAACTTATTGGATGCACAAGATTGGTTAAAAACCCTAATTGAACAAGAATAAGCCTAGGGAGGACGAAAATGACCTAAATGTTCATCAAATGACACAAACACACCTATTGGATGCACAAGATTGGCTTAAAACCCTAATTGGACAAGAATAAGACTAGAGAGGACGAAAATGACCTAAATGTTCATCCAATGACACAAACACACCTATTGGATGCACAAGATTGGTTAAAAACCCTAACTGGACAAGAATAAGCCTAGGGAGGACGAAAATGACTTAAATCTTAATCCAATGACGCAAATGAACTTATTGGATGCACAAGATTGCTTAAAACCCTAATTGGATAAGAATAAGCCTAGGGAGGACGAAAATGACCTAAATGTTCATCCAATGACACAAACACACCTATTGGATGCACAAGATTGGTTAAAAACCCTAATTGGACAACAATAAGCCTAGGGAGGACGAAAATGACCTAAATGTTCATCCAATGACACAAACACACCTATTGGATGCACAAGATTCGTTAGAAACCCTAATTGGACAAGAATAAGCCTAGGGAGGACGAAAATGACCTAAATGTGCATCCAATGACACAAACACACCTATTGGATGCACAAGATAAGTTAAAATCCCTAATTGGGCAAAAATCAGCCTAGGGAGGATGAAAATGATCTAAATGTTCATCCAATGACACAAAACACCTATTGGATGCACAAGATTGGTTAAAAACCCTAATTGCACAAAATTAAGCCTAGGGAGGACGAAAATGACCTAAATGTTCATCCAATGACACAAATGAACTGATTGGATGCACAAGAATAAGCCTAGGGTGGACGAAAATGACCTAAATGTTCATCCAATGACACAAAGGAACTTATTGGATGCACAAGATTGGTTAAAAACCCTAATTGGACAAGAATAAGCCTAGGGAGGACGAAAATGACCTAAATGTGCATCCAATGACACAAACACACACATTGGATGCACAAGAATGCTTAAAACCCTAATTGGACAAGAATACGATTAGGGAGGACGAAAATGACCTAAATGTTCATCCAATGACACAAACACACCTATTGGATGCACAAGATAGGTTAAAATCCCTAATTGGGCAAAAATCAGCCTAGGAAAGATGAAAATGATCTAAATGTTCATCCAATGACACAAAACACCTATTGGATGCACAAGATTGGTTAAAAACCCTAATTGCACAAAATTAAGCCTAGGGACGACGAAAATGACCTAAATGTTCATCCAATGACACAAATGAACTTATTGGATGCACAAGATTGCTTAAAACCCTAATTGGACAAGAATAAGACTAGGGAGGACGAAAATGACCTAAATGTTCATCCAATGACACAAACACACCTATGGGATGCACAAGATTGGTTAAAAACCCTAATTGGACAACAATAAGCCTAGGGAGGACGAAAATGACCTAAATGTTCATCCAATGACACAAACAGACCTATTGGATGCACAAGATTGCTTAAAAACCCTAATTGGACAAGAATAAGCCTAGGGAGGACGAAAATGACTTAAATTTTGATCCAATGATACAAACACACCTATTGGTTGCACCATATTAGTTAAAAACCCTAATTGGACAAGAATAAGCCTAAGGAGGACGAAAATCACCTAAATGTTCATCCAATGACAGAAACACGCCTATTGGATGCACAAGATTGGTTAAAAACCCTAACTGGACAAGAATAAGCCTAGGGAGGACGAAAATGACCTAAATGTTCATCCAATGACACAAATGAACTTATTGGATGCACAAGATTGTTTAAAACCCTAATTGGCCAAGAATAAGACTAGGGAGGACGACAAAGACCTAAATGTTCATCCAATGACACAAACACACCTATTTGATCCACAAGATTGGTTAGAAACCCTAATTGGACAAGAATAAGCCTAGGGAGGACGAAAATGACCTAAATGTTCATCCAATGACACAAATGAACTTATTGGATGCACAAGATTGCTTAAAAACCCTAATTAGACAAGAATAAGCCTAGGGAGGACGAAAATGACCTAAATGTTCATCCAATGACACAAATGAACTTATTGGATGCACAAGATTGGTTAAAAACCCTAATTGGACAAGAATAAGCCTTGGGTGGACGAAAATGACCTAAATGTTCATCCAATTACACAAATGAACTTATTGGATGCACAAGATTGGTTAAAAACCCTAATTGGACAAGAATAAGTCTAGGGAGGACGAAAATGACCTAAATGTTCATCCAATGACACAAACACACCTATTGGATGCACAAGATTGGTTAAAAACCCTAGGGTGGACGAAAATGACCTAAATGTTCATCCAATGACACAAAGGAACTTATTGGATGCACAAGATTGGTTAAAAACCCTAATTGGACAAGAATAAGCCTAGGGAGGACGAAAATGACCTAAATGTTCATCCAATGACACAAAGGAACTTATTGGATGCACAAGATTGGTTAAAAACCCTAATTGGACAAGAATAAGCCTAGGGAGGACGAAAATGACCTAAATGTTTGTCCAATGACACAAACACACCTATTGGATGCACAAGATTGCATAAAAACCCTAATTGGACAAGAATAAGACTAGGGAGGACGAAAATGACCTAAATGTTCATCTAATGACACAAATGAACTTATTGGATGCACAAGATGGGTTGAAAACCCTAATTGGACAAGAATAAGCCTAGGGAGGACGAAAATGACCTAAATGTTCATCCAATGACACAAATGAACTTATTGGATGCACAAGATTGGTTAAAAACCCTAATTGGACAAGAATAAGCCTAGGGAGGACGAAAATGACCTAAATGTTCCTCCTATGACACAAATGAACTTATTGGATGCACAAGATTGGTTAAAAACCCTAATTGGACAAGAATAAGCCTAGGGAAGACGAAAATGACCTAAATGTTCGTCCAGTGACACAAACACACCTATTGGATGCACAAGATTGCATAAAATCCCTAATTGGACAAGAATAAGACTAGGGAGGACGAAAATGACCTAAATGTTCCTCCAATGACACAAACACACCTATTGGATGCACAAGATTGCATAAAAACCCTAATTAGACAAGAATAAGACTAGGGAGGACGAAAATGACCTAAATGTTCATCCAATGACACAAATGAACTTATTGGATCCACAAGATTAGTTAAAAACCCTAATTGGACAAGAATAAGCATATGGAGGACGAAAATGACCTGAATGTTCATCCAATGACAGAAACACACATATTGGATGCACAAGATTGCATAAAAACCCTAATTGGACAAGAATAAGACTAGGGAGGACGACAATGAACTAAATGTTCATCCAATGACACAAATGAACTTATTGGATGCACAAGATTGGTTAAAAACCCTAATTGGACAAGAATAAGCCTAGGGATGACGAAAATGACCTAAATGTTCGTCCAATGACACAAACACACCTATTGGATGCACAAGATTGCATAAAAACCCTAATTGGACAAGAATAAGCCTAGGGAGGACGAAAATGACCTAAATGTTCATCCAATGACACAAATGAACTTATTGGATGCACAAGATTGGTTAAAAACCCTAATTGGACAAGAATAAGCCTAGGGAGGACGAAAATGACCTAAATGTTAAATCAATGACACATATGAACTTATTGGACGCACAAGGTTGGTTAAAAACCCTAATTGGACAAGAATAAGCCTAGGGAGGACGAAAATGACCTAAATGTTCGTCCAATGACACAAACACACCTATTGGATGCACAAGATTGCATAAAAACCCTAATTGGACAAGAATAAGCCTAGGGAAAACGAAAATGACCTAAATGTTCGTCCAATGACACAAACACACCTATTGGATGCACAAGATTTCATAAAAACCCTAATTAGACAAGAATAAGCCTAGGGAGGACGAAAATGACCTAAATGTTCATCCAATGACACAAATGAACTTATTGGATGCACAAGATTGGTTAAAAACCCTAATTGGACAAGAATAAGCCTAGGGTGGATGAAAATGACCTAAATGTTCATCCAATGACACAAACACACCTATTGGATGCACAAGATTGGTTAAAAACCCTAATTGGACAAGAATAAGCCTAGGGAGGACGAAAATGACCTAAATGTTCATCCAATGACACAAATGAACTTATTGGATGCACAAGATTGCTTAAAAACCCTAATTAAACAAGAATAAGCCTAGGGAGGACGAAAATGACCTAAATGTTCATCCAATGACACAAATGAACTTATTGGATGCACAAGATTGCTTAAAAACCCTAATTGGACAAGAATAAGCCTAGGGAGGACGAAAATGACCTAAATGTTCATCCAATGACACAAACCCACCTATTGGATGCACAAGATTGGTTAGAAACCCTAATTGGACAAGAATAAGCCTAGGGAGGACGAAAATGACCTAAATGTTCATCCAATGACACAAACACACCTATTGGATGCACAAGATTGGTTAAAAACCCTAATTGGACAAGAATAAGCCTAGGGTGGACGAAAATTACCTAAATGTTCATCCAATGACACAAATGAACTTATTGGATGCACAAGATTGGTTAAAAACCCTAATTGGACAAGAATAAGCCTAGGGAGGACGAAAATGACCTAAATGTTCATCCAATGACACAAACACACCTATTGGATGCACAAGATTGGTTAGAAACCCTAATTGGACAAGAATAAGCCTAGGGAGGACGAAAATGACCTAAACATTCATCCAATGACACAAATGAACTTATTGGATGCACAAGATTGCTTAAAACCCTAATTGGACAAGAATAAGACTAGGGAGGACGAAAATGACCTAAATGTTCATCCAATGACACAAACACACCTATTGGATGCACAAGATTGGTTTGAAACCCTAATTGAACAAGAAAAAGCCTAGGGAGGACGAAAATGACCTAAATGTTCATCAAATGACACAAATGAACTTATTGGATGCACAAGATTGCTTAAAAACCGTAATTGGACAATATGAAGCCTAGGTAGGACGAAAATGACCTAAATGTTCATCCAATGACACAAATGAACTTATTGGATGCACAAGATTGCTTAAAAACCCTAATTGGACAAGAATAAGCCTAGGGAGGACGAAAATGACCTAAATGTTCATCCAATGACACAAATGAACTTATTGGATGCACAAGATTGCTTAAAAACCCTTATTGGACAAGAATAGGACTAGGGAGGACGAAAATGACCTAAATGTTCATCCAATGACACAAACACACCTATTGGATGCACAAGATTGGTTAGAAACCCTAATTGAACAAGAATAAGCCTAGGGAGGACGAAAATGACCTAAATGTTCATCCAATGACACAAATGAACTTATTGGATGCACAAGATTGCTTAAAAACCCTAATTGGACAAGAATAAGCCTAGGGAGGACGAAAATGACCTAAATGTTCCTCCAATGACACAAATACGCCTATTGGATGCACAAGATTGGTTAGAAACCCTAATTGAACAAGAATAAGCCTAGGGAGGACGAAAATGACCTAAATGTTCATCCAATGACACAAACACACCTATTGGATGCACAAGATTGGTTAAAAACCCTAACTGGACAAGAATAAGCCTAGGGAGGACGAAAATGACTTAAATCTTAATCCAATGACACAAATGAGCTTATTGGATGCACAAGATTGCTTAAAACCCTAATTGGATAAGAATAAGCCTTGGGACGACGAAAATGACCTAAATGTTCATCCAATGACACAAATTAACTAATTGGATGCACAAGATTGGTTAAAAACCATAATTGGACAAGAATAAGCCTTGGGAGGACGAAAATGACCTAAATGTTCATCCAATGACACAAATGAACTTATTGGATGCACAAGATTGGTTAAAAACCCTAATTGGACAAGAATAGGCCTTGGGAGGACGAAAATGACCTAAATGTTCATCCAATGACACAAATGAACTTATTGGATGCACAAGATTGGTTAAAAACCCTAATTGGACAAGAATAAGCCTTGGGAGGACGAAAATGACCTAAATGTTCATCTAATGACACAAATGAACTTATTGGATGCACAAGATTGCTTAAAACCATAATTGGACAAGAATAAGACTAGGGAGGACGAAAATGACCTAAATGTTCATCCAATGACACAAACACACCTATTGGATGCACAAGATTGGTTAGAAACCCTAATTGAACAAGAATAAGCCTAGGGAGGACGAAAATGACTTAAATCTTAATCCAATGACACAAATGAACTTATTGGATGCACAAGATTGCTTAAAACCCTAATTGGACAAGAATAAGACTAGGGAGGACGAAAATGACCTAAATGTTCATCCAATGAGACACAAACACACCTATTGGATGCACAAGATTGGTTAGAAACCCTAATTGGACAAGTATATGCCTAGGGAGGACGAAAATGATCTAAATGTTCATCCAATGACACAAATGAACTTATTGGATGCACAAGATTGCTTAAAAACCCTAATTGGACAAGAATAAGCCTAGGGAGGACGAAAATGACCTAAATGTTCATCCAATGACACAAATGAACTTATTGGATGCACAAGATTGGTTAAAAACGCTAATTGGACAAGAATAAGCCTTGGGTGGACGAAAATGACCTGAATGTTCATCCAATGACACAAATGAACTTATTGGATGCACAAGATTGGATAAAAACACTAATTGGACAAGAATAAGCCTAGGGTGGACGAAAATGACCTAAATGTTCATCCAATTACACAAATGAACTTATTGGATGCACAAGATTGGTTAAAACCCTAATTGGACAAGAATAAGCCTAGGGAGGACGAAAATGACTTAAATTTTCATCCAATGATACAAACACACTTATTGGTTGCACCAGATTAGTTAAAAACCCTAATTGGACAAGAATAAGCCTAAGGAGGACGAAAATCACCTAAATGTTCATCCAATGACAGAAACACGCCTATTGGATGCACAAGATTGGTTAAAAACCCTAACTGGACAAGAATAAGCCTAGGGAGGACGAAAATGACCTAAATGTTCATCCAATGACACAAATGAACTTATTGGATGCACAAGATTGTTTAAAACCCTAATTGGCCAAGAATAAGACTAGGGAGGACGACAAAGACCTAAATGTTCATCCAATGACACAAACACACCTATTTGATCCACAAGATTGGTTAGAAACCCTAATTGGACAAGAATAAGCCTAGGGAGGACGAAAATGACCTAAATGTTCGTCCAATGACACAAATGAACTTATTGGATGCACAAGATTGCTTAAAAACCCTAATTGGACAAGAATAAGCCTTGGGAGGATGAAAATGACCTAAATGTTCATCCAATGACACAAATGAACTTATAGGATGCACAAGATTGCTTAAAACCCTAACTGGACAAGAATAAGACTAGGGAGGACGAAAATGACCTAAATGTTCATCCAATGACACAAACAGACCTATTGGATGCACAAGATTGCTTAAAAACCCTAATTGGACAAGAATAAGCCTAGGGAGGACGAAAATGACTTAAATTTTCATCCAATGATACAAACACACTTATTGGTTGCACCAGATTAGTTAAAAACCCTAATTGGACAAGAATAAGCCTTGGGTGGACGAAAATGACCTGAATGTTCATCCAATGACACAAATGAACTTATTGGATGCACAAGATTGGATAAAAACACTAATTGGACAAGAATAAGCCTAGGGTGGACGAAAATGACCTAAATGTTCATCCAATTACACAAATGAACTTATTGGATGCACAAGATTGGTTAAAACCCTAATTGGACAAGAATAAGCCTAGGGAGGACGAAAATGACTTAAATTTTCATCCAATGATACAAACACACTTATTGGTTGCACCAGATTAGTTAAAAACCCTAATTGGACAAGAATAAGCATAAGGAGGACGAAAATCACCTAAATGTTCATCCAATGACAGAAACACGCCTATTGGATGCACAAGATTGGTTAAAAACCCTAACTGGACAAGAATAAGCCTAGGGAGGACGAAAATGACCTAAATGTTCATCCAATAACACAAATGAACTTATTGGATGCACAAGATTGTTTAAAACCCTAATTGGCCAAGAATAAGACTAGGGAGGACGACAAAGACCTAAATGTTCATCCAATGACACAAACACACCTATTTGATCCACAAGATTGGTTAGAAACCCTAATTGGACAAGAATAAGCCTAGGGAGGACGAAAATGACCTAAATGTTCATCCAATGACACAAATGAACTTATTGGATGCACAAGATTGCTTAAAAACCCTAATTAGACAAGAATAAGCCTAGGGAGGACGAAAATGACCTAAATGTTCATCCAATGACACAAATGAACTTATTGGATGCACAAGATTGCTTAAAAACCCTAATTGGACAAGAACAAGCCTTGGGAGGACGAAAATGACCTAAATGTTCATCAAATGACACAAACACACCTATTGGATGCACAAGATTGGCTTAAAACCCTAATTGGACAAGAATAAGACTAGGGAGGACGAAAATGACCTAAATGTTCATCCAATGACACAAACACAACTATTGGATGCACAAGATTGGTTAAAAACCATAATTGGACAACAATAAGCCTAGGGAGGATGAAAATGACCTAAATGTTCATTTAATGACACAAACACACCTATTGGATGCACAAGATTGGTTAAAAACCCTAATTGGACAACAATAAGCCTAGGGAGGATGAAAATGACCTAAATGTTCATCTAATGACACAAACACACCTATTGGATGCACAAGATTGGTTAAAAACCCTAATTGGACAACAATAAGCCTAGGGAGGATGAAAATGACCTAAATGTTCATCTAATGTCACAAACACACCTATTGGATGCACAAGATTGGTTAAAAACCCTAATTGCACCAAAATAAGCCTAGGGAGGACGAAAATGACCTAAATGTTCATCCAATGACACAAATGAACTTATTGGATGCACAAGATTGCTTAAAAACCCTAATTGGACAAGAATAAGCCTAGGGAGGACGAAAATGACCTAAATGTTCATCCAATGACACAAATGAACTTATTGGATGCACAAGATTGGTTAAAAACCCTAATTGGACAAGAATAAGCCTAGGGAGGACGAAAATGACCTAAGTGTTCATCAAATGACTAAACACACCTATTGGATGCACAAGATTGGTTAGAAACCCTAATTGGACAAGAATAAGCCTAGGGAGGACGAAAACGACCTAAATGTTAATCCAAGGACACAAATGAACTTATTGGATGCACAAGATTGGTTAAAAACCCTAATTGGAAATGAATAAGCCTAGGGAGGACGAAAATGACCTAAATGTTCATCCAATGACACAAACACACCTATTGGATGCACAAGATTGGTTAGAAACCCTAATTGGACAAGAATAAGCCTAGGGAGGACGAAAATGACCTAAATGTTCATCCAATGACACAAACACACCTATTGAATGCACAAGATTGTTTAGAAACCATAATTGGACAAGAATAAGCTTAGGGAGGACAAAAATGACCAAAATGTTCATCCAATGACACAAACACACCTATTGGATGCACAAGATTGTTTAGAAACTCTAATTGGACAAGAATAAGCCTAGGGAGGACGAAAATGACCTAAATGTTCAACCAATGACACAATTGAACTTATTGGATGCACAAGATTGGTTAAAAACCCTAATTGGACAACAATAAGCCTAGGGAGGACGAAAATGACCTAAATGTTCATCCAATGACACAAACACACCTATTGGATGCACAAGATTGGTTAGAAACCCTAATTGGACAAGAATAAGCCTAGGGAGGACGAAAATGACCTAAATGTTCATCCAATGACACAAACACACCTATTGGATGCACAAGATTGGTTAGAAACCCTAATTGGACAAGAATAAGCCTAGGGAGGATGAAAATGACCTAAATGTTCATCCAATGACACAAACACACCTATTGGATGCACAAGATTGGTTAAAAACCCTAATTGGACAAGAATAAGCCTAGGGAGGACAAAAATGACCTATTGTTAATCCAATGACACAAATGAACTTATTGGATGCACAAGCTTGGTTAAAAACCCTAATTGGACAAGAATAAGCCTAGGGAGGATGAAAATGACCTAAATGTTCATCCAATGACACAAATGAACTTATTGGATGCACAAGATTGGTTAAAAACCCTAATTGGACAAGAATAAGCCTAGGGAGGACGAAAATGACCTAAATGTTCATCCAATGACACAAACACACCTATTGGATGCACTAGATCGGTTAGAAACCCTAATTGGACAAGAATAAGCCTAGGGAGGATGAAAATGACCTAAATGTTCATCCAATGACACAAACACACCTATTGGATGCACAAGATTGGTTAAAAACCCTAATTGGACAAGAATAAGCCTAGGGATGACGAAAATGACCTAAATGTTCATCCAATGACACAAATGAACTTATTGGATGCACAAGATTGCTTAAAAACCCTAATTAGACAAGAATAAGCCTAGGGAGGACGAAAATGACCTAAATGTTCATCCAATGACACAAATGAACTTATTGGATGCACAAGATTGCTTAAAAACCCTAATTAGACAAGACTAAGCCTAGGGAGGACGAAAATGACCTAAATGTTCATCCAATGACACAAACACACCTATTGGATGCACAAGATTGGTTAGAAACCCTAATTGGACAAGAATAAGCCTAGGGAGGACGAAAATGACCTAAATGTTCATCCAATGACACAAATGAACTTATTGGATGCACAAGATTGCTTACAACCCTAATTGGACAAGAATACGACTAGGGAGGATGAAAATGACCTAAATGTTCATCGAATGACACAAACACACCTATTGGATGCACAAGATTGGTTAGAAACCCTAATTGGACAAGAATAAGCCTAGGGAGGACGAAAATGACCTAAATGTTCATCCAATGACACAAATGAACTTATTGGATGCACAAGATTGCTTAAAAACCCTAATTGGATAATAAAAAGCCTAGGGAGGACGAAAATGACCTAAATGTTCATCCAATGACACAAATGAACTTATTGGATGCACAAGATTGCTTAAAACCATAATTGGACAAGAATAAGACTAGGGAGGACGAAAATGACCTAAATGTTCATCCAATGACACAAACACACCTATTGGATGCACAAGATTGGTTAGAAACCCTAATTGAACAAGAATAAGCCTAGGGAGGACGAAAATGACTTAAATCTTAATCCAATGACACAAATGAACTTATTGGATGCACAAGATTGCTTAAAACCCTAATTGGACAAGAATAAGACTAGGGAGGACGAAAATGACCTAAATGTTCATCCAATGAGACACAAACACACCTATTGGATGCACAAGATTGGTTAGAAACCCTAATTGGACAAGTATATGCCTAGGGAGGACGAAAATGATCTAAATGTTCATCCAATGACACAAATGAACTTATTGGATGCACAAGATTGCTTAAAAACCCTAATTGGACAAGAATAAGCCTAGGGAGGACGAAAATGACCTAAATGTTCATCCAATGACACAAATGAACTTATTGGATGCACAAGATTGGTTAAAAAACCTAATTGGACAAGAATAAGCCTTGGGAGGACAAAAATGACCTAAATGTTCATCCAATGACACACATGAACTTATTGGATGCACAAGATTGGTTAAAAACCCTAATTGGACAAGAATAAGCCTAGGGTGGAGGAAAATGACCTAAATGTTCATCCAATGACACAAATGAACTTATTGGATGCACAAGATTGCTTAAAAACCCTAATTAGACAAGAATAAGCCTAGGGAGGACGAAAATGACCTAAATGTTCATCCAATGACACAAATGAACTTATTGGATGCACAAGATTGCTTAAAAACCCTAATTAGACAAGAATAAGCCTAGGGAGGACGAAAATGACCTAAATGTTCATCCAATGACACCAACACACCTATTGGATGCACAATATTGGTTAGAAACATTAATTGAACAAGAATAAGCCTAGGGAGGACGAAAATGACCTAAATGTTCATCCAATGACACAAATGAACTTATTGGATGCACAAGATTGCTTAAAAACCCTAATTGGACAAGAATAAGCCTAGGGAGGACGAAAATGACCTAAATGTTCATCCAATGACACAAATGAACTTATTGGATGCACAAGATTGCTTAAAAACCCTAATTAGACAAGAATAAGCCTAGGGAGGACGAAAATGACCTAAATGTTCATCCAATGACACCAACACACCTATTGGATGCACAATATTGGTTAGAAACATTAATTGAACAAGAATAAGCCTAGGGAGGACGAAAATGACCTAAATGTTCATCCAATGACACAAATGAACTTATTGGATGCACAAGATTGCTTAAAAACCCTAATTGGACAAGAATAAGCCTAGGGAGGACGAAAATGACCTAAATGTTCATCCAATGACACAAATGAACTTATTGGATGCACAAGATTGTTTAAAACCCTAATTGGCCAAGAATAAGACTAGGGAGGACGACAAAGACCTAAATGTTCATCCAATGACACAAACACACCTATTTGATCCACAAGATTGGTTAGAAACCCTAATTGGACAAGAATAAGCCTAGGGAGGACGAAAATGACCTAAATGTTCATCCAATGACACAAATGAACTTATTGGATGCACAAGATTGCTTAAAAACCCTAATTAGACAAGAATAAGCCTAGGGAGGACGAAAATGACCTAAATGTTCATCCAATGACACAAATGAACTTATTGGATGCACAAGATTGGTTAAAAACCCTAATTGGACAAGAATAAGCCTTGGGTGGACGAAAATGACCTAAATGTTCATCCAATTACACAAATGAACTTATTGGATGCACAAGATTGGTTAAAAACCCTAATTGGACAAGAATAAGTCTAGGGAGGACGAAAATGACCTAAATGTTCATCCAATGACACAAACACACCTATTGGATGCACAAGATTGGTTAAAAACCCTAGGGTGGACGAAAATGACCTAAATGTTCATCCAATGACACAAAGGAACTTATTGGATGCACAAGATTGGTTAAAAACCCTAATTGGACAAGAATAAGCCTAGGGAGGACGAAAATGACCTAAATGTTCATCCAATGACACAAAGGAACTTATTGGATGCACAAGATTGGTTAAAAACCCTAATTGGACAAGAATAAGCCTAGGGAGGACGAAAATGACCTAAATGTTCATCCAATGACACAAACACACCGATTGGATGCACAAGATTGGTTAAAACCCCTAATTGGACAAGAATAAGCCGAGGGGGTGGACGAAAATGACCTAAATGTTCATCCAAAGACACAAATGAACTTATTGGATGCACAAGATTGCTTAAAAACCATAATTGGACAAGAATAAGCCTAGGGAGGACGAAAATGACCTAAATGTTCATCCAATGACACAAATGAACTTATTGGATGCACAAGATTGCTTAAAAACCCTAATTGGACAAGAATAAGACTAGGGAGGACGAAAATGACCTAAATGTTCATCCAATGACACAAACACACCTATTGGATGCACAAGATTGGTTAAAAACTCTAATTGGACAAGAATAAGCCTAGGGAGGACGAAAATGACCTAAATGTTCATCCAATGACACAAACACACCTATTGGATGCACAAGATTGGTTAAAAATCCTAATTGTTGGATAAGAATAAGCATAGGGAGGACGAAAATGACCTAAATGTTCATCCAATGACACAAACACACCTATTGGATGCACAAGATTTGTTAGAAACCCTAATTGGACAAGAATAAGCCTAGGGAGGACGAAAATGACCTAAATGTTCATCCAATGACACAAACACACCTATTGGATGCACAAGATTGGTTAAAAACCCTAATTGGACAAGAATAAGCCTAGGGAGGACGAAAATAACCTAAATTTTCATCCAATGACATAAACACACCTATTGGATGCACAAGATTGGTTAAAAACCGTAATTGGACAAGAATAAGCCTAGGGAGGACGAAAATAACCTAAATTTTCATCCAATGACACAAATACACCTATTGGATGCACAAGATTGGTTAGAAACCCTAATTGGACAAGAATAAGCCTAGGGAGGACGAAAATGACCTAAATGTTCATTCAATAACACAAATGAACTTATTGGATGCACAAGATTGCTTAAAAACCCTAATTAGACAAGAATAAGCCTAGGGAGGACGAAAATGACCTAAATGTTCATCCAATGACACAAATGAACTTATTGGATGCACAAGATTGCTTAAAAACCCTAATTGGACAAGAATAAGCCTAGAGAGGACGAAAACGACCTAAATGTTCATCCAATGACACAAACACACCTATTGGATGCACAAGATTGGTTAGAAACCCTAATTGGACAAGAATAAGCCTAGGGAAGACGAAAATGACCTAAATGTTCATCCAATGACACAAACACACCTATTGGATGCACAAGATTGGTTAGAAACCCTAATTGGACAAGAATAAGCCTAGGGAGGACGAAAATGACCTAAATGTTCATCCAATGACACAAACACACCTATTGGATGCACAAGATTGGTTAAAAACCCTAATTGGACAAGAATAAGCCAAGGGTGGACGAAAATGACCTAAATGTTCATCCAATGACACAAATACACCTATTGGATGCACAAGATTGGTTAAAAACCCTAATTGGACAAGAATAAGCCTAGGGAGGACGAAAATGACCTAAATGTTCATCCAATGACACAAATGAACTTATTGGATGCACAAGATTGCTTAAAAACCCTAATTGGACAAGAATAAGCCTAGGGAGGACGAAAATGACCTAAATGTTCATCCAATGACACAAATACACCTATTGGATGCACAAGATTGGTTAGAAACCCTAATTGGACTAGAATAAGCCTAGGGAGGACGAAAATGACCTAAATGTTCATCCAATGACACAAATGAACTTATTGGATGCACAAGATTGCTTAAAAACCCTAATTGGACAAGAATAAGCCTAGGGAGGACGAAAATGACCTAAATGTTCATCCAATGACACAAATACACCTATTGGATGCACAAGATTCGTTAGAAACCCTAATTGGACAAGAATAAGCCTAAGGAGGACGAAACTGACCTAAATGTTCATCCAATGACACAAATACACCTATTGGATGCACAAGATTGGTTAAAAACCCTAATTGGACAAGAATATGCCTAGGGAGGACGAAAATGACCTAAATGTTCATCCAATGACACAAATGAACTTATTGGATGCACAAGATTGCTTAAAAACCCTAATTGGACAAGAATAAGCCTAGGGAGGACGAAAATGACCTAAATGTTCATCCAATGACACAAATACACCTATTGGATGCACAAGATTCGTTAGAAACCCTAATTGGACAAGAATAAGCCTAGGGAGGACGAAACTAACCTAAATGTTCATCCAATGACACAAACGCACCTATTGGATGCACAAGATTGGTTAAAAACCCTAATTGGACAAGAATAAGCCTAGGGAGGACGAAAATGACCTAAATGTTCATCCAATAACACAAATGAACTTATTGGATGCACAAGATTGCTTAAAAACCCTAATTTGACAAGAATAAGCCTAGGGAGGACGAAAATGACCTAAATGTTCATCCAATGACACAAATACACCTATTGGATGCACAAGATTGGTTAGAAACCCTAATTGGACAAGAATAAGCCTAGGGAGGACGAAACTCACCTAAATGTTCATCCAATGACACAAACACACCTATTGGATGCACAAGATTGGTTAAAAACCCTAATTGGACAAGAATAAGCCTAGGGAGGACGAAAATGACCTAAATGTTCATCCAATGACACAAATTAACTTATTGGGTGCACAAGATTTGTTAAAAACCCTAATTTGACAAGAATAAGCCTTGGGAGGACGAAAATGACCTAAATGTTCATCCAATGACACAAATGAACTTATTGGATGCACAAGATTGGTTAATAACCCTAATTGGACAAGAATAAGCCTAGGGAGGACGAAAATGACCTAAATGTTCATCCAATGACACAAATGAACTTATTGGATGCACAAGATTGCTTAAAAACCCTAATTGGACAAGAATAAGCCTAGGGAGGACGAAAATGACCTAAATGTCCATCCAATGACAAAAATACACCTATTGGATGCACAAGATTTGTAAGAAACCCTAATTGGACAAGAATAAGCCTAGGGAGGACGAAACTGACCTAAATGTTCATCCAATGACACAAACACACCTATTGGATGCACAAGATTGGTTAAAAACGCTAATTGGACAAGAATAAGCCTAGGGAGGACGAAAATGACCTAAATGTTCATCCAATGACACAAATACACCTATTGGATGCACAAGATTGGTTAAAAACCCTAATTGGACAAGAATATGCCTAGGGAGGACGAAAATGAACTAAATGTTCATCCAATGACACAAATGAACTTATTGGATGCACAAGATTGCTTAAAAACCCTAATTGGACAAGAATAAGCCTAGGGAGGACGAAAATGACCTAAATGTTCATCCAATGACACAAATGAACTTATTGGATGCACAAGATTGCTTAAAAACCCTAATTGGACAAGAATAAGCCTAGGGAGGACGAAAATGACCTAAATGTTCATCCAATGACACAAATACACCTATTGGATGCACAAGATTGGTTAGAAACCCTAATTGGACAAGAATAAGACAAGGGAGGACGAAAATGACCTAAATGTTCATCCAATGACACAAACACACTTATTGGATGCACAAGATTGGTTAAAAACCATAATTGGACAAGAATAAGCCTAGGGAGGACGAAAATGACCTAAATGTTCATCCAATGACACAAATGAACTTATTGGATGCACAAGATTGCTTAAAAACCCTAATTGGACAAGAATAAGCCTAGGGAGGACGAAAATGACCTAAATGTTCATCCAATGACACAAATGAACTTATTGGATGCACAAGATTGCTTAAAAACCCTAATTGGACAAGAATAAGCCTAGGGAGGACGAAAATGACCTAAATGTTCATCCAATGACACAAAGACACCTATTGGATGCACAAGATTGATTAAAAACCCTAATTGGACAAGAATATGCCTAGGGAGGACGAAAATGACCTAAATGTTCATCCAATGACACAAATGAACTTATTGGATGCACAAGATTGGTTAAAAACCCTAATTGGACAAGAATAAGCCTAGGGAGGACGAAAATGACCTAAATGTTCATCCAATGACACAAACACAACTATTGGATGCACTAGATTGGTTAGGAACCCTAATTGGACAAGAATAAGCCTACGGATGACGAAAATGACCTAAATGTTAATCCAATGACACAAATGAACTTATTGGATGCACAAGATTGGTTAAAAACACTAATTGGCCAAGAATAAGCCTAGGGAGGACGAAAATGACCTAAATGTTCATCAAATGACTAAACACACCTATTGGATGCACAAGATTGGTTAGAAACCCTAATTTGACAAGAATAAGCCTAGGGAGGACGAAAATGACCTAAATGTTCATCCAATGACACAAACACACCTATTGGATGCACAAGATTGGTTAAAAACCCTAATTGGACAATAATAAGCATAGGGAGGACGAAAATGACCTAAATGTTCATCCAATGACACAAACACACCTATTGGATGCACAAGATTGGTTAGAAACCCTAATTGGACAAGAATAAGCCTAGGGAGGACGAAAATGACCTAAATGTTCATCCAATGACACAAACACACCTATTGGATGCAAAAGATTTGTTAGAAACCCTAATTGGACAAGAATAAGACTAGGGAGGACGAAAATGACCTAAATGTTCATCAAATGATACAAACACACCTATTGGATGCACAAGATTGATTAAAAACACTAATTGGACAAGAATAAGCATAGGGAGGACGAAAATGACCTAAATGTTCATCCAATGACACAAACACACCTATTGGATGCACAAGATTGGTTAGAAACCCTAATTGGACAAGAATAAGCCTAGGGAGGACGAAAATGATCTAAATGTTCATCCAATGTCACAAATGAACTTATTGGATGCACAAGATTGCTTAAAAACCCTAATTGGACAAGAATAAAACTAGGGAGGACGAAAATGACCTAAATGTTCATCCAATGACACAAACACACCTATTGGATGCACAAGATTGGTTAGAAACCCTAATTGGACAAGAATAAGCCTAGGGAGGACGAAAATGACCTAAATGTTCATCCAATGACACAAATGAACTTATTGGATGCACAAGATTGCTTAAAAATCCTAATTGGACAAGAATAAGCCTAGGGAGGACGAAAATGACCTAAATGTTCGTCCAATGACACAAATGAACTTATTGGATGCACAAGATTGCTTAAAAACCCTAATTGGACAAGAATAAGCCTTGGGAGGACGAAAATGACCTAAATGTTCATCCAATGACACAAAGGAACTTATTGGATGCACAAGATTGGTTAAAAACCATAATTGGACAAGAATAAGCCAAGGGAGGACGAAAATGACCTAAATGTTCATCCAATGACACAAACACACCGATTGGATGCACAAGATTGGTTAAAACCCCTAATTGGACAAGAATAAGCCTAGGGTGGACGAAAATGACCTAAATGTTCATCCAATGATACAAATGACCTTATTGGATGCACAAGATTGCTTAAAAACCCTAATTGGACAAGAATAAGCCTAGGGAGGACGAAAATGACCTAAATGTTCATCCAATGACACAAATGAACTTATTGGATGCACAAGATTGTTTAAAACCCTAATTGGCCAAGAATAAGACTAGGGAGGACGACAAAGACCTAAATGTTCATCCAATGACACAAACACACCTATTTGATCCACAAGATTGGTTAGAAACCCTAATTGGACAAGAATAAGCCTAGGGAGGACGAAAATGACCTAAATGTTCGTCCAATGACACAAATGAACTTATTGGATGCACAAGATTGCTTAAAAACCCTAATTGGACAAGAATAAGCCTTGGGAGGATGAAAATGACCTAAATGTTCATCCAATGACACAAATGAACTTATAGGATGCACAAGATTGCTTAAAACCCTAACTGGACAAGAATAAGACTAGGGAGGACGAAAATGACCTAAATGTTCATCCAATGACACAAACACACCTATTGGATGCACAAGATTCGTTAGAAACCCTAATTGGACAAGAATAAGCCTAGGGCGGACGAAAATGACCTAAATGTGCATCCAATGACACAAACACACACATTGGATGCACAAGAATGCTTAAAACCCTAATTGGACAAGAATACGATTAGGGAGGACGAAAAAGACCTAAATGTTCATCCAATGACACAAACGCTCCTATTGGATGCACAAGATAGGTTAAAAACCCTAATTGGACAAAAATAAGCCTACGGAGGATGAAAATGACCTAAATGTTCATCCAATGACACAAAAACACCTAATGTATGCACAAAATTGGTTAAAAACCCTAATTGCACAAAAATAAGCCTAGGGAGGACGAAAATTACCTAAATGTTCATCCAATTACACAAATGAACTTATTGGATGCACAAGATTACTTAAAACCCTAATTGGACAAGAATAGGCCTTGGGAGGACGAAAATGACCTAAATGTTCATCAAATGACACAAACACACCTGTTGGATGCACAAGATTGGTTAAAAACCCTAATTGGACAAGAATAAGCCTAGGGAGGACGAAAATGACGTAAATGTTCATCCAATGACACAAACACACCTATTGGATGCACAAGATTGGTTAAAAACCCGAATTGGACAAGAATAAGCCTAGGGAGGACGGAAATGACCTAAATGTTCATCCAATGACACAAACACACCTATTGTATGCACAAGATTCGTTAGAAACCCTAATTGGACAAGAATAAGCCTAGGGAGGACGAAAATGACCTAAATGTGCATCCAATGACACAAACACAACTATTGGATGCACAAGATTGGTTCAAAACCCTAATTGGACAAGATTAAGTGTAGGGAGGACGAAAATGACCTAAATGTTTATCCAATGACACAAACACACCTATTGGATGCACAAGATTGGTTCAAAACCCTAATGGGACAAGAATTAGCCTAGGGAGGACGAAAATGACCTAAATGTTAATCCAATGAAACAAACACATCTATTGGATGCACAAGATTGGTTATAAACCCTAATTGGACAAGAATAAGCATGAAGAGGACAAAAATGACCTAAATGTTCATCCAATAACACAAACACAACTATTGGATGCACAACGTTGGTTATAAACCCTAATTGGACAAGAATAAGCATGAAGAGGACCAAAATGACCTAAATGTTCATCCAATAACACAAACACAATTATTGGATGCACAAGATTGGTTCAAAACCCTAATTGGACAACATTAAGTGTAGGGAGGACGAAAATGACCTAAATGTTTATCCAATGACACAAACACACCTATTGGATGCACAAGATTGGTTAAAAACCCTAATGGGACAAGAATAAGCCTAGGGAGGACGAAAATGACCTAAATGTTTGTCCAATGACACAAACACACCTATTGGATGCACAAGATTGGTTAAAACCCCTAATGGGAAAAGAATAAGCCTAGGGAGGACGAAAATGACCTAAATGTTTATCCAATGACACAAACACACCTATTGGATGCACAAGATTAGTTAAAAACCCTAATTGGACAAGAATAAGCCTAGGGAGGACAAAAATAACCTAATTGTTCATCCAATGACACAACTGAACCTATTGGATGCACCAGATTGGTTAAAAACCCTAATTGGTCAAGAATAAGCCTAGGGAGGACAAAAATAACCTAATTGTTCATCCAGTGACACAAACGAACCTATTGGATGCACAAGATTGGTTAAAAACCCTAATTGATCAAGAATAAGCCTAGAGAGGACGAAAATAACCTAAATGTTCATCGAATGACACAAACGAACTAATTTGATGCACAAGATTGGTTAAAAACCCAAATTGGACAAGAATAAGCCTATGGATGGCGAAAATGACCTAAATGTTTATCCAATGACTCAAACACACCTATTGGATGCACAAGATTTGTTAAAAACACTAATTGGACAAGAATAAGCCTAGTGAGGACGAAAATGACCTAATTGTTCATCCAATGACACAAACACACCTATTGGATGCACAAGGTTGGTTAAAAACCCTAATTAGAGAAGATTAAGCCTAGAGAGGACGAAAATGACCTAAATGTTAATCCAATGACGCAAACAAACCTATTGGATACAAAAGATTGGTTAAAAACCCTAATTAGAGAAGATTAAGCCTAGGGACGACGAAAATGAGACACATCTATTGGATGCACAAGATTGGTTATAAACCCTAATTGGACTAGAATAAGAATGAAGATGACAAAAATGACCTATATGTTCATCCAATAACACAAACACAAATATTGGATGCACAAGATTGGTTCAAAACCCTAATTGGACAAGATTAAGTGTAGGGAGGACGAAAATGACCTAAATGTTTATCCAATGACACAAACACACCTATTGGATGCATAAGATTGGTTCAAAACCCTAATGGGACAAGAATTAGCCTAGGGAGGACGAAAATGGCCTAATTGTTCATCCAATGACACAAACACACCTATTGGATGCACAAGATTTGTTAAAAACCCTAATGGGGCAAGAATAAGCCTAGGGAGGACGAAAATGACATAAATGTTTATCCAATGACACAAACACACCTATTGGATGCACAAGATTGGTTCAAAACCCTAATTGGACAAGAATAAGCCTAGGGAGGACTAAAATGACCTAAATGTTCATCCAATGACACAAACACACCTATTGGATGCACAAGATTGGTTAAAAACCCTAATTTGACAAGATTAAGTGTAGGGAGGACGAAAATGACATAAATGTTCATCCAATGACACAAACGAACTTATTTGATGCATAAGATTGGTTCAAAACCCTAATGGGACAAGAATAAGCCTAGGGAGGACGAAAATGGCCTAAATGTTTA
The DNA here is from genome assembly GCA_037974775.1 of Cicer pinnatifidum. Lineage (NCBI taxonomy): Eukaryota > Viridiplantae > Streptophyta > Magnoliopsida > Fabales > Fabaceae > Cicer > Cicer pinnatifidum. The sequence goes on from JBBPBR010000756.1 coordinate 80,832, forward strand.
TCCAATGACACAAACACACCTATTGGATGCACAAGATTGGTTAAAAACCCTAATTGGACAAGAATAAGCCTTGGGCGGACAAAAATAACCTAATTGTTCATCCAATGACACAAACGAACCTATTTGATGCACAAGATTTGTTAAAAACCCTAATTGGTCAATAATAAGCCAAGGGAGGACGAAAATGACCTAATTGTTCATCCAATGACACAAACACACCTAATTTGATGTACAAGATTGGTTAAAAACCCTAATTGGACAAGAAAATGACCTAAATGTTTATCCAATGACACAAACACAACTATTGGATGCACAAGATTGGTTCAAAACTCTAATTGGACAAGATTAAGTGTAGGGAGGACGAAAATGACCTAAATGTTTATCCAATGACACAAACACACCTATTGGATGCACAAGATTGGTTCAAAACCCTAATGGGACAAGAATTAGCCTAGGGAGGACGAAAATGACCTAATTGTTCATCCAATGACACAAACACAACTATTGGATGCACAAGATTAGTTAAAAAACCTAGTGGAACAAGAATAAGCCTAGGAATGACGAAAATGACCTAAATGTTTATCCCATGACACAAACACACCTATTGGATGCACAAGATTGGTTCAAAACCCTAATGGGACAAGAATAAGCCTAGGGAGGACGAAAATGACCTAAATGTTTATCCAATGACACAAACACACCTATTGGATGCACAAGATTGGTTAAAAACCCTAATTGGACAAGAATAAGCCTTGGGCGGACAAAAATAACCTAATTGTTCATCCAATAACACAAACGAACCTATTTGATGCACAAGATTTGTTAAAAACCCTAATTGGTCAATAATAAGCCTAGGGAGGACGAAAATGACCTAATTGTTCATCCAATGACACAAACACACCTAATTTGATGTACAAGATTGGTTAAAAACCCTAATTGGGCAAGAATAAGCCTATGGATGGCGAAAATGACCTAAATGTTTATCCAACGACACAAACACACCTATTGGATGTACAAGATTTGTTAAAAACCCTAATGGGGCAAGAATACGCCTAGGGAGGACGAAAATGACCTAAATGCTTGTCCAATGACACAAACACACCTATTGGATGCACAAGATTGGTTCAAAACCCTAATTGGACAAGAATAAGCCTAGGGAGGACTAAAATGACCTAAATGTTCATCCAATGACACAAACACACCTATTGGATGCACAAGATTGGTTAAAAACCCTAATTTGACAAGATTATGCGTAGGGAGGAAGAAAATGACATAAATGTTCATCCAATGACACAAACGAACTTATTTGTTACATAAGATTGGTTAAAAACCCAAATTGGACAAGAATAAGCCTACGGAGGACGAAAATGACCTAATTGTTCATCCAATGACACAAACACACCTATTGGATGCACAAGATTGGTTAAAAACCCTAATTGGACAAGAATAAGCCTTGGGAGGACAATAATAACCTAATTGTTCATCCAATGACACAAACGAACCTATTGGATGCACAAGATTTGTTAAAAACCCTAATTGGTCAATAATAAGCCTTGGGAGGACGAAAATGACCTAATTGTTCATCCAATGACACAAACACACCTATTGGATGCACAAGATTGGTTAAAAACCCTAATTGGACAAGAATAAGCCTAGGGTGGACGAAAATGACCTAATTGTTCATCCAATGACACAAACGCACCTATTGGATCCACAAGATTGGTTAAAAACCCTAATTAGACAAGAATAAGCCTAGGGAGGACAAAAATAACCTAATTGTTCATCCAATGACACAAACGACCCTATTGGATACACAAGATTGGTTAAAAACCCTAATTGGTCAATAACAAGCCTAGGGAGGACGAAAATGACCTAATTGTTCATCCAATGACACAAACACACCTATTGGATGCACAAGATTGGTTAAAAACCCTATTTGGACAAGAATAAGCCTTGGGAGGACAAAAATAACCTAATTGTTCATCCAATGACACAAACGAACCTATTGGATGCACAAGATTTGTTAAAAACCCTAATTGGTCAATAATAAGCCTAGAGGACGAAAATGACCTAATTGTTCATCCAATGGCACAAACACACCTAATTTGATGCACAAGATTGGTTAAAAACCCTAATTGGACAAGAATAAGCCTATGGATGGCGAAAATGACCTAATTGTTCATCCAATGACACAAACGAACCTCTTGGATGCACAAGATTGGTTAAAAACCCTAATTGTTCAAGAATAAGCCTATGGATGGCGAAAATGACCTAAATGTTTATCCAATGACACAAACACACCTATTGGATGCACAAGATTTGTTAAAAACCCTAATGGGGCAAGAATAAGCCTAGGGAGGACGAAAATGACCTAAATGTTTATCCAATGACACAAACACACCTATTGGATGCACAAGATTGGTTCAAAACCCTAATTGGACAAGAATAAGCCTAGGGACGACTAAAATGACCTAGATGTTCATCCAATGACACAAACACACCTATTGGATGCACAAGATTGGTTAAAAACCCTAATTTGACAAGATTAAGTGTAGGGAGGACGAAAATGACATAAATGTTCATCCAATAACACAAACGAACTTATTTGATGCATAAGATTGGTTAAAAACCCTAATTGGACAAGAATAAGACTAGGGAGGACGAAAATGACCTAATTGTTCATCGAATGACACAAACACACCTATTGGATGCACAAGATTGGTTAAAAACCCTAATTGGACAAGAATAAGCCTTGGGAGGACAAAAATAACCTAATAGTTCATCCAATGACACAAACGAACCTATTGGATGCACAAGATTTGTTAAAAACCCTAATTGGTCAATAATAAGCCTAGGGAGGACGAAAATGACCTAATTGTTCATCCAATGACACAAACACACCTAATTTGATGCACAAGATTGGTTAAAAACCCTAATTGGACAAGAATAAGCCTATTGATGGCAAAAATGACCTAAATATTTATCCAATGACACAAACACACCTATTGGATGCACAAGATTTGTTAAAAACCCTAATTGGACAAGAATAAGCCTAGGGTGGACGAAAATGACCTAATTGTTCATCCAATGACACAAACGCACCTATTGGATCCACAAGATTGGTTAAAAACCCTAATTAGACAAGAATAAGCCTAGGGAGGACAAAAATAACCTAATTGTTCATCCAATGACATAAACGACCCTATTGGATACACAAGATTGGTTAAAAACCCTAATTGGTCAATAACAAGCCTAGGGAGGACGAAAATGACCTAATTGTTCATCCAATGACACAAACACACCTATTGGATGCACAAGATTGGTTAAAAACCCTAATTGGACAAGAATAAGCCTTGGGAGGACAAAAATAACCTAATTGTTCATCCAATGACACAAACGAACCTATTGGATGCACAAGATTTGTTAAAAACCCTAATTGGTCAATAATAAGCCTAGGCAGGACGAAAATGACCTAATTGTTCATCCAATGGCACAAACACACCTAATTTGATGCACAAGATTGGTTAAAAACCCTAATTGGACAAGAATAAGCCTATGGATGGCGAAAATGACCTAATTGTTCATCCAATGACACATACGAACCTATTGGATGCACAAGATTGGTTAAAAACCCTAATTGTTCAAGAATAAGCCTATGGATGGCGAAAATGACCTAAATGTTTATCCAATGACACAAACACACCTATTGGATTCACAAGATTTGTTAAAAACCCTAATGGGGCAAGAATAAGCCTAGGGAGGACGAAAATGACCTAAATGTTTATCCAATGACACAAACACACCTATTGGATGCACAAGATTGGTTCAAAACCTTAATTGGACAAGAATAAGCCTAGGGACGACTAAAATGACCTAAATGTTCATCCAATGACACAAACACACCTATTGGATGCACAAGATTGGTTAAAAACCCTAATTTGACAAGATTAAGTGTAGGGAGGACGAAAATGACATAAATGTTCATCCAATAACACAAACGAACTTATTTGATGCATAAGATTGGTTAAAAACCCTAATTGGACAAGAATAAGACTAGGGAGGACGAAAATGACCTAATTGTTCATCGAATGACACAAACACACCTATTGGATGCACAAGATTGGTTAAAAACCCTAATTGGACAAGAATAAGCCTTGGGAGGACAAAAATAACCTAATTGTTCATCCAATGACACAAACGAACCTATTGGATGCCCAAGATTTGTTAAAAACCCTAATTGGTCAATAATAAGCCTAGGGAGGACGAAAATGACCTATTTGTTCATCCAATGACACAAACACACCTAATTTGATGCACAAGATTGGTTAAAAACCCTAATTGGACAAGAATAAGCCTATTGATGGCGAAAATGACCTAAATATTTATCCAATGACACAAACACACCTATTGGATGCACAAGATTTGTTAAAAACCCTAATTGGACAAGAATAAGCCTAGGGTGGACGAAAATGACCTAATTGTTCATCCAATGACACAAACGCACCTATTGGATCCACAAGATTGGTTAAAAACCCTAATTAGACAAGAATAAGCCTAGGGAGGACAAAAATAACCTAATTGTTCATCCAATGACACAAACGACCCTATTGGATACACAAGATTGGTTAAAAACCCTAATTGGTCAATAACAAGCCTAGGGAGGACGAAAATGACCTAATTGTTCATCCAATGACACAAACACACCTATTGGATGCACAAGATTGGTTAAAAACCCTATTTGGACAAGAATAAGCCTTGGGAGGACAAAAATAACCTAATTGTTCATCCAATGACACAAACGAACCTATTGGATGCACAAGATTTGTTAAAAACCCTAATTGGTCAATAATAAGCCTAGGGAGGACGAAAATGACCTAATTGTTCATCCAATGGCACAAACACACCTAATTTGATGCACAAGATTGGTTAAAAACCCTAATTGGACAAGAATAAGCCTATGGATGGCGAAAATGACCTAATTGTTCATCCAATGACACAAACGAACCTATTGGATGCACAAGATTGGTTAAAAACCCTAATTGTTCAAGAATAAGCCTATGGATGGCGAAAATGACCTAAATGTTTATCCAATGACACAAACACACCTATTGGATGCACAAGATTTGTTAAAAACCCTAATGGGGCAAGAATAAGCCTAGGGAGGACGAAAATGACCTAAATGTTTATCCAATGACACAAACACACCTATTGGATGCACAAGATTGGTTCAAAACCCTAATTGGACAAGAATAAGCCTAGGGACGACTAAAATGACCTAAATGTTCATCCAATGACACAAACACACCTATTGGATGCACAAGATTGGTTAAAAACCCTAATTTGACAAGATTAAGTGTAGGGAGGACGAAAAAGACATAAATGTTCATCCAATAACACAAACGAACTTATTTGATGCATAAGATTGGTTAAAAACCCTAATTGGACAAGAATAAGACTAGGGAGGACGAAAATGACCTAATTGTTCATCGAATGACACAAACACACCTATTGGATGCACAAGATTGGTTAAAAACCCTAATTGGACAAGAATAAGCCTTGGGAGGACAAAAATAACCTAATTGTTCATCCAATGACACAAACGAACCTATTGGATGCACAAGATTTGTTAAAAACCCTAATTGGACAAGAATAAGCCTAGGGTGGACGAAAATGACCTAATTGTTCATCCAATGACACAAACACACCTATTGGATGCACAAGATTGGCTAAAAACCCTAATGGGACAAGAATAAGCCTTGGGAGGACGAAAATAACCTAAATGTTAATCCAATGAAACAAACACATCTATTGGATGCACAAGATTGGTTATAAACCCTAATTGGACAAGAATAAGCATGAAGAGGACAAAAATGACCTAATTGTTCATCCAATAACACAAACACAACTATTGGATGCACAACATTGGTTATAAACCCTAATTGGACAAGAATAAGCATGAAGAGGACAAAAATGACCTAAATGTTCATCCAATAACACAAACACAACTATTGGATGCACAAGATTGGTTCAAAACCCTAATTGGACAAGATTAAGTAATGGGAGGACGAAAATGACCTAAATGTTTATCCAATGACACAAACACACCTATTGGATGCACAAGATTGGTTCAAAACCCTAATGGGACAAGAATAAGCCTAGGGAGGAAGAAAATGACCTAAATGTTTATCCAATGACACAAACACACCTATTGGATGCACAAGATTGGTTAAAACCCCTAATGGGACAAGAATAAGCCTAAGGAGGACGAAAATGACCTAAATGTTTATCCAATGACACAAACACACCTATTGGACGCACAAGATTGGTTCAAACCCCTAATGGGACAAGAATAAGCCTAGGGATGACGAAAATGACCTAAATGTTTATCCAATGACACAAACACACCTATTGGATGCACAAGATTGGTTCAAAACCCTAATTGGAGAAGAATAAGCCTAGGGAGGACTAAAATGACCTAAATGTTCATCCAATGACACAAACACACCTTTTGGATGCACAAGACTGGTTAAAACCCTAATTGGACAAGATTTAGTGTAGGGAGGACAAAAGTGAACTAATTGTTCATCCAATGACACAAACACACCTATTGGATGCACAAGATTAGTTAAAAACCCTAATTGGACAAGAATAAGCCTAGGGAGGACAAAAAAAACCTAATTGTTCATCCAATGACACAACTGAACCTATTGGATGCACCAGATTGGTTAAAAACCCTAATTGGTCAAGAATAAGCCTAGGGAGGACAAAAATAACCTAATTGTTCATCCAATGACCCAAACGAACCTATTGGATGCACAAGATTGGTTAAAAACCCTAATTATCAAGAATAAGCCTAGAGAGGACGAAAATGACCTAAATGTTCATCGAATGACACAAACGAACTAATTTGATGCACAAGATTGGTTAAAAACCCAAATTGGACAAGAATAAGCCTATGGATGGCGAAAATGACCTAAATGTTTATCCAATGACACAAACACACCTATTGGATGCACAAGATTTGTTAAAAACCCTAATTGGACAAGAATAAGCCTAGGGAGGACGAAAATGACCTAATTGTTCATCCAATGACACAAACACACCTATTGGATGCACAAGGTTGGTTAAAAACCCTAATTGGAGAAGATTAAGCCTAGAGAGGACGAAAATGACCTAAATGTTAATCCAATGACACAAACAAACCTATTGGATACAAAAGATTGGTTAAAAACCCTAATTTGACAAGAATAAGCCTAGGGACGACGAAAATGACCTAAATGTTCATCCAATGAAACAAACACATCTATTGGATGCAGAAGATTGGTTATAAACCCTAATTGGACAAGAATAAGAATGAAGATGACAAAAATGACCTATATGTTCATCCAATAACACAAACACAACTATTGGATGCACAAGATTGGTTCAAAACCCTAATTGGACAAGATTAAGTGTAGGGAGGACGAAAATGACCTAAATGTTTATCCAATGACACAAACACACCTATTGGATGCACAAGATTGGTTCAAAACCCTAATGGGACAAGAATTAGCCTAGGGAGGACGAAAATGACCTAATTGTTCATCCAATGACACAAACACAACTATTGGATGCACAAGATTAGTTAAAAAACCTAGTGGAACAAGAATAAGGCTAGGGAGGACGAAAATGACCTAAATGTTTATCCAATGACACAAACACACCTATTGGATGCACAAGATTGGTTCAAAACCCTAATGGGACAAGAATAAGCCTAGGGAGGACGAAAATGACCTAAATGATTATGCAATTACACAAACACACCTATTGGATGCACAAGATTGGTTAAAACCCCTAATGGGACAAGAATAAGCCTAGGGAGGACGAAAATGTCCTAAATGTTTATCCAATGACACAAACACACCTATTGGATGCACATGATTGGTTCAAAACCCTAATTGGACAATAATAAGCCTAGGGAGGACTAAAATGACCTAAATGTTCATCCATTGACACAAACACACCTATGGGATGCACAAGACCGGTAAAAACTATAATTGGACAATTTTAAGTTTAGGGAGGACGAAAATGACATTAATGTTCATCAAATGACACAAACACACCTATTGGATGCACAAGATTGGTTAAAAACCCTAATTGGACAAGATTTAGTGTATGGAGGACGAAAATGACCTAATTGTTCATCCAATGACACAAACACACCTATTGGATGCAAAAGATTTGTTAAAAACCCTAATTGGACAAGAATAAGCCTAGGGAGGATGAAAATAACCTAATTGTTCATCCAATGACACAAACGAACCTATTGGATGCACAAGATTGGTTAAAAACCGTAATTGGTCAAGAATAAGCCTAGGGAGGACGAAAATGACCTAAATGTTCATCCAATGACACAAACGAACTAATTTGATGACAAGATTGGTTAAAAACCCTAATTGGACAAGAATAAGCCTATGGATGGCGAAAATGACCTAAATGTTTATCCAATGACACAAACACACCTATTGGATGCACAAGATTTGTTAAAAACCCTAATTGGACAAGAATAAGCCTAGGGAAGACGAAAATAACCTAATTGTTCAACCAATGACACAAACACACCTATTGGATGCCTAAGGTTGGTTAAAAACCCTAATTGAACAAGATTAAGCCTAGAGATGACGAAAATGACCTAAATGTTTATCCAATGACACAAACACACCTATTGGATGCAAAAGATTGGTTAAAAACCCTTATTGGACAAGATTTAGTGTAGGGAGGACGAAAATGACCTAATTGTTCATTCAATGACACAAACACACCTATTGGATGCACAAGATTAGTTAAAAACCCTAATTGGACAAGAATAAGCCTAGGGAGGACGAAAATTACCTAAATGTTAATCCAATGACAAGAAACACACCTATTGGATGCACAAGATTGGTTAAAAACCCTAATTGGACAAGAATAAGCCTAGGGATGACGAAAATGACCTAAATGTTCATCCAATGACACAAACACACCTATTGGATGCACAACATTGGTTAAAAACGCTAATTGGACAAGAATAAGCCTAGGGAGGACAAAAATAACCTAATTGTTCATCCAATGACACAAACGAACCTATTGGATGCACAAGATTGGTTAAAAACCCTAATTGGATAAGAATAAGCCTAGGGAGGACAAAAATAACCTAAATGTTCATCCAATGACACAAACACACCTATTGGATGCAGAAGATTGGTTAAAAACCCTAATTTGACAAGATTAAGTGTAGGGAGGACGAAAATGACATAAATGTTCATCCAATGACACAAACGAACTTATTTGATGCACAAGATTTGGTAAAAACCCTAATTGGACAAGAATAAGCCTAGGGAGGACGAAAATGACCTAAATGTTCATCCAATGACACAAACACACCTATTGGATGCACAAGGTTGGTTAAAAACCCTAATTGACCAAGATTAAGCCTAGAGAGGACGAAAATGACCTAAATGTCTATCCAATGACACAAACACACCTATTGGATGCACAAGATTGGTTAAAAACCCTAATTGGACAAGATTTAGTGTTGGGAGGACGAAAATGACCTAATTGTTCATCCAATGACACAAACACACCTATTGGATGTACAAGATTGGTTAAAAACCATAATTGGTCAAGAATAAGCCTAGGGAGGACGGAAATGACCTAATTGTTCATCCAATGACACAAACACACCTATTGGATGCACAAGATTGGTTAAAAACCCTAATGGGACAAGAAAAAGCCTAGGGAGGACGAAAATGACCTAAATGTTTATCCAATGACACAACCACACCTATTGGATGCACAAGATTGGTTCAAAACCCTAATGGGACAAGAATAAGCCTAGGGACGACGAAAATGACCTAAATGTTTATCCAATGACACAAACACACCTATTGGATGCACAAGATTGGTTAAACCCCCTAATGGGACAAGAATAAGCCTAGGGAGGACGAAAATGACCAAAATGTTTATCCAATGACACAAACACACCTATTGGATGCACAAGACTG
>JBBPBR010000757.1:6905-19730 GCA_037974775.1 Cicer pinnatifidum
GTGTGTTTGTGTCATTGGATGAACATTTAGGTCATTTTCGTCCACCCTAGGCTTATTCTTGTCCAATTAGGGTTTTTAACCAATCTTGTGCATCGAATAAGTTCATTTGTGTCATTGGATGAACATTTAGGTCATTTTCGTCCTCCCAAGGCTTATTCTTGTCCAATTAGGGTTTTTAACCAATCTTGTGCATCCAATAAGTTCATTTGTGTCATTGGATGAACATTGAGGTCATTTTCGTCCTCCCTAGGCTTATTCTTGTCCAATTAGAGTTTCTAACCAATCTTGTGCTTCGAATAGGTGTGTTTGTGTCATTGGATGAACATTTAGGTCATTTTCGTCCTCCCTATGCTTATTCTTGTCCAATTAGAGATTTTAACCAATCTTGGGCATCCAATAGGTGTGTTTGTGTCATTGGATGAACATTTAGGTCATTTTCGTCCTCCCTAGGCTTATTCTTGTCCATTTAGGGTTTTTAACCAATCTTGTGCATCCAATAAGTTCATTTGTGTCATTGGATGAACATTTAGGTCATTTTCGTCCACCCTAGGCTTATTCTTGTCCAATTTGGGTTTTTAACCAATCTTGTGCATCCAATAAGTTCATTTGTGTCATTGGAGGAACATTGAGGTCATTTTCGTCCTCCATAGGCTTATTCTTGTCCAATTAGGGTTTTTAAGCAATCTTGTGCATCCAATAGGTGTGTTTGTGTTATTGGATGAACATTTAGGTCATTTTCGTCCTCCCTAGTCTTATTCTTGTCCAATTAGGGTTTTAAGCAATCTTGTGCATCCAATAAGTTCATTTGTGTCATTGGATGAACATTTAGGTCATTTTCGTCCTCCCAAGGCTTATTTTTGTGCAATTAGGCTTTTTAACCAATCTTGTGCATCTAATAGGTGTGTTTGTGCATTAGATGAACATTTAGGTCATTTTCCCTCCCTAGGCTTATTGTTGTCCAATTAGGGTTTTAAACCAATCTTGTGCATCCAATAGGTGTGTTTGTGTCATTTGATGAACATTTAGGTCATTTTCGTACTCCCAAGGCTTATTCTTGTCCAATTAGGGTTTTAAGCAATCTTGTGCATCCAATAAGTTCATTTGTGTCATTGGATTAAGATTTAAGTCATTTTCGTCCTCCGTAGCCTTTTTCATGTCCAGTTAGGGTTTTTAACCAATGTTGTGCATCCAATAGGTGTGTTCGTGTCATTAGATGAACATTTAGGTCATTTTCGTCCTCCATAGGCTTATTCTTGTCCAATTAGGGTTTTTAACCAATCTTGTGCATCAAATAGGTGTGTTTGTGTCATTGGATGAACATTTAAGTCATTTTCATCCTCCCTAGGCTTATTCTTGTCCAATTAGGGTTTTTAACCAATCTTGTGCATCCAATAAGTTCATTTGTGTCATTGGATGAATATTTAGGTCATTTTCGTCCTCCCAACGCTTATTCTTGTCCAATTAGGGTTTTTAACCAATCTTGTGCATCCAATAGGTGTGTTTGTGTCATTGGATGAACATTTAGGTCATTTTCGTCCTCCCTAGTCATATTCTTGTCCGATTAGGGTTTTAAGCATTCTTGTGCATCCAATAAGTTCATTTGTGTCATTGGATGAACATTTAGGTCATTTTCATCCTCCCTAGGTTTATTTTTGTCCAATTAGGGTTTTTAAGCTATCTTGTGCATCCAATAAGTTCATTTGTGTCATTGGATGAACATTTAGGTCATTTTCGTCCTCCCTAGTCTTATTCTTGTCAAATTAGGGTTTTAAGCATTCTTGTGCAATCAATGTGTGTGTTTGTGTCATTGGATGCACATTTAGGTCATTTTCGTCCTCCCTAGTCTTATTCTTGTCCAATTAGTGTTTCTAACGAATCTTGTGCATCCAATAGGTGTGTTTGTGTCATTGGATGAACATTTAGGTCATTTTTGTCCTCCCTAGTCTTATTCTTGTCCAATTAGGGTTTTAAGCATTCTTGTGCATCCATTTTGTGTGTTTGTGTCATTGGATGCACATTTAGGTCATTTTCGTCCTCCCTAGGCTTATTCTTGTCCAATTAGGGTTTCTAACGAATCTTGTGCATCCAATAGGTGTGTTTGTGTCATTGCATGAACATTTAGGACATTTTCGTCCTCCCTAGCTTATTCTTGTCCAATTAGGGTTTTTAACCAATCTTGTGCATCCAATAGGTGTGTTTGTGTCATTGGATGAACATTTAGGTCATTTTCGTCCTCCCTAATCGTATTCTTGTCCAATTAGGGTTTTAAGCATTCTTGTGCATCCAATGTGTGTGTTTGTGTCATTGGATGCACATTTAGGTTATTTTCGTCCTCCCTAGGCTTATTCTTGTCCAATTAGGGTTTCTAACCAATCTTGTGCATCCAATAGGTGTGTTTGTGTCATTGGATGAACATTTAGGTCATTTTCGTCCTCCCTTGGCTTATTCTTGTCCAATTAGGGTTTTTAACCAATCTTGTGCATCCAATAAATTCATTTGTGTCATTGGATGAACATTTAGATAATTTTCGACCTCCCTAGGCATATTCTTGTCCAATTAGGGTTTTTAACCAATCTTGTGCATCCAATAAGTTCATCTGTGTCATTGGATGAACATTTAGGTCATTTTCGTCAACCCTAGGCTTATTCTTGTCCAATTAGGGTTTTTAACCAATCTTGTGCATCCAATAAGTTCATTTGTGTCATTGGATGAACATTTAGGTCATTTCCGTCCTCCCAAGGCTTATTCTTGTCCAATTAGGGTTTTTAAGCAATCTTGTGCATCCAATAAGTTCATTTGTGTCATTGGATGAACATTGAGGTCATTTAAGTCCTCCCTAGGCTTATTCTTGTCTAGTTAGGGTTTTTAAGCAATCTTGTGCATCCAATAAGTTCATTTGAATCATTGGATGAACATTTAGGTCATTTTCGTCCTCCCTAGGCTTATTCTTGTCCAATTAGGGTTTCTAACCAATCTTGTGCATCGAATAGGTGTGTTTGTGTCATTGGATGAACATTTAGGTCATTTTCGTCTTCCCTAGGCTTATTCTTGTCCAATTAGAGATTTTAACCAATCTTGGGCATCCAATAGGTGTGTTTGTGTCATTGGATGAACATTTAGGTCATTTTCGTCCTCCCTAGGCTTATTCTTGTCCATTTAGGGTTTTTAACCAATCTTGTGCATCCAATAATTTCATTTGTGTCATTAGATTAAGATTTAAGTCATTTTCGTCCTCCGTAGGCTTTTTCATGTCCAGTTAGGGTTTGTAACCAATCTTGTGCATCCAATAGGTGTGTTCGTGTCATTAGATGAACATTTAGGTCATTTTCGTCCTCCATAGGCTTATTCTTGTCCAATTAGGGTTTTTAATCAATCTTGTGCATCCAATAGGTGTGTTTGTGTCATTGGATGAACATTTAGGTCATTTTCGTCCTCCCTAGGCTTATTCTTGTCCAATTATGGTTTTTAACCAATCTTGTGCATCCAATAAGTTCATTTGTGTCATTGGATGAACATTTAGGTCATTTTCGTCCACCCTAGGCTTATTCTTGTCCAATTAGGGTTTTTAACCAATCTTGTGCATCCAATAAGTTCATTTGTGTCATTGGATGAACATTTAGGTCATTTTCGTCCTCCCTAGGCTTATTCTTGTTCAATTAGGGTTTCTAACCAATCTTGTGCATCCAATAGGTGTGTTTGTGTCATTGGATGAACATTTAGGTCATTTTCGTTCTCCCTAGGCTTATTTTTGTCCAATTAGGGTTTTTAACCAATCTTGTGCATCCAATAAGTTCATTTGTGTCATTGGATGAACATTTAGGTCATTTTCGTCCACCCTAGGCTTATTCTTGTCCAATTAGGGTTTTTAACCAATCTTGTGCATCCAATAAGTTCATTTGTGTCATTGGATAAACATTTAGGTCATTTTCGTCTACCCTAGGCTTATTCTTGTCCAATTAGGCTTTTGAACCAATCTTGTGCATCCAATAAGTTCATTTGTGTCATTGGATGAACATTTAGGTCATTTTCGTCCTCCCAAGGCTTATTGTTGTCCAATTAGGGTTTTTAACCAATCTTGTGCATCCAATAGGTGTGTTTGTGTCATTGGATGAACATTTAGGTCATTTTCGTCCTCCCTAGGCTTATTCTTGTCCAATTAGGGTTTCTAACTAATCTTGTGCATCCAATAAGTTCATTTGTGTCATTGGATGAACATTTAGGTCATTTTCGTCCACCCTAGGCTTATTCTTGTCCAATTAGGGTTTTTAACCAATCTTGTGCATCCAATAAGTTCATTTGTGTCATTGGATGAACATTTAGGTCATTTTCGTCCTCCCAAGGCTTATTCTTGTCGAATTAGGGTTTTTAAGCAATCTTGTGCATCCAATAAGTTCATTTGTGTCATTGGATGAACATTTAGGTCATTTTCGTCCTCCCAAGGCTTATTCTTGTCCAATTAGGGTTTTTAACCAATCTTGTGCATCCAATAAGTTAATTTGTGTCATTGGATGAACATTTAGGTCATTTTCGTCCTCCCAAGGCTTATTCTTGTCCAATTAAGGTTTTTAACCAATCTTGTGCATCCAATAAGTTCATTTGTGTCATTGGATGAACATTTAGGTCATTTTCGTCCACCCTAGGCTTATTCTTGTCCAATTAGGGTTTTTAACCAATCTTGTGCATCCAATAAGTTCATTTGTGTCATTGGATGAACATTTAGGTCATTTTCGTCCTCCCAAGGCTTATTCTTGTCAAATTAGGGTTTCTAACCAATCTTGTGCATCCAATAAGTTAATTTGTGTCATTGGATGAACATTTAGGTCATTTTCGTCCTCCCTAGGCTTATTCTTGTCCAATTAGGGTTTTTAAGCAATCTTGTGCATCAAATAAGTTCATTTGTGTCATTAGATGAACATTTAGGTCATTTTCGTCCTCCCTAGGCTTATTCTTGTCCAATTAGGGTTTTTAACCAATCTTGTGCATCCAATAAGTTCATTTGTGTCATTGGATGAACATTTAGGTCATTTTCGTCCACCCTAGGCTTATTCTTGTCCAATTAGGGTTTTTAACCAATCTTGTGCATCCAATAAGTTCATGTGTGTCATTGGATGAACATTTAGGTCATTTTCGTCCTCCCAAGGCTTATTCTTGTCCAATTAGGGTTTGTAACCAATCTTGTGCATCCAATAGGTGTGTTTGTGTCATTGGATGAACATTTAGGTCATTTTCGTTCATTCTAGGCTTATTCTTGTCCAATTAGGGTTTCTAACCAATCTTGTGCATCCAATAGGTGTGTTTGTGTCATTGGATGAACATTTAGGTCATTTTCGTCCTCCCTAGGCTTATTCTTGTCCAATTAGGGTTTTTAACCAATCTTGTGCATCCAATAAGTTCATTTGTGTCATTGGATGAACATTTAGGTCATTTTCGTCCACCCTAGGCTTATTCTTGTCCAATTAGGGTTTTTAACCAATCTTGTGCATCCAATAAGTTCATTTGTGTCATTGGATTAAGAGTTAAGTCATTTTCGTCCTCCCTAGGCTTATTCTTGTCCAGTTAGGGTTTTTAACCAATCTTGTGCATCCCATAGGTGTGTTTGTGTCATTGGATGAACATTTAGGTCATTTTCGTCCTCCCTAGGCTTATTCTTGTCCAATTAGGGTTTTTAACCAATCTTGTGCATCCAATAGGTATGTTTGTGTCATTGGATGAACATTTAGGTCATTTTCGTCCTCCCTAGGCTTATTCATGTCCAATTAGGGTTTTTAACCAATCTTGTGCATCCAATAAGTTCATTTGTGTCATTGGATGAACATTTAGGTCATTTTCGTCCACCCTAGGCTTATTCTTGTCCAATTAGGGTTTTTAACCAATCTTGTGCATCCAATAAGTTCATTTGTGTCATTGGATGAACATTTAGGTCATTTTCGTCCTCCCAAGGCTTATTCTTGTCCAATTAGGGTTTTTAACCAATCTTGTGCATCCAATAAGTTCATTTGTGTCATTGGATTAAGATTTAAGTCATTTTCGTCCTCCCTAGGCTTATTCTTTTCCAGTTAGAGTTTTTAACCAATCTTGTGCATCCAATAGGTGTGTTTGTGTCATTGGATGAACATTTAGGTCATTTTCGTCCTCCCTAGGCTTATTCATGTCCAATTAGGGTTTTTAACCAATCTTGTGCATCCAATAAGTTCATTTGTGTCATTGGATGAACATTTAGGTCATTTTCGTCCACCCTAGGCTTATTCTTGTCCAATTAGGGTTTTTAACCAATCTTGTGCATCCAATAAGTTCATTTGTGTCATTGGATGAACATTTAGGTCATTTTCGTCCTCCCAAGGCTTATTCTTGTCCAATTAGGGTTTTTAAGCAATCTTGTGCATCCAATAAGTTCATTTGTGTCATTGGATGAACATTGAGGTCATTTTCGTCCTCCCTAGGTTTATTCTTGTCCAGTTAGGGTTTTTAAGCAATCTTGTGCATCCAATAAGTTCATTTGAATCATTGGATGAACATTTAGGTCATTTTCGTCCTCCCTAGGCTTATTCTTGTCCAATTAGGGTTTCTAACCAATCTTGTGCATCCAATAGGTGTGTTTGTGTCATTGGATGAACATTTAGGCCATTTTCGTCCTCCCTAGGCTTATTCTTGTCCAATTAGAGTTTTTAACGAATCTTGTGCATCCAATAGGTGTGTTTGTGTCATTGGATGAACCTTTAGGTCATTTTCGTCCTCCCTAGGCTTATTCTTGTCCATTTAGGGTTTTTAACCTATCTTGTGCATCCAATAAGTTCATTTGTGTCATTGGATGAACATTTAGGTCATTTTCGTCCACCCTAGGCTTATTCTTGTCCAATTAGGGTTTTTAACCAATCTTGTGCATCCAATAAGTTCATTTGTGTCATTGGATGAACATTTAGGTCATTTTCGTCCTCCCAACGCTTATTCTTGTCCAATTAGGGTTTTTAAGCAATCTTGTGCATCCAATAAGTTCATTTGTGTCATTGGATGAACATTGAGGTCATTTTCGTCCTCCCTTGGCTTATTCTTGTCCAGTTAGGGTTTTTAAGCAATCTTGTGCATCCAATAAGTTCATTTGAATCATTGGATGAACATTTAGGTCATTTTCGTCCTCCCTAGGCTTATTCTTGTCCAATTAGGGTTTCTAACCAATCTTGTGCATCCAATAGGTGTGTTTGTGTCATTGGATGAACATTTAGGCCACTTCCGTCCTCCCTAGGCTTATTCCTGTCCAATTAGAGTTTTTAACAAATCTTGTGCATCCAATAGGTGTGTTTGTGTCATTGAATGAACATTTAGGTCATTTTTGTCCTCCCTAGGCTTATTCTTGTCCATTTAGGGTTTTTAACCTATCTTGTGCATCCAACAAGTTCATTTGTGTCATTGGATGAACATTTAGGTCATTTTCGTCCACCCTAGGCTTATTCTTGTCCAATTAGGGTTTTTAACCAATCTTGTGCATCCAATAAGTTCATTTGTGTCGTTGGAAGAACATTTAGGTCATTTTCGTCCTCCCAAGGCTTATTCTTGTCCAATTAGGGTTTTTAACTAATCTTGTGCATCCAATAAGTTCATTTGTGTCATTGGAGGAACATTGAGGTTTTTGTCCTCCCTAGGCTTATTCTTGTCCAATTAGGGTTTTTAAGCAATCTTGTGCATCCAATAAGTTCATTTGTGTCATTCGATGAACATTTAGGTCATTTTCGTCCTCCCTAGGCTTATTCTTGCCCAATTAGGGTGTTAAGCAATCTTGTGCATCCAATAACTTCATTTGTGTCATTGGAGTAACATTTATGTCATTTTCGTCCTCCCTAGGGTTATTCTTGTCCAATTAGGGTTTTTAACCAATCTTGTGCATCCAATATGTGTGTTTGTGTCATTGGATGAACATTTAAGTCATTTTCATCCTCCCTAGGCTTATTCTTGTCCAATTAGGGTTTTTAACCAATCTTGTGCATCAAATAAGTTCATTTGTGTCATTGGATATACATTTAGGTCATTTTCATCCTCCCTATGTTTATTTTTGTCCAATTAGGGTTTTTAAGCTATCTTGTGCATCCAATAAGTTCATTTGTGTCATTGGATGAACATTTAGGTCATTTTCGTCCTCCCTAGTCTTATTCTTGTCCAATTAGGGTTTTAAGCATTCTTGTGCAATCAATGTGTGTGTTTGTGTCATTGGATGAACATTTAGGTCATTTTCGTCCACCCTAGGCTTATTCTTGTCCAATTAGGGTTTTTAACCAATCTTGTGCATCCAATAAGTTCATTTGTGTCATTGGATGAACATTTAGGTCATTTTCGTCCTCCCAAGGCTTATTCTTGTCCAATTAGGGTTTTTAACCAATCTTGTGCATCCAATAAGTTAATTTGTGTCATTAGATGAACATTTAGGTCATTTTCGTCCTCCCTAGGCTTATTCTTGTCCAATTAGGGTTTTTAAGCAATCTTATGCATCAAATAAGTTCATTTGTGTCATTCGATGAACATTTAGGTCATTTTCGTCCACCCTAGGCTTATACTTGTCCAGTTAGGGTTTTTAACCAATGTTGTGCATCCAATAAGTTCATTTGTGTCATTGGATGAACATTTAGGTCATTTTCGTCCTCCCAAGGCTTATTCTTGTCCAATTAGGGTTTTTAACCAATCTTGTGCATCCAATAAGTTCATTTGTGTCATTGGATGAACATTTAGGTCATTTTCGTCCTCCCTAGGCTTATTCTTATCCAATTAGGGTTTTTAAGCAATCTTGTGCATCCAATAAGTTCATTTGTGTCATTGGATGAACATTTAGGTCATTTTCGTCCTCCCTAGTCTTATTCTTGTCCAATTAGGGTTTTAAGCATTCTTGTGCAATCAATGTGTGTGTTTGTGTCATTGGATGAACATTTAGGTCATTTTCGTCCACCCTAGGCTTATTCTTGTCCAATTAGGGTTTTTAACCAATCTAGTGCATCCAATAAGTTCATTTGTGTCATTGGATGAACATTTAGGTCATTTTCGTCCTCCCAAGGCTTATTCTTGTCCAATTAGGGTTTTTAAGCAATCTTGTGCATCCAATAAGTTCATTTGTGTCATTGGATGAACATTTAGGTCATTTTCGTCCTCCTTAGGCTTATTCTTGTTCAATTAGGGTTTCTAGCCAATCTTGTGCATCCAATAAGTTAATTTGTGTCATTGGATGAACATTTAGGTCATTTTCGTCCTCCCTAGGCTTATTCTTGTCCAATTAGGGTTTTTAAGCAATCTTGTGCATCAAATAAGTTCATTTGTGTCATTGGATGAACATTTAGGTCATTTTCGTCCACCCTAGGCTTATTCTTGTCCAATTAGGGTTTTTAACCAATCTTGTGCATCCAATGAGTTCATTTGTGTCATTGGATGAACATTTAGGTCATTTTCGTCCTCCCTAGGCTTATTCTTGTCCAATTAGGATTTTTAAGCAATCTTGTGCATCCAATAAGTTCATTTGTGTCATTGGATGAACATTTAGGTCATTTTCGTCCTCCCTAGGCTTATTCTTGTTCAATTAGGGTTTCTAACCAATCTTGTGCATCCAATAGGTGTGTTTGTGTCATTGGATAAACATTTAGGTCATTTTCGTCCTCCCTAGTCTTATTCTTGTCCAATTAGGTTTTTAAGCAATCTTGTGCATCCAATAAGTTCATTTGTGTCATTGGATGAACATTTAGGTCATTTTCGTCCTCCCTAGGCTTATTCTTGTCCAATTAGGGTTTTTAAGCAATCTTGTGCATCCAATCAGTTCATTTGTGTCATTGGATGAACATTTAGGTCATTTTCGTCCACCCTAGGCTTATTCTTGTCCAATTAGGGTTTTTAACCAATCTTGTGCATCCAATAAGTTCATTTGTGTCATTGGATGAACATTTAGGTCATTTTCGTCCTCCCAAGGCTTATTCTTGTCCAATTAGGGTTTTTAAACAATCTTGTGCATCCAATAAGTTAATTTGTGTCATTGGATGAACATTTAGGTCATTTTCGTCCTCCCTAGGCTTATTCTTGTCCAATTAGGGTTTTTAACCAATCTTGTGCATCCAATAGGTGTGTTTGTGTCATTGGATGAACATTTAGGTCGTTTTCGTTCTCCATAGGCTTATTCTTGTCCAATTAGGGTTTTTAACCAATCTTGTGCATCCAATAAGTTCATTTGTGTCATTGGATGAACATTTAGGTCATTTTCGTCCACCCTAGGCTTATTCTTGTCCAATTAGGGTTTTTATGCAATCTTGTGCATCCAATAGGTGTGTTTGTGTCATTGGACGAACATTTAGGTCATTTTCGTCCTCCCTAGGCTTATTCTTGTCCAATTAGGGTTTTTATGCAATCTTGAGCATCCAATAGGTGTGTTTGTGTCATTGGATGAACATTTAGGTCATTTTCGTCCTCCCTAGGCTTATTCTTGTCCAATTAGGGTTTTTAACCAATCTTGTGCATCCAATAAGTTCATTTGTGTCATTGGATGAACATTTAGGTCATTTTCGTCCTCCCTAGGCTTATTCTTGTCCAATTAGGGTTTTCAACCCATCTTGTGCATCCAATAAGTTCATTTGTGTCATTGGATGAACATTTAGGTCATTTTCGTCCTCCCTAGGCTTATTCTTGTCCAATTAGGGTTTTTAACCAATCTTGTGCATCCAATAAGTTCATTTGTGTCATTGGATGAACATTTAGGTCATTTTCGTCCTCTGTAGGCTTATTCTTGTCCAATTAGGGTTTTTAACCAATCTTGTGCATCCAATAAGTTCATTTGTGTCATTGGATGAACATTTAGGTCATTTTCGTCCTCCCAAGGCTTATTCTTGTCCAATTAGGGTTTCTAACCAATCTTGTGCATCCAATAGGTGTGTTTGTGTCATTGGATGAACATTTAGGTCATTTTCGTCTCCAAAGTCTTATTCTTGTCCAATTAGGGTTTTAAGCAATCTTGTGCTTCCAATAATTACATTTGTGTCATTGGATGAATATTTAGGTCATTTTCATCCTCCCTAGGCTTATTCTTGTCCAATTAGGGTTTTTAACCAATCTTGTGCATCTAACAAGTTCAATTGTGTCATTGGATGAACATTTAGGTCATTTTCGTCCTCCCTAGGCTTATTCTTGTCCAATTAGGGTTTTTAACCAATCTTGTGCATCCAATAAGTTCATTTGTGTCATTGGATTAACATTTATGTCATTTTCGTCCTCCCTAGGCTTATTCTTGTCCAATTAGGGTTTCTAACCAATCTTGTGCATCCAATAGGTGTGTTTGTGACATTGGATGAACATTTAGGTCATTTTCGTCCTCCCTAACCTTATTCTTGTCCCATTAGGGTTTTTAACCAATCTTGTGCATCCAATAAGTTCAGTTGTGTCATTGTATGAACATTTAGGTCATTTTCGTCCTCTATAGGCTTATTCTTGTCCAATTAGGGTTTTTAACCAATCTTGTGCATCCAATAAGTTCATTTGTGTCATTGGATGAACATTTAGGTCATTTTCGTCCTCCCAAGGCTTATTCTTGTCCAATTAGGGTTTCTAACCAATCTTGTGCATCCAATAGGTGTGTTTGTGTCATTGGATGAACATTTAGGTCATTTTCGTCTCCCAAGTCTTATTCTTGTCCAATTAGGGTTTTAAGCAATCTTGTGCTTCCAATAATTTCATTTGTGTCATTGGATGAATATTTAGGTCATTTTCATCCTCCCTAGGCATATTCTTGCCCAATTAGGGTTTCTAACCAATCTTGTGCATCCAATAGGTGTGTTTGTGTCATTGGATGAACATTTAGGTCATTTTCGTCCTCCCTAGTCTTATTCTTGTCCAATTAGGGTTTTAAGCTATCTTGTGCATCCAATAAGTTCATTTGTGTCATTGGATGAATAGTTAGGTCATTTTCGTCCTCCCTAGGCTTATTCTTGTCCAATTCGGGTTTCTAAACAATCTTGTGCATCCAATAGGTGTGTTCGTGTCATTGGATGAACATTTAGGTCATTTTCGTCCTCCCTAGGCTTATTCTTGTCCAATTAGGGTTTTTAACCAATCTAGTGCATCCAATAAGTTCATTTGTGTCATAGGATGAACATTTAGGTCATTTTCGTCCTCCCTAGGCTTATTCTTGTCCAATTAGGGTTTTTAACCAATCTTGTGCATCCAATAGGTGTGTTTGTGTCATTGGATGAACATTTAGGTCATTTTCGTCCTCCCTAGCTTATTCTTGTCCAATTAGGGTTTTTAACCAATCTTGTGCATCCAATAGGTGTGTTTGTGTCATTTGATGAACATTTAGGTCATTTTCGTACTCCCAAGGCTTATTCTTGTCCAATTAGGGTTTTAAGCAATCTTGTGCATCCAATAAGTTCATTTGTGTCATTGGATTAAGATTTAAGTCATTTTCGTCCTCCATAGGCTTTTTCATGTCCAGTTAGGGTTTTTAACCAATCGTGTGCATCCAATAGGTGTGTTCGTGTCATTAGATGAACATTTAGGTCATTTTCGTCCTCCATAGGCTTATTCTTGTCCAATTAGGGTTTTTAACCAATCTTGTGCTTCCAATAGGTGTGTTTGTGTCATTGGATGAACATTTAGGTCATTTTTGTCCTCCCCAGGGTTATTCTTGTCCAATTAGGGTTTTTAACCAATCTTGTGCATCCAATAAGTTCATTTGTGTCATTGGATGAACTTTTAGGTCATTTTCGTCCACCCTAGGCTTATTCTTGTCCAATTAGGGTTTTTAACCAATCTTGTGCATCCAATACGTTCATTTGTGTCATTGGATGAACATTTAGGTCATTTTCGTCCTCCCAA
>JBBPBR010000758.1:7070-26690 GCA_037974775.1 Cicer pinnatifidum
GACGAAAATGACCTAATTGATCATCCAATGACACAAACACACCTATTGGATGCACAAGATTGGTTAAAAACCCTAATTGGACAAGAATATGCCTAGGGAATACGAAAATGACCTAAATATTAATTCATTGACACAAACAAACTTATTGGATGCACAAGATTGGTTAAAAACCCTAATTGGACATGAATAAGCCTAGGGAGGACGAAAATGACCTAATTGATCATCCAATGTCACAAACACACCTATTGGATGCACAAGATTGGTTAAAAACCCTAATTTGACAAGAATATGCCTAGATAGGACGAAAATGACCTAATTGATCATCCAATGACACAAACACACCTATTGGATGCACAAGATTGATTAAAAACCATAATTGGACAAAAATAAGCCTAGGGAGGACGAAAATGACCTAATTGATCATCCAATGAGACAAACACACCTATTGGATGCACAAGATTGGTTTAAAACCCTTGTTGGACAAGAATATGCCTAGGGAAGACGAAAATGACCTAATTGATCATCCAATGTCAAAAATGAATTTATTGGATGCACAAGATTGGTTAAAAACCCTAATTGGACAAGAATAAGCCTAGGGAGGACGAAAATGACCTAATTGATCATCCAATGACACAAACACACCTATTGGATGCACAAGATTGGTTAAAAACCCTAATTGGACAAGAATAAGCCTAGGGAGGACGAAAATGACCTAATTGATCATCCAATGACACAAACACACCTATTGGATGCACAAGATTGGTTAAAAACCCTAATTGGACATGAATATGCCTAGTGAGGACGAAAATGACCTAAATGTTAATCCAATGACACAAACGAACTTATTGGATGCACAACATTGGTTAAAAACCCTAATTGGACAAGAATAAGCCTAGGGAGGACGAAAATGACCTAATTGATCATCCAATGACACAAACACAACTATTGGATGCACAAGATTGGTTAAAAACCCTAATTGGACAAGAATATGCCTAGGAAGGACGACAATGACCAAAATATTAATTCAATGACACAAACAAAGTTATTGGATGCACAAGATTGGTTAAAAACCCTCATTGGATAAGAATAAGCCTAGGGAGGACGAAAATGATCTAATTGATCATCCAATGACACAAACACACCTATTGGATGCACAAGATTGGTTAAAAACCCTAATTGGACAAGAATAAGCCTAGGGAGGACGAAAATGACCTAATTGATCATCCAATGACACAAACACACCTATTGGAAGCACAAGATTGGTTAAAAACCTTAGTTGGACAAGAATATGCCTAGGGAGGACGACAATGACCTAATTGATCATCCAATGACACAAATGAACTTATTGGATGCACAAGATTGGTTAAAAACCCTAATTGGACAAGAATAAGCAAAGAAAGGACGAAAATGACCTAATTGATCATCCAATGACACAAACACACCTATTGGATGCACAAGATTGGTTAAAAACCCTAATTGGACAAGAATATGCCTAGGGAGGACGAAAATGACCTAAATGTTAATCCAATGACACAAATGAACTTATTGGATGCACAAGATTGGTTAAAAACCCTAATTGGACAAGAATACGCCTAGGAAGGACGAAAATGACCTAATTGATTATCCAATTACACAAACACACCTATTGGATGCACAAGATTGGTTAAAAACCCTAATTGGACAAGAATATTCCTAGGGATGACGAAAATGACCTAATTGATCATCCAATGACACAAACACACCTATTGGAAGCACAAGATTGGTTAAAAACCCTAATTGGACGAGAAAATGCCTAGGGAGGACGACAATGACCTAATTGATCATCCAATGACACAAACACACCTATTGGATGCACAAGATTGGTTTAAAACCCTAGTTGGACAAGAATATGCCTAGGAAGGACGAAAATGACCTAATTGATCATCCAATGACACAAATGAACTTATTGGATGCACAAGATTGGTTAAAAACCCTAATTGGACAAGAATAAGCAAAGAAAGGACGAAAATGACCTAATTGATCATCCAATGACACAAACACACCTATTGGATGCACAAGATTGGTTTAAAACCCTAGTTGGACAAGAATATGCCTAGGGAGGACGAAAATGACCTAATTGATCATCCAATGACACAAACAAAGTTATTGGATGCACAAGATTGGTTAAAAACCCTAATTGGACAAGAATAAGCCTAGGGAGGACGAAAATGACCTAATTGATCATCCAATGACACAAACACACCTATTGGATGCACAAGATTGGTTAAAAACCCTAATTGGACAAGAATATGCCTAGGGAGGACGAAAATGACCTAAATATTAATTCAATGACACAAACAAAGTTATTGGATGCACAAGATTGGTTAAAACCCCTAATTGGACAAGAATAAGCCTAGGGAGGACGAAAATAACCTAATTGATCATCCAATGACACAAACACACCTATTGGATGCACAAGATTGGTTAAAAACCCTAATTGGACAAGAATATGCCTAGGGAGGACGAAAATGTCTTAATTGATCATCCAATGACACAAACACACCTCTTGGATGCACAAGATCGGTTAAAAATCCTAATTGGACAAGAATAAGCCTAGGGAGGACGAAAATGACCTAATTGATCATCCAATGACACAAACACACCTATTGGATGCACAAGATTGGTTAAAAACCCTAATTGGACAAGAATATGCCTAGGGAGGACGAAAATGACCTAATTGATCATCCAATGACACAAACACACCTATTGGAAGCACAAGATTGGTTAAAAACCCTAATTGGACAAGAATATGCCTATGGAGGACGAAAATGACCTAATTGATCATCCAATGACACAAACACACCTATTGGATGCACAAGATTGGTTAAAAACCCTAATTGGACAAGAATAAGCCTAGGCAGGACGAAAATGACCTAGTTGATCATCCAATGACACAAACACACCTATTGGATGCACAAGATCGGTTAAAAACCCTAATTGGACAAGAATATGCGTAGGGAGGACGAATATGACCTAAATGTTAATCCAATAACACAAATGAACTTATTGGATGCACAAGATTGGTTAAAAACCCAAATTCGACAAGAATAAGCCTAGGGAGAACAAAAATGACCTAAATGTTAATCCAATGACACAACTCAACTTATTGGATGCACAAGATTGGTTAAAAACCCTAATTGGACAAGAATAAGCCTAGGGAGGACGAAAATGACCTAATTGATCATCCAATGACACAAACACACCTATTGGATGCACAAGATTGGTTAAAAACCCTAATTGGACAAGAATAAGCCTAGGTAGGATGAAAGTGACCTAAATGGTAATCCAATGACACAACTCAACTTATTGGATGCACAAGGTTGGTTAAAAACCCTAATTGGACAAGAATAAGCCTAGGGAGGACGAAAATGACCTAATTGATCATCCAATGACACAAGCACACCTATTGGATGCACAAGATTGGTTAAAAAGCCTAATTGGACAAGAATATGCCTAGGGACGATGAAAATGACCTAATTGATCATCCAATGACACAGATGCACTTATTGGATGCACAAGATTAGTTAAAAACCCTAATTGGACAAGAATAAGCCTAGGGAGGACGAAAATAACCTAATTGATCATCCAATGACACAAACACACCTATTGGATGCACAAGATTTGTCTAAAACTCTAATTGGACAAGAATATGCCTAGAGAGGACGAAAATGACCTAAATGTTAATCCAATGACACAACTCAACTTATTGGATGCACAAGATTGGTTAAAAACCCTAATTGGACAAGAATAAGCCTAGGGAGGATGAAAATGACCTAAATGTTAATCCAATGACACAACTTAACTTATTGGATGCACAAGATTGGTTAAAAACCCTAATTGTACAAGAAGAAGCCTAGGGAGGACGAAAATGACCTAAATGTTAATCCAATGACACAACTCAACTTATTGGATGCACAAGGTTGGTTAAAAACCCTAATTGGACAAGAATAAGCCTAGGGAGGACGAAAATGACCTAATTGATCATCCAATGACACAAACACACCTATTGGATGCACAAGATTGGTTAAAAACCCTAATTGGACAAGAATAAGCCTAGGTAGGATGAAAGTGACCTAAATGGTAATCCAATGACACAACTCAACTTATTGGATGCACAAGATTGGTTAAAAACCCTAATTGGACAAGAATAAGCCTAGGGGGGACAAAAATGACCTAATTGATCATCCAATGAAACAAACACACCTATTGGATGCACAAGATTGGTTAAAAACCCTAATTGGACAAGAATATGCCTAGGGAGGACGAAAATGACCTAATTGATCATCCAATGACACAAATGAACTTATTGGATGCACAAGATTGGTGAAAAACCCTAATTGGACAAGAATAAGCCTAGGGAGGACGAAAATGACCTAATTGATCATCCAATGACACAAACACACCTATTGGATGCACAAGATTGGTTAAAAACCCTAATTGGACAAGAATATGCCTAGGGAGGACGAAAATGACCTAAATATTAATTCAATGACGCAAACAAACTTATCGTATGCACAAGATTGGTTAAAAATCCTAATTGGACAAGAATAAGCCTAGGGAGGACGAAAATGACCTAATTGATCATCCAATGACACAAACACACCTATTGGATGCACAAGATTGGTTAAAAACCCTAATTGGACAAGAATATGCCTAGGGAGGACGAAAATGACCTAAATATTAATTCAATGACACAAACAAACTTATCGGATGCACAAGATTGCTTAAAAACCCTAATTGGACAAGAATAGGCCTACGGAGGGCGAAAATGACCTAATTGATCATCCAAAGAAACAAACACACCTATTGGATGCACAAGATTGGTTAAAAACCCTAATTGGACAAGAATAAGCCTAGGGAGGACGAAAATGACCTAATTGATCATCCAATGACACAAACACACCTATTGGATGCACAAGATTGGTTAAAAACCCTAATTGGACAAGAATAAGCCTAGGGAGGACGAAAATGACCTAATTGATCATCCAATGACACAAACACACCTATTGGATGCACAAGATTGGTTAAAAACCCTAATTGGACAAGAATAAGCCTAGGGAGGACGAAAATGACCTAATTGATCATCCAATGACACAAACACATCTATTGGAAGCACAAGATTGGTTAGAAACCCTAGTTGGACAAGAATATGCCTAGGGAGGACGAAAATGACCTAATTGATCATCCAATGACACAAATGAACTTATTGGATGCACAAGATTGCTTAAAAACCCTAATTGGACAAAAATAAGCATAGAAAGGACGAAAATGACCTAATTGATCATCCAATGACACAAACACACCTATTGGATGCACAAGATTGGTTAAAAACCCTAATTGGACAAGAATAAGCCTAGGGAGGACGAAAATGACCTAATTGATCATCCAATGACACAAACACACCTATTGGATGCACAAGATTGGTTAAAAACCCTAATTGGACAAGAATAAGCCTAGGGAGGACGAAAATGACCTAATTGATCATCCAATGACACAAACACACCTATTGGATGCACAAGATTGGTTAAAAACCCTAATTGGACAAGAATAAGCCTAGGGAGGACGAAAATGACCTAATTGATCATCCAATGACACAAACACACCTATTGGATGCACAAGATTGGTTAAAAACCCTAATTGGACAAGAATAAGCCTAGGGAGAATGAAAATGACCTTAATGTTAATCCAATGACACAACTCAACTTATTGGATGCACAAGATTGGTTAAAAACCCTAATTGGACAAGAATAAGCCTAGGGAGGACGAAAATGACCTAATTGATCATCCAATGACACAAACACACCTATTGGATGCACAAGATTGGTTAAAAACCCTAATTGGACAAGAATAAGCCTAGGGAGGACGAAAATGACCTAATTGATCATCCAATGACACAAACACACCTATTAGATGCACAAGATTGGTTAAAAACCCTAATTGGACAAGAATATGCCTAGGGATGACGAAAATGACCTAAATATTAATTCAATGACACAAACAAAGTTAATGGATGCACAAGATTGGTTAAAAACCTTAATTGGACAAGAATAAGCCTAGGGAGGACGTAAATGACCTAATTGATCATCCAATGTCCCAAACAAACCTATTGGATGCACAAGATTGGTTAAAAACCCTAATTGGACAAGAATAAGCCTAGGGAGGACGAAAAAGACCTAATTGATCATCCAATGACACAAACACACCTATTGGATGCACAAGATTGGTTAAAAACCCTAATTGGACAAGAATAAGCCTAGGGAGGACGAAAACGACCTAATTGATCATCTATTGCCACAAACACACCTATTGGATGCACAAGATTGGTTAAACACCTATTGGTTGCACAAGATTGGTTAAAAACCCTAATTGGACAAGAATAAGCCTAGGGAGGACGAAAATAACCTAATTGATCATCCAATGACACAAACACACCTATTGGATGCACAAGATTGGTTAAAAACCCTAATTGGACAAGAATATGCCTAGGGAGGACGAAAATGATCTAATTGACCATCCAATGACACAAATGAACTTATTGGATGCACAAGATTGGTTAAAAACCATAATTGGACAAGAATAAGCATAGGGAGGACGAAAATGACCTAATTGATCATCCAATGACACAAACACACCTATTGGATGCACAAGATTGGTTAAAAACCCTAATTGGACAAGAATATGCCTAGGGAGGACGAAAATGACCTAAATATTAATTCAATGACATAAACAAACTTATTGGATGCACAAGATTGGTTAAAAACCCTAATTGGACAAGAATAAGCCTAGGGAGGACGAAAATGACCTAATTGATCATCCAATGACACAAACACACCTATTGGATGCACAAGATTGGATAAAAACCCTAATTGGACAAGAATATTCCTAGGGAGGACGAAAATGACCTAAATATTAATTCAATGACATAAACAAACTTATTGGATGCACAAAATTGGTTAAAAACCCTAATTGGACAAGAATGTGCCTAGGGAGGACGAAAATGACCTAATTGATCATCCAATGACACAAACACACCTATTGGATGCACAAGATTGGTTAAAAACCCTAATTGGACAAGAATATGCCTAGGGAGGACGAAAATGACCTAAATATTAATTCAATGACATAAACAAACTTGTTGGATGCACAAGATTGGTTAAAAACCCTAATTGGACAAGAATAAGCCTAGGGAGGACGAAAACGACCAAATTGATCATCCATTGCCACAAACACACCTATTGGATGCACAAGATTGGTTAAAAACCCTAATTGGACAAGAATATGCCTAGGGAGGACGAAAATGACCTAATTGATCATCCAATGACACAAACACACCTATTGGATGCACAAGATTGGTTAAAAACCCTAATTGGACAAGAATATGCCTAGGGAGGACGAAAATGACCTAAATATTAATTCAATGAAAAAAACAAACTTATTGGATGCACAAGATTGGTTAAAAACCCTAATTGGACAAGAATATGCCTAGGGAGGACGAAAATGACCTAATTGATCGTCCAATGACACAAACACACCTATTGGATGCACAAGATTGGTTAAAAACCCTAATTGGTCAAGAATAAGCCTTGGCAGGACGAAAATGACCTAATTGATCATCCAATGACACAAACACACCTATTGGATGCACAAGATTCGTTAAAAACCCTAATTGGACAAGACTATGCCTAGGGAGGACGAAAATGACCTAATTGATCATCCAATGACACAAACACACCTATTGGATGCACAAGATTGGTTAAAAACCCTAATTGGACAAGAATATGCCTAGGGAGGACGAAAATGACCTAAATATTAATTCAATGAAAAAAACAAACTTATTGGATGCACAAGATTGGTTAAAAACCCTAATTGGACAAGAATATGCCTAGGGAGGACGAAAATGACCTAAATGTTAATCCAATGACACAAATGAACTTATTGGATGCACAAGATTGGTTAAAAACCCTAATTGGAAAAGAAAAACCCTAGGGAGGACAAAAGTGACCTAATTGATCATCCAATGACACAAACACGCCTATTGGATGCACAAGATTGGTTAAAAACCCTAATTGGACAAGAATAAGCCTAGGGAGGACGAAAATGACCTAAATGTTAATCCAATGACACAAATGAACTTATTGGATGCACAAGATTGGTTAAAAACCCTAATTGGACAAGAATAAGCCTAGGGAGGACGAAAATGACCTAAATGTTAAACCAATGACACAAAGGAACTTATTGGATGCACAAGATTGGTTAAAAACCCTAATTGGACAAGAATAAGCCTAGGGAGGACGAAAATGACCTAAATGTTCATCCAATGACACAAACACACCTATTGGATGCACAAGATTGGTTAAAAACCCTAATTGGACAAGAATAAGCCTAGGGAGGACGAAAATGACTTAAATGTTCATCCAATGACACAAATGAACTTATTGGATGCATAAGATTGGTTAAAAACCCTAATTGGACAAGAATAAGCTTAGGGTGGACGAAAATGACCTAATTGTTCATCCAATGACACAAATGAACTTATTGGATGCACAAGATTGGTTAAAAACCCTAATTGGACAAGAATAAGCCTAGGGAGGACGAAAATGACCTAAATGTTCATCCAATGACACAAACACACCTATTGGATGCACAAGATTGGTTAAAAACCCTAATTGGACAAGAATAAGCCTAGGGAGAACGAAAATGACCTAAATGTTCATCCAATGACACAAATGAACTTATTGGATGCACAAGATTGGTTAAAACCCTAATTGGACAAGAATAAGACTAAGGAGGACGAAAATGACCTAAATGTTCATCCAATGACACAAAGACACCTATTGGATGCACAAGATTTGTTAGAAACCCTAATTGGACAAGAATAAGCCTAGGAAGGACAAAAATGACCTAAATGTTAATCCAATGACACAAATGAACTTATTGGATGCACAAGATTGGTTAAAAACCCTAATTGGACAAGAATAAGCCTAGGGAGGACGAAAATGACCTAAATGTTCATCCAATGACACAAACACACCTATTGGATGCACAAGATTGGTTAAAAACCCTAATTGGACAAGAATAAGCCTAGGGAGGACGAAAATGACCTAAATGTTCATCCAATGACACAAATGAACTTATTGGATGCACAAGATTGCTTAAAATCCCTAATTGGACAAGAATAAGCCTAGGGAGGACGAAAATGACCTAAATGTTCATCCAATGACACAAACACACCTATTGGATGCACAAGATTGGTTAAAAACCCTAATTGGACAACAATAAGCCTAGGGAGGATGAAAATGACCTAAATGTTCATCTAATGACACAAACACACCTATTGGATGTACAAGATTGGTTAAAAACCCTAATTGCACAAAACTAAGCCTAGTGAGGACGAAAATAACCTAAATGTTCATCCAATGACACAAATGAACTTATTGGATGCACAAGATTGCTTAAAACCCTAATTGGACAAGAATAAGACTAGGGAGGACGAAAATGACTTAAATGTTCATCCAATGACACAAACACACCTATTGGATGCACAAGATTGGTTAGAAACCCTAATTGAACAAGAATAAGCCTAGGGAGGACGAAAATGACCTAAATGTTCATCCAATGAAACAAATGAACTTATTGGATTCACAAGATTGCTTAAAAACCCTAATTGGACAAGAATAAGCCTAGGGAGGAAGAAAATGACCTAAATGTTCATCCAATGACACAAATGAACTTATTGGATGCACAAGATTGGTTAAAAACCCTAATTGGACAAGAATAATCCTTGGGATGACGAAAATGACCTAAATGTTCATCCAATAACACAAATGAACCTATTGGATGCACAAGAATGTTTAAAAACCCTATTTGGACAAGAATAAGCCTAGGGTGGACGAAAATGACCTAAATGTTCATCCAATGAAACAAATGAACTTATTGGATGCACAAGATTGGTTAAAAACCCTAATTGCACAAAAGTAAGCCTAGTGAGGACGAAAATGACCTAAATGTTCATCCAATGACACAAATGAACTTATTGGATGCACAAGATTGGTTAAAAACCCTAATTGGACAAGAATAAGCCTTGGGATGACGAAAATGACTTAAATGTTCATCCAATGACACAAATGAACCTATTGGATGCACAAGAATGGTTAAAAACCCTAATTTGACAAGAATAAGCCTAGGGTGGACGAAAATGACCTAAATGTTTATCCAATGACACAAATGAACTTATTGGATGCACAAGATTGGTTAAAAACCCTAATTGGACAAGAATAAGCCTAGGGAGGACGAAAATGACCTAAATGTTCATCCAATGACACAAACACACCTATTGGATGCACAAGATTGGTTAAAAACCCTAATTGGACAAGAATAAGCATAGGGAGGACGAAAATCACCTAAATGTTCATCCAATGACACAAACACACCTATTGGATGCACAAGATTTGTTAGAAACCCTACTTGGACAAGAATAAGCCTACGAAGGACGAAAATAACCTAAATGTTCATCAAATGACTAAACACACCTATTGGATGCACAAGATTGGTTAGAAACCCTAATTGGACAAGAATAAGCCTAGGGAGGACGAAAATGACCTAAATGTTGACCCAATGACACAAATGAACTTATTGGATTCACAAGATTGGTTAAAAACCCTAATTGGACAAGAATAAGCCTAGGGAGGACGAAAATGACCTAAATGTTCATCCAATGACACAAACACACCTATTGGATGCACAAGATTGGTTAAAAACCCTAATTGGACAAGAATAAGCCTTGGGAGGACGAAAATGACCTAAATGTTCATCCAATGACACAAATGAACTTATTGGATGCAAAAGATTGGTTAAAAACCCTTATTGGACAAGAATAAGGCTAGGGTGGACGAAAATGACCTAAATGTTTATCCAATGACACAAATGAACTTATTGGATGCACAAGATTGGTTAAAAACCCTAATTGGACAAGAATAAGCCTAGGGAGGACGAAAATGACCTAAATGTTCATCCAATGACACAAACACACCTATTGGATGCACAAGATTGGTTAAAAACCCTATTTGGACAAGAATAAGGCTAGGGAGGACAAAAATGACCTAAATGTTCATCCAATGAAACAAACACACCTATTGGATGCACAAGATTCGTTAGAAACCCTAATTGGACAAGAATAAGTCTAGGGAGGACGAAAATGACTTAAATGTTCATACAATGACACAAACACGCCTATTGGATGCACAAGAATGGTTAAAAACCCTAACTGGACAAGAATAAGCCTAGGGAGGATGAAAATGACCTAAATGTTCAACCAATGACACAAATGAACTTATCGGATGCACCAGATTGTTTAAAACCCTAATTGGACAAGAATAAGACTAGGGAGGACGAAAATGACCTAAATGTTCATCCAATGACACAAACACACCTATGGGATGCACCAGATTGGTTAGAAACCCTAATTGGACAAGAATAAGCCTTGGGAGGACGAAAATGACCTAAATGTGCATCCAATGACACAAACACACACATTGATTGCACAAGAATGCTTAAAACCCTAATTGGACAAGAATAAGACTAGGGAGGACGAAAATGACCTAAATGTTCATCCAATGACACAAACACACCTATTGGATGCACAAGATTGGTTAAAAACCTTAATTGGGCAACAATAAGCCTAGGGAGGATGAAAATGACCTAAATGTTCATCTAATGACACAAACACACCTATTGGATGCAAAAGATTGGTTAAAAACCCTAATTGCACAAAAATAAGCCTAGGGAGGACGAAAATGACCTAAATGTTCGTCCAATGACACAAATGAACTTATTGGATGCACAAGATTGCTTAAAACCCTAATTGGACAAGAATAAGCCTTGGGAGGACGAAAATGACCTAAATGTTCATCAAATGACACAAACACACCTATTGGATGCACAAGATTGGTTAAAAACCCTAATTGGACAAGAATAAGTCTAGGGAGGACGAAAATGACCTAAATGTTCATCCAATGACACAAACACACCTATTGGATGCACAAGATTGGTTAAAAACCCTAATTGGACAACAATAAGCCTAGGGAGGATGAAAATGACCTAAATGTGCATCTAATGACACAAACACACCTATTGGATGCACAAGATTGGCTAAAAACCCTAATTGCACAAAACTAAGCCTAGTGAGGACGAAAATAACCTAAATGTTCATCAAATGACACAAATGAACTTATTGGATGCACAAGATTGCTTAAAAACCCTAATTGGACAAGAATAAGCCTAGGGAGGACGAAAATGACCTAAATGTTCATCCAATGACACAAACACACCTATTGGATGCACAAGATTGGTTAGAAACCCTAATTGGACAAGAATAATTCTAGGGAGGACGAAAATGATGTAAATGTTCATCCAATGACACAAATGAACTTATTGGATGCACAAGATTGGTTAAAAATCCTAATTGGACAAGAATAAGCCTAGGGAGGACGAAAATGACCTAAATGTTCATCCAATGACACAAACACACCTATTGGATGCACAAGATTGGTTAAAAACCCTAATTGGACAAGAATAAGCCTAGGGAGGACGAAAATGACCTAAATGTTCATCCAATGACACAAATGAACTTATTGGATGCACAAGATTGCGTAAAAACCGTAACTGGACAAGAATAAGCCTAGGGAGGACAAAAATGACCTAAATGTTCACCCAATGACACAAATACACCTATTGGATGCGCAAGATTGGTTAGAAACCCTAATTGGACAAGAATAAGCCTAGGTAGGACGAAAATGACCTAAATCTTAATCCAATGACACAAATGAACTTATTGGATGCACAAGATTGCTTAAAACCCTAATTGGATAAGAATAAGCCTTGGGAGGACGAAAATGACCTAAATGTTCATCAAATGACACAATCACACCTATTGGATGCACAAGATTGGCTTAAAACCCTAATTGGACAAGAATAATACTAGGGAGGACGAAAATGACCTAAATGTTCATCCAATGACACAAACACACCTATTGGATGCACAAGATTGGTTAAAAACCCTAATTGGACAACAATAAGCCTAGGGAGGATGAAAATGACCTAAATGTTCATCTAATGACACAAACACACCTATTGAATGCACAAGATTGGCTAAAAACCCTAATTGCACAAAACTAAGCCTAGTGAGGACGAAAATAACCTAAATGTTCATCCAATGACACAAATGAACTTATTGGATGCACAAGATTGCTTAAAAACCCTAATTGGACAAGAATAAGCCTAGGGAGGACGAAAATGACCTAAATGTTCATCCAATGACACAAATACACCTATTGGATGCACAAGATTGGTTAGAAACCCTAATTGGACAAGAATAAGCCTAGGGAGGACGAAACTCACCTAAATGTTCATCCAATGACACAAACACACCTATTGGATGCACAAGATTGGTTAAAAACCCTAATTGGACAAGAATAAGCCTAGGGAGGACGAAAATGACCTAAATGTTCATCCAATGACACAAATACGCCTATTGGATGCACAAGAATGGTTAAAAACCCTAACTGGACAAGAATAAGCCTAGGGAGGTCAAAAATGACCTAAATGTTCATCCAATGACACAAATGAACTTATTGGATGCACAAGATTGGTTAAAAACCCTAATTGGACAAGAATAAGCCTAGGGAGGACGAAAATGACCTAAATGTTCATCCAATGACACAAATCAACATATTGGATGCACAAGATTGGTTAAAAACCCTAATTGGACAAGAATAAGCCTAGGAGGACGAAAATGACCTAAATGTTCATCCAATGACACAAACACACCTATTGGATGCACAAGATTCGTTAGAAACCCTAATTGGACAAGAATAAGCATAGGGAGGACGAAAATGACCTAAATGTGCATCCAATGACACAAACACACACATTGATTGCACAAGAATGCTTAAAACCCTAATTGGACAAGAATAAGACTAGGGAGGACGAACATGACCTAAATGTTCATCCAATGACACAAACACACCTATTGGATGCACAAGATTGGTTAGAAACCCTAATTGGACAACAATAAGCCTAGGGAGGATGAAAATGACCTAAATGTTCATCTAATGACACAAACACACCTATTGGATGCAAAAGATTAGTTAAAAACCCTAATTGCACAAAAATAAGCCTAGGGAGGACGTAAATGACCTAAATGTTCGTCCAATGACACAAATGAACTTATTGGATGCACAAGATTGCTTAAAACCCTAATTGGACAAGAATAAGACTAGGGAGGACGAAAATGACCTTAATGTTCATCCAATGACACAAACACACCTATCTGATGCACAAGATTAGTTAAAAACCCTAATTGGACAACAATAAGCCTAGGGAGGATGAAAATGACCTAAATGTTCATCTAATGACACAAACACACCTATTGGATGCACAAGATTGGTTAAAAACCCTAATTGCACAAAAATAAGCCTAGGGAGGACAAAAATAACCTAAATGTTCTTCCAATGACACAAATGAACTTATTGGATGCACAAGATTGCTTAAAACCCTAATTGGATAAGAATAAGCCTTGGGAGGACGAAAATGACCTAAATGTTCATCAAATGACACAAACACACCTATTGGATGCACAAGATTGGCGTAAAACCCTAATTGGACAAGAATAAGACTAGGGAGGACGAAAATGACCTAAATGTTCATCCAATGACACAAACACACCTATTGGATGCACAAGATTGGTTAAAAACCCTAATTGGACAAGAATAAGCCTTTGGAGGACGAAAATGACCTAAATGTTCATCCAATGACACAAATGAACTTATTGGATGCACAAGATTGGTTAAAAACCCTAATTGGACAAGAATAAGCCTAGGGAGGACGAAAATGACCTAAATGTTCATCCAATGACACAAACACACCTATTGGATGCACAAGATTTGTTAAAAACCCTAATTGGACAAAAATAAGCCTATGGAGGACAAAAATGACCTAAATGTTCATCTAATGACACAAACACACCTATTGAATGACAAGATTGGTTAAAAACCCTAACTAGACATGAAAAAGCCTAGGGAGGACGAAAATGACTTAAATCTTAATCCAATGACACAAATTAACTTATTGGATGCACAAGATTGCTTAAAACCCTAATTGGACAAGAATAAGCCTTGGGAGGACGAACATGACCTAAATGTTCATCCAATGACACAAACACACCTATTGGAAGCACAAGTTTGGTTAAAAACCCTAATTGGACAAGAATAAGCCTAGGGAGGACGAAAATGACCTAAATGTTCATCCAATGACACAAACACACCTATTATATGCACAAGATTCGTTAGAAACCCTAATTATACAAGAATAAGCATAGGGAAGACGAAAATGTCCTAAATGTGCATTCAATGACACAAACACACACATTGATTGCACAAGAATGCTTAAAACCCTAATTGGACAAGAATAAGACTAGGGAGGACGAAAATGACCTAAATGTTCATCCAATGACACAATCACACCTATTGGATGTACAAGATTGGTTAAAAACCCTAATTGGACAACAATAAGCCTAGGGAGGATGAAAATGACCTAAATGTTCATCTAATGACACAAACACACCTTTTGGATGCACAAGATTGGTTAAAAACCCTAATTGCACAAATGAACTTATTGGATGCATAAGATTGTTTAAAACCCTAATTTGACAAGAATAAGACTAGGGAGGACGAAAATTACCTAAATGTTCATCCAATGACACAAACACACCTATTGGATGCACAAGATTGGTTAGAAACCCTAATTGGACAAGAATAAGCCTAGGGAGGACGAAAATGACCTAAATGTTCATCCAATAACACAAATCAACTTATTGGATGCACAAGATTTCTTAAAAACCCTAATTGGACAAGAATAAGCCTAGGGAGGACGAAAATGACCTAAATGTTCATCCAATGACACAAATGAACTTATTGGACGCACAAGATTGGTTAAAAATCCTAATTGGACAAGAATAAGGCTAGGGTGGACGAAAATGACCTAAATGTTCATCCAATCACACAAATGAACTTATTGGATGCACAAGATTGGTTAAAAACCCTAATTGGACAAGAATAAGCCTAGGGAGGACGAAAATGACCTAAATGTTCATCCAATGACACAAACACACCTATTGGATGCACAAGATCGGTTAAAAACCCTAATTGGACAAGAATAAGCCTAGGGAGGACGAAAATGACCTAATTGATCATCCAATGACACAAACACACCTATTGGATGCACAAGATTGGTTAAAAACCCTAATTGGACAAGAATATGCCTAGGGAAGAAGAAAATGACCTAAATATTAATTCAATGACACAAACAAAGTTATTGGATGCACAATATTGGTTAAAAACCCTAATTGGACAAGAATAAGCCTAGGGAGGACGAAAATGACCTAATTGATCATCCAATGACACAAACACACCTATTGGATGCACAAGATTGGTTAAAAACCCTAGTTGGACAAGAATATGCCTAGGGAGGACGAAAATGACCTAATTGATCATCCAATGACACAAACACACCTATTGGATGCACAAGATTTTTTAAAAACCCAAATTGGACAAGAATAAGCCTAGGGAGGACGAAAATGACCTAATTGATCATCCAATGACACAAACACACCTATTGGATGCACAAGATTGGTTAAAAACCCTAATTGGACAAGAATAAGCCTAGGGAGGACGAAAATGACCTAATTGAACATCCAATGACACAAACACACCTATTGGATACACAAGATTGGTTAAAAACCCTAATTGGACAAGAATAAGCCTAGGGAGGACGAAAATGACCTAAATGTTAATCCAATGACACAAATGAACTTATTGGATGCACAAGATTGGTTAAAAACCCTAATTGGACAAGAATAAGCCTAGGAAGGACAAAAATGACCTAAATGTTCATCCAATGACACAAACACACCTATTGGATGCACAAGATTGGTTAGAAACCCTAATTGGACAAGAATAAGCCTAGGGAGGACGAAAATGACCTAAATGTTCATCCAATGACACAAATCAACTTATTGGATGCACAAGATTTCTTAAAAACCCTAATTGGACAAGAATAAGCCTAGGGAGGACGAAAATGACCTAAATGTTCATCCAATGACACAAATGAACTTATTGGATGCACAAGATTCGTTAGAAACCCTAATTGGACCAGAATAAGTCTAGGGAGGACGAAAATGACGTAAATGTTCATCCAATGACACAAACACGCCTATTGGATGCACAAGAATGGTTAAAAACCCTAACTAACAAGAATAAGCCTACGGAGGACAAAAATGACATAAATGTTCAACCAATGACACAAATGAACTTATTGGATGCACATGATTGTCTAAAACCCTAATTGGACAAGAATAAGACTAGGGAGGACGAAAATGACCTAAATGTTCATCCAATGTCACAAACACACCTATTGGATGCACAAGATTGGTTAGAAACCCTAATTGGACAAGAATAAGCCTAGGGAGGACGAAAATGACCAAAATGTTCATCCAATGACACAAACACAGCTATTGGATGCATAAGATTGGTTAAAAAACCTAATTGGACAAGAATAAGCCTAGGACGAAAATGACCTAAATGTTCATCCAAATACACAAACACACCTATTGGATGCACAAGATTGGTTAAAAACCCTAACTGGACAAGAATAATCCTAGGGAGGACGAAAATGACTTAAATCTTAATCCAATGACACAAATGAACTTATTGGATGCACAAGATTGCTTAAAACCCTAATTGGACAAGAATAAGCCTTGGGAGGACGAAAATGACCTAAGAGTTCATCAAATGACACAAACACACCTATTGGATGCACAAGATTGGTTAAAAACCCTAATTGGAAAAGAATAAGCCTAGGGAGGACGAAAATGACCTAAATGTTCATCCAATGACACAAACACACCTATTGGATGCACAAGATTCGTTAGAAACCCTAATTGGACAAGAATAAGCATAGGGAGGACGAAAATGACCTAAATGTGCATCCAATGACACAAACACACACATTGATTGCACAAGAATGCTTAAAACCCTAATTGGACAAGAATAAGACTAGGGAGGACGAACATGACCTAAATGTTCATCCAATGACACAAACACACCTATTGGATGCACAAGATTGGTTAGAAACCCTAATTGGACAACAATAAGCCTAGGGAGGATGAAAATGACCTAAATGTTCATCTAATGACACAAACACACCTATTGGATGCAAAAGATTGGTTAAAAACCCTAATTGCACAAAAATAAGCCTAGGGAGGACGAAAATGACCTAAATGTTCGTCCAATGACACAAATGAACTTATTGGGTGCACAAGATTGCTTAAACCCCTAATTGGACAAGAATAAGACTAGGGAGGACGAAAATGACCTAAATGTTCATCCAATGACACAAACACACCTATCTGATGCACAAGATTAGTTAAAAACCCTAATTGGACAACAATAAGCCTAGGGAGGATGAAAATGACCTAAATGTTCATCTAATGACACAAACACACCTATTGGATGCACAAGATTGGTTAAAAACCCTAATTGCACAAAAATAAGCCTAGGGAGG
Organism: Cicer pinnatifidum; assembly: GCA_037974775.1. Lineage (NCBI taxonomy): Eukaryota > Viridiplantae > Streptophyta > Magnoliopsida > Fabales > Fabaceae > Cicer > Cicer pinnatifidum. Next base: position 25,725 of record JBBPBR010000758.1, read on the forward strand.
TAGAAAATGACCTAAATGTTCATCCAATAACACAAATGAACTTATTGGATGCACAAGATTGCTTAAAACCCTAATTGGACAAGAATAAGACTAGGGAGGACGAAAATGACCTAAATGTTCATCCAATGACACAAACACACCTATTGAATGACAAGATTGGTTAAAAACCCTAACTGGACATGAAAAAGCCTAGGGAGGACGAAAATGACTTAAATCTTAATCCAATGACACAAATGAACTTATTGGATGCACAAGATTGCTTAAAACCCTAATTGGACAAGAATAAGCCTTGGGAGGACGAACATGACCTAAATGTTCATCCAATGACACAAACACACCTATTGGATGCACAAGATTGGTTTAAAACCCTAATTGCACAAAAATAAGCCTAGGGAGGAAGAAAATGACCTAAATGTTCATCCAATAACACAAATGAACTTATTGGATGCACAAGATTGCTTAAAACCCTAATTGGACAAGAATAAGACTAGGGAGGACGAAAATGACCTAAATGTTCATCCAATGACACAAACACACCTATTGAATGACAAGATTGGTTAAAAACCCTAACTGGACATGAAAAAGCCTAGGGAGGATGAAAATGACTTAAATCTTAATCCAATGACACAAATGAACTTATTGGATGCACAAGATTGCTTAAAACCCTAATTGGACAAGAATAAGCCTTGGGAGGACGAACATGACCTAAATGTTCATCCAATGACACAAACACACCTATGGGATGCACAAGATTGGTTGGAAACCCTAATTGGACAAGAATAAGCCTAGGACGAAAATGACCTAAATGTTCATCCAATGACACAAACACACCTATTGGATGCACAAGATTGGTTAAAAACCCTAACTGGACAAGAATAATCCTAGGGAGGACGAAAATGACTTAAATCTTAATCCAATGACACAAATGAACTTATTGGATGCACAAGATTGCTTAAAACCCTAATT
>JBBPBR010000759.1:0-48645 GCA_037974775.1 Cicer pinnatifidum
TTAGAAACCCTAATTTGACAAGAATAAGCCTAGGGAGGACGAAAATGACCTACCTATTCATCCAATGACACAAATGAACTTATTGGATGCACAAGATTGCTTAAAACCCTAATTGGACAAGAATAAGACTAGGGAGGACGACAATGACCTAAATGTTCATCCAATGACACAAACACACCTATTGGAGGCACAAGATTGGTTAGAAACCCTAATTGGACAAGAATATGCCTAGGGAGGATGAAAATGACCTAAATATTCATCCAATGACACAAATGAACTTATTGGATGCACAAGATGGCTTAAAACCCTAATTGGACAAGAATAAGACTAGGGAGGACGAAAATGACCTAAATGTTAATCCAATGACACAAACACACCTATTGGATGCACAAGATTGGTTAGAAACCCTAATTGGACAAGAAAAAGCCTTGGGAGGATGAAAATGTCCTAACTGTTCATCCAATGACACAAATGAACTTATTGGATGCACAAGATTGGTTAAAAACCCTAATTGGACAAGAATAAGCCTAGGGAGGACGAAAATGACCTAAATGTTCATCCAATGACACAAACACACCTATTGGATGCACAAGATTGGTTAAAAACCCTAATTGGATAAGAATAAGCATAGGGAGGACGAAAATGACCTAAATGTTCATCCAATGACACAAATGAACTAATTGGACGCACAAGATTGGTTAAAAACCCTAATTGGACAAGAATAAGCCTAGGGAGGACGAAAATGACCTAAATGTTCATCCAATGACACAATTGAACTTATTGGATGCACAAGATTGGTTAAAAACCCTAATTGGACAAGAATAAGCCTAGGGAGGACGAAAATGACCTAAATGTTAATCCAATAACACAAACACACCTATTGGATGCCCAAGATTGGTTAGAAACCATAATTGGACAAGAATAAGCCTAGGGAGGAGGAAAATGACCTAAATGTTAATCCAATGACACAAATGAACTTATTGGATGCACAAGATTGGTTAAAAACCCTAATTGGACAAGAATAAGCCTAGGGAGGACGAAAATTACCTAAATGTTCATCCAATGACACCAACACACCTATTGGATGCACAAGATTGGTTAAAAACCCTAATTGGATAAGAATAAGCATAGGGAGGACGAAAATGACCTAAATGTTCACCCAATGACACAAATGAACTTATTCGATGCACAAGATTGGTTAAAAACCCTAATTGGACAAGAATAAGCCTAGGGAGGACGAAAATGACCTAAATGTTCATCCAATGACACAATTGAACTTATTGGATGCACAAGATTGGTTAAAAACCCTAATTGGACAAGAATAAGCCTAGGGAGGACGAAAATGACCTAAATGTTCATCCAATGACACAATTGAACTTATTGGATGCACAAGATTGGTTAAAAACCCTAATTCGACAAGAATAAGCCTAGGGAGGACGAAGATGACCTAAATGTTAATCCAATGACACAAACACACCTATTGGATGCCCAAGATTGGTTAGAAACCATAATTGGACAAGAATAAGCCTAGGGAGGACGAAAATGACCTAAATGTTAATCCAATGACACAAATGAACTTATTGGATGCACAAGATTGGTTAAAAACCCTAATTGGACAAGAATAAGCCTAGGGAGGACGAAAATGACCTAAATGTTCATCCAATGACACAAACACACCTATTGGATGCACAAGATTGGTTAGAAACCCTAATTGGACAAGAATATGCCTTGGGAGGATGAAAATGACCTAAATATTCATCCAATGACACAAATGAACTTATTGGATGCACAAGATTGCTTAAAACCCTAATTGGACAAGAATAAGACTAGGGAGGACGAAAATGACCTAAATGTTCATCCAATGACACAAACACACCTATTGGATGCACAAGATTGGTTAGAAACCCTAATTGGACAAGAATAAGCCTAGGGAGGACGAAAATGACCTAAATGTTAATCCAATGACACAAATCAACTTATTGGATGCACAAGATTGCTTAAAACCCTAATTGCACAAGAATAAGCCTAGGGAGGACGAAAGTAACCTAAATGTTCATCCAATGACAAAAACACACCTATTGGATGCACAAGATTGTTTAGAAACCCTAATTGGATAAGAATAAGCTTAGGGAGGACGAAAATGACCTAAATATTCATCCAATGACACAAATGAACTTATTGGATGCACAAGATTGCTTAAAACCCTAATTGGACAAGAATAAGACTAGGGAGGACGAAAATGACCTAAATGTTCATCCAATGACACAAACACACCTATTGGATGCACAAGATTGGTTAGAAACCCTAATTGGACAAGAATAAGCCTAGGGAGGACGAAAATGACCTAAATGTTAATCCAATGACACAAATGAACTTATTGGATGCACAAGATTGGTTAAAAACCCTAATGGGTCAAGAATAAGCCTAGGAAGGACGAAAATGACCTAAATGTTAATCCAATGACACAAATGAACTTATTGGAGGCACAAGATTGGTTAAGAACCCTAATTGGACAAGAATTAGCCTAGGGAGGATGAAAATGACCTAAATGTTCATCCAATGACACAAACACACCTATTGGATGCACAAGATTGGTTAGAAACCCTAATTGGACAAGAATAAGCCTTTGGAGGACGAAAATGACCTAAATGTTCATCCAATGACACAAATGAACTTATTGGATGCACAAGATTGGTTAAAAACCCTAATTGGACAAGAATAAGCCTAGGGAGGACGAAAATGACCTAAATGTTCATCCAATGACACAAACACACCTATTGGATGCACAAGATTTGTTAAAAACCCTAATTGGACAAAAATAAGCCTATGGAGGACAAAAATGACCTAAATGTTCATCTAATGACACAAACACACCTATTGAATGACAAGATTGGTTAAAAACCCTAACTAGACATGAAAAAGCCTAGGGAGGACGAAAATGACTTAAATCTTAATCCAATGACACAAATTAACTTATTGGATGCACAAGATTGCTTAAAACCCTAATTGGACAAGAATAAGCCTTGGGAGGACGAACATGACCTAAATGTTCATCCAATGACACAAACACACCTATTGGAAGCACAAGTTTGGTTAAAAACCCTAATTGGACAAGAATAAGCCTAGGGAGGACGAAAATGACCTAAATGTTCATCCAATGACACAAACACACCTATTATATGCACAAGATTCGTTAGAAACCCTAATTATACAAGAATAAGCATAGGGAAGACGAAAATGTCCTAAATGTGCATTCAATGACACAAACACACACATTGATTGCACAAGAATGCTTAAAACCCTAATTGGACAAGAATAAGACTAGGGAGGACGAAAATGACCTAAATGTTCATCCAATGACACAATCACACCTATTGGATGTACAAGATTGGTTAAAAACCCTAATTGGACAACAATAAGCCTAGGGAGGATGAAAATGACCTAAATGTTCATCTAATGACACAAACACACCTTTTGGATGCACAAGATTGGTTAAAAACCCTAATTGCACAAATGAACTTATTGGATGCATAAGATTGTTTAAAACCCTAATTTGACAAGAATAAGACTAGGGAGGACGAAAATTACCTAAATGTTCATCCAATGACACAAACACACCTATTGGATGCACAAGATTGGTTAGAAACCCTAATTGGACAAGAATAAGCCTAGGGAGGACGAAAATGACCTAAATGTTCATCCAATAACACAAATCAACTTATTGGATGCACAAGATTTCTTAAAAACCCTAATTGGACAAGAATAAGCCTAGGGAGGACGAAAATGACCTAAATGTTCATCCAATGACACAAATGAACTTATTGGACGCACAAGATTGGTTAAAAATCCTAATTGGACAAGAATAAGGCTAGGGTGGACGAAAATGACCTAAATGTTCATCCAATCACACAAATGAACTTATTGGATGCACAAGATTGGTTAAAAACCCTAATTGGACAAGAATAAGCCTAGGGAGGACGAAAATGACCTAAATGTTCATCCAATGACACAAACACACCTATTGGATGCACAAGATTGTTTACAAACCCTAATTGGACAAGAATAAGCCTTGGGAGGACGAAAATTACCTAAATGTTCATCCAATGACACAAATGAACATATTGGATGCACAAGATTGGTTAAAAACCCTAATTGGACAAGAATAAGCCTAGGGAGGACGAAAATGACCTAAATGTTCATCCAATGACACAAACACACCTATTGGATGCACAAGATTGGTTAGAAACCCTAATTGGACAAGAATAAGCCTAGGGAGGACGAAAATGACCTAAATGTTAATCCAATGACAAAAATGAACTTATTGAATGCACAAGATTGCTTAAAAACACTAATTGGACAAGAATAAGCCTAGGGAGGACGAAAATGACCTAAATGTTCATCCAATGACACAAACACACCTATTGGATGCACAAGATTGGTTAGAAACCCTAATTGGACAAGAATAAGAATAGGGAGGACGAAAATAACCTAAATGTTCATACAATGACACAAATGAACTTATTGGATGCACAAGATTGGTTAAAAACACTAATTGGACAAGATTAAGCCTAGGGAGGACGAAAGTGACCTAAATGTTCATCAAATGACTAAACACACCTATTGGATGCACAAGATTGGTTAGAAACCCTAATTGGACAAGAATAAGCCTAGGGAGGATGAAAATGACTTAAATGTTCATCCAAAGACACAAATGAACTTATTGGATGCACAAGATTGGTTAAAAACCCTAATTGGACAAGAATAAGCCTAGGGAGGACGAAAATGACCTAAATGTTCATCCAATGACACAAACACACCTATTGGATGCACAAGATTGGTTAGAAACCCTAATTGGACAAGAATAAGCCTAGGGAGGACGAAAATGACCTAAATGTTAATCCAATGACACAAATGAACTTATTGGATGCACAAGATTGGTTAAAAACCCTAGTTGGACAAGAATAAGCCGAGGGAGGACGAAAATAACCTAAATGTTCATCAAATGACTAAACACACCTATTGGATGCACAAGATTGGTTAGAAACCCTAATTGGACAAGAATAAGCCTAGGAAGGACGAAAATGACCTAAATGTTCACCCAATGACACAAATGAACTTATTGGATGCACAAGATTGGTTAAAAACCCTAATTGGACAAGAATAAGCCTAGGGAGGACGAAAATGACCTAAATGTTCATCCAATGACACAAACACACCTATTGGATGCACAAGATTGGTTAGAAACCCTAATTGGACAAGAATAAGCCTAGGGAGGACGAAAATGACCTAAATGTTAATCCAATGACAAAATGAACTTATTGGATGCACAAGATTGGTTAAAAACCCTAATTGGACAAGAATAAGCCTAGGGAGGACGAAAATGACCTAAATGTTCATCCAATGACAGAAACACACCTATTGGATGCACAAGATTGGTTAGAAACCCTAATTGGACAAGAATAAGCCTAGGGAGGACGAAAATGACCTAAATGTTAATCCAATGACACAAATGAACTTATTGGATGCACAAGATTGGTTAAAAACCCTAATTGGACAAGAATAAGCCTAGGGAGGACGAAAATGACCTAAATGTTCATCCAATGACACAAACACACATATTGGATACACAAGATTGTTTAGAAACCCTAATTGGACAAGAATAAGCCTAGGGAGGACGAAAATGACCTAAATGTTCATCCAATGACACAAACACACCTATTGGATGCACAAGATTGGTTAGAAACCCTAATTGGACAAGAATAAGCCTAGGGAGGACGAAAATGACCTAAATGTTCATCCAATGACACAAACACACCTATTGGATGCACACGATTGGTTAGAAGCCCTAATTGGACAAGAATAAGCCTAGGGAGGACGAAAATGACCTAAATGTTAATCCAATGACACAAATGAACTTATTGGATGCACAAGATTGGTTAAAAACCCTAATTGGACAAGAATAAGCCTAGGGAGGACGAAAATGACCTAAATGTTCATCCAATGACACAAACACACCTATTGGATGGAAAAGATTGGTTAGAAACCCTAATTGGACAAGAATAAGCCTAGGGAGGACGAAAATGACCTAAATGTTAATCCAATGACACAAATGAACTTATTGGATGCACAAGATTGGTTAAAAACCCTAATTGGACAAGAAAAAGCCTAGGGAGGACGAAAATGACCTAAATGTTAATCCAATGACACAAATGAACTTATTGGATGCACAAGATTGGTTAAAAACCCTAATTGGACAAGAATAAGCCTAGGGAGGATGAAAATAACCTAAATGTTCATCAAATGACTAAACACACCTATTGGATGCACAAGATTGGTTAAAAACCCTAATTGGACAAGAATAAGCCTAGGGAGGAAAAAAATGACCTAAATGTTCATCCAATGACACAAACACACCTATTGGATGCACAAGATTGGTTAAAAACCCTAATTGGACAAGAATAAGCATAGGGAGGACGAAAATGACCTAAATGTTCATCCAATGACACAAATGAACTTATTGGATGCACAAGATTGGTTAAGAACCCTAATTGGACAAGAATAAGACTAGGGAGGACGAAAATGACCTAAATGTTCATCCAATGACACAAACACACCAATTGGATTCACAAGATTGGTTAGAAACCCTAATTGGACAAGAATAAGCCTAGGGAGGACGAAAATGACCTAAATGTTAATCCAATGACACAAATGAACTTATTGGATGCACAAGATTGGTTAAAAACCCTAATTGGACAAGAATAAGCCTAGGGAGGACGAAAATGACCTAAATGTTCATCCAATGACACAAAGACACCTATTGGATGCACAAGATTGGTTAGAAACCCTAATTGGACAAGAATAAGCCTTGGGTGGACGAAAATGACCTAAATGTTCATCCAATGACACAAATGAACTTATTGGATGCACAAGATTGGTTAAAAACCCTAATTGGACAAGAATAAGCCTAGGGAGGACGAAAAAGACCTAAATGTTCATCCAATGACACAAATGAACTTATTGGATGCACAAGAATGGTTAAAAACCCTAATTAGACAAGATTAAGCCTAGGGAGGACGAAAATGACCTAAACGTTTATCCAATGACACAAATGAACTTATTGGATGCACAAGATTGGTTAAAAACCCTAATTGGACAAGAATTAGCCTTGGGAGGACGAAAATGACCTAAATGTTCATCCAATGACACAAATGAACTTATTGGATGCACAAGATTGGTTAAAAACCCTAATTGGACAAGAATAAGCCTAGGGAGGACGAAAATGACCTAAATGTTCATCCAATGACACAAATGAACTTATTGGATGCACAAGATTGCTTAAAAACGCTAATTGGACAAGAATAAGCCTAGGGTGGACGAAAATGACCTAAATGTTTATCCAATGACACAAATGAACTTATTGGATGCACAAGAATTGTTAAAAACCCTAATTGGACAAGAATAAGCATAGAGAGGACGAAAATGACCTAAATGTTCATCCAATGACACAAATGAACTTATTGGATGCACAAGATTGCTTAAAAACCCTAATTGGACAAGAATAAGCCTAGGGATGACAAAAATGACCTAAATGTTCATCCAATAAAACAAATGAACTTATTGGATGTACAAGATTGGTTAAAAACCCTAATTGGACAAGAATAAGCCTAGGGTGGACGAAAATGACCTAAATGTTCATCCAATGACACAAATGAACTTATTGGATGCACAAGATTGGTTAAAAACCCTAATTGGACAAGAATAAGCCTAGGGAGGACGAAAATGACCTAAATGTTCATCGAATGACACAAATGAACTTATTGGATGCACAAGATTGGTTAAAAACTTTATTTGGACAAGAATAAGCCTAGGGAGGACGAAAATGACCTAAATGTTCATCCAATGACACAAATGAACTTATTGGATGCACAAGATTGCTTAAAAACCCTAATTGGACAAGAATAAGCCTAGGGAGGACGAAAATGACCTAAATGTTCATCCAATGACACAAATGAACTTATTGGATGCACAAGATTGGTGAAAAACCCTAATTGGACAAGAATAAGCCTAGGGAGGACGAAAATGACCTAAATGTTCATCCAATGACACAAATGAACTTATTGGATGCACAAGATTGGTTGAAAACCCTAATTGGACAAGAATAAGCCTAGGGAGGACGAAAATGACCTAAATGTTCGTCCAATGACACAAACACACCTATTGGATGCACAAGATTGCATAAAAATCCTAATTGGACAAGAATAAGCCTAGGGAGGACGAAAATGACCTAAATGTTCATCCAATGAAACAAATGAACTTATTGGATGCACAAGATTGGTTAAAAACCCTAATTGGACAAGAAGAAGCCTATGGAGGACGAAAATGACCTAAATGTTCATCCAATGACACAAATGAACTTATTGGATGCACAAGATTGGTTAAAAACCCTAATTGGACAAGAATAAGCCTAGGGAGGACGAAAATGACCTAAATGTTCATCCAATGACACAAACACACCTATTGGATGCACAAGATTGGTTAGAAACCCTAATTGGACAAGAATAAGCCTAGGGAGGACGAAAATGACCTAAATGTTAATCCAATGACACATATGAACTTATTGGATGCACAAGATTGGTTAAAAACCCTAATTGGACAAGAATAAGCCTAGGGAGGACGAAAATGACCTAAATGTTCATCCAATGACACAAACACACCTATTGGATGCACAAGATTGGTTAAAAACCCTAATTGCACAAGAATAAGCATAGGGAGGACGAAAATGACCTAAATGTTCATCCAATGACACAAACACACCTATTGGATGCACAAGATTGGTTAGAAACCCTAATTGGACAAGAATAAGCCTAGGGAGGACGAAAATGACCTAAATGTTTGTCCAATGACACAAACACACCTATTGGATGCACAAGATTGGTTAAAAACCCTAATTGGACAAGAATAAGCCTAGGGAGGACGAAAATGACCTAAATGTTAATCCAATGACACAAATGAACTTATTGGATTCACAAGATTGGTTAAAAACCCTAATTGGACAAGAATAAGCCTAGGAAGGATGAAAATAACCTAAATGTTCATCAAATGACTAAACACACCTATTGGATGCACAAGATTGGTTAAAAACCCTAATTGGACAAGAATAAGCCTAGGGAGGACGAAAATGACCTAAATGTTCATCCAATGACACAAACACACCTATTGAATGCACAAGATTGGTTAAAAACCCTAATTGGACAAGAATAAGCCTTGGGAGGACGAAAATGACTTAAATGTTAGTCCAATGACACTAATGAAGTTAGTGGATGCACAAGATAGCTTAAAAACCCTAATTGGACAAGAATAAACCTATGGAGGATGGAAATGACCTAAATGTACATCCAATGACACAAATGAACATATTGGATGCACAAGATTGGTTAAAACCCCTAATTGGACAAGAATAAGTCTAGGGAGGATGAAAATGACTTAAATGTTCATCCAATGACACAAACACATCTATTGGATGCACAAGATTTGTTAAAAACCCTAATTGGACAAGAATAAGCCTAGGGAGGACAAAAATGACCTAAATGTTTGTCCAATGACACAAATGAACTTATTGGATGCACAAGATTGGTTAAAAACCCTAATTGGACAAGAATAAGCCTTGGGAGGACGAAAATGACCTAAATGTTCATCCAATGACACAAATGAACTTATTGGATGCACAAGATTTGTTAAAAACCCTAATTGGACAAGAATAAGCCTAGGGTGGGCGAAAATGACCTAAATGTTCATCCAATGACACAAATGAACTTATTGGATGCACAAGATTGGTTAAAAACCCTAATTGGACAAGAATAAGCCTAGGGAGGACGAAAATGACCTAAATGTTCATCCAATGACACAAACACACCTATTGGAGCCACAAGATTGGTTAGAAACCCTAATTGGACAAGAATAAGCCTAGGGAGGACGAAAATGACCTAAATGTTAATCCAATGACACAAATGAACTTATTGGATGCACAAGATTGGTTAAAAACCCTAATTGGACAAGAATAAGCCTAGGGAGGACGAAAATAACCTAAATGTTCTTCAAATGACTAAACACACCTATTGGATGCACAAGATTGGTTAGAAACCCTAATTGGACAAGAATAAGCCTAGGGAGGACGAAAATGACCTAAATGTTCACCCAATGACACAAATGAACTTATTGGATGCACAAGATTGGTTAAAAACCCTAATTAGACAAGAATAAGCCTAGGGAGGATGAAAATGACCTAAATGTTCATCAAATGACTAAACACACCAATTGGATGCACAAGATTGGTTAGAAACCCTAATTGGACAAGAATAAGCCTAGGGAGGACGAAAATGACCTAAATGTTAATCCAATGACACAAATGAACTTATTGGATGCACAAGATTGGTTAAAAACCCTAATTGGACAAGAATAAGCCTAGGGAGGACGAAAATGACCTAAATGTTCATCCAATGACACAATTGAACTTATTGGATGCACAAGATTGGTTAAAAACCCTAATTGGACAAGAATAAGCCAAGGGAGGACGAAAATGACCTAAATGTTCATCCAATGACACAAACACACCTATTGGATGCACAAGATTGGTTAGAAACCCTAATTGGACAAGAATAAACCTAGGAAGGACGAAAATGACCTAAATGTTAATCCAATGACACAAATGAACTTATTGGATGCACAAGATTGGTTAAAAACCCTAATTGGACAAGAATAAGCCTAGGGAGGACGAAAATGACCTAAATGTTCATCCAATGACACAAACACACCTATTGGATGCACAAGATTGGTTAAAAACCCTAATTGGACCAGAATAAGCCTAGGGAAGACGAAAATGACCTAAATGTTCATCCAATGACACAAATGAACTTATTGGATGCACAAGATTGCTTAAAAACCCTAATTGGACAAGAATAAGCATAGGGAGGACGAAAATGACCTAAATGTTCATCCAATGACACAAATGAACTTATTGGATGCACAAGATTGCTTAAAAACCCTAATTGGACAAGAATAAGCCTAGGGAGGACAAAAATGACCTAAATGTTCATCCAATAAAACAAATGAACTTATTGGATGTACAAGATTGGTTAAAAACCCTAATTGGACAAGAATAAGCCTAGGGTGGACGAAAATGACCTAAATGTTCATCCAATGACACAAATGAACTTATTGGATGCACAAGATTGGTTAAAAACCCTAATTGGACAAGAATAAGCCTAGGGAGGACGAAAATGACCTAAATGTTCATCGAATGACACAAATGATTTTATTGGATGCACAAGATTCGTTAAAGTCCCTAAATGGACAAGAATAAGCCTTGGGAGGACGAAAATGACCTAAATGTTCATCCAATGACACAAATGAACTTATTGCATGCACAAGATTGGTTAAAAACCCTAATTGGACAAGAATAAGCCTAGGGTGGACGAAAATGACCTAAATGTTCATCCAATGACACAAACACACCTATTGGCTGCACAAGATTCGTTAGAAACCCTAATTGGACAAGAATAAGCCTAGGGAGGACGAAATTGACCTAAATGTGCATCCAATGACACAAACACACACATTGATTGCACAAGAATGCTTAAAACCCTAATTGGACAAGAATAAGACTAGGGAGGACGAAAATGACCTAAATGTTCATCCAATGACACAAACACACCTATTGAATGCACAAGATTGGTTAAAAACCATAATTGGACAAGAATAAGCCTTGGGAGGACGAAAATGACTTAAATGTTATTCCAATGACACAAATGAAGTTATTGGATGCACAAGATTGCTTAAAAACCCTAATTGCACAAGAATAAGTCTAAGGAGGACGAAAATGACTTAAATGTTCATCCAATGACACAAACGCACCTATTGGATGCACAAGATTGGTTAAAAACCCTAATTGGACAAGAATAAGCCTAGGGAGGACGAAAATGACCTAAATGTTCATCCAATGACACAAACACACCTATTGGATGCACAAGATTGGTTAAAAACCCTAATTGGACAAGAATAAGCCTAAGGTGGACGAAAATGACCTAAATGTTCATCCAATGACACAAATGAACTTATTGGATGCACAAGATTGGTTAAAAACCCTAATTGGACAAGAATAAGCCTAGGGAGGACGAAAATGACCTAAATGTTCATCCAATGACACAAATGAAGTTATTGGATGCACAAGATTGGTTAAAAACCCTAATTGGACAAGAATAAGCCTAGGGTGGACGAAAATGACCTAAATGTTCATCCAATGACACAAACACACCTATTGGATGCACAAAATTGGTTAAAAACCCTAATTGGACAAGAATAAGCCTAGGGTGGACGAAAATGACCTAAATGTTCATCCAATGACACAAATGAACTTATTGGATGCACAAGATTGGTTAAAAACCCTAATTGCACAAGAATAAGCCTAGGGAGGACGAAAATGACCTAAATGTTCATCCAATGACACAAACACACCTATTGGATGCACAAGATTGGTTAGAAACCCTAATTGGACAAGAATAAGCCTAGGGAGGACGAAAATGACCTAAATGTTAATCCAATGACACAAATGAACTTATTGGATGCACAAGATTGGTTAAAAACCCTAATTGGATAAGAATAAGCCTAGTGACGACGAAAATGACCTAAATGTTCATCCAATGACACAAACACACCTATTGGGTGCACAAGATTGGTTAAAAACCCTAATTGTACAAGAATAAGCATAGGGAGGACGAAAATGACCTAAATGTTCATCCAATGACACAAACACACCTATTGGATGCACAAGATTGGTTAGAAACCCTAATTGGACAAGAATAAGCCTAGAGAGGACGAAAATGACCTAAATGTTAATCCAAGGACACAAATGAACTTATTGGATGCACAAGATTGGTTAAAACCCTAATTGGACAAGAATAAGCCTAGGGAGGACGAAAATAACCTAAATGTTCATCAAATGACTAAACACACCTATTGGATGCACAAGATTGGTTAGAAACCCTAATTGGACAAGAATAAGCCTAGGGAGGACGAAAATGACCTAAATGTTAATCCAATGACACAAATGAACTTATTGGATGCACAAGATTGGTTAAAACCCAAATTGGACAAGAATAAGCCTAGGGAGGACGAAAATAACCTAAATGTTCATCAAATGACTAAACACACCTATTGGATGCACAAGATTGGTTAGAAACCCTAATTGGACAAGAATAAGCCTAGGGAGGACGAAAATGACCTAAATGTTAAAACAAATAACACAAATGAACTTATTGGATGCACAAGATTGGTTAAAAACCCTAATTGGACAAGAATAAGCCTAGGGAGGACGAAAATAACCTAAATGTTCATCAAATGACTAAACACACCTATTGGATGCACAAGATGGGTTAGAAACCCTAATTGGACAAGAATAAGCCTAGGGAGGACGAAAATGACCTAAATGTTCATCCAATGACACAAACACACCTATTGGATGCACAAGATTGTTTAGAAACCCTAATTCGACAAGAATAAGCCTAGGAAGGACGAAAATGACCTAAATGTTCATCCAATGACACAAACACACCTATTGGATGCACAAGGTTGGTTAAAAACCCTAATTGGACAAGAATAAGCCTAGGAAGGACGAAAATGACCTAAATGTTCATCCAATGACACAAACACACCTATTGGATGCACAAGGTTGGTTAAAAACCCTAATTGGACAAGAATAAGCCTAGGGAGGACGAAAATGACCTTAATGTTAATCCAATGACACAAATGAACTTATTGGATGCACAAGATTGGTTAAAAACCATAATTGGACAAGAATAAGCCTAGGGAGGACGAAAATGACCTAAATGTTAATCCAATGACACAAATGAACTTATTGGATGCACAAGATTGGTTAAAAACCCTAATTGGACAAGAATAAGCCTAGGGAGGACGAAAATGACCTAAATGTTCATCCAATGACACAAACACACCTATTGGATGCACACGATTGGTTAAAAACCCTAATTTGACAAGAATAAGCCTAGGGAGGACGAAAATGACCTAACTATTCATCCAATGACACAAATGAACTTATTGGATGCACAAGATTGCTTAAAACCCTAATTGGACAAGAATAAGACTAGGGAGGACGAAAATAACCTAAATGTTCATCCAAAGACACAAACACACCTATTGGATGCACAAGATTGGTTAGAAACCCTAATTGGACAAGAATAAGCCTAGGGAGGACGAAAATGACCTAAATGTTAATCCAATGACACAAATGAACTTATTGGATGCACAAGATTGGTTAAAAACCCTAATTGGACAAGAATAAGCCTAGGGAGGATGAAAATGACCTAAATGTTCATCAAATGACTAAACACACCTATTGGATGCACAAGATGGGTTAAAAACCCTAACTGGACAAGAATAAGCCAATGGAGGACGAAAATGACCTAAATGTTCATCCAATGACACAATTGAACTTATTGGATGCACAAGATTGGTTAGAAACCCTAATTGGACAAGAATAAGCCTAGGGAGGACGAAAATGACCTAAATGTTAATCCAATGACACAAATGAACTTGTTGGATGCACAAGATTGGTTAAAAACCCTAATTGGACAAGAATAAGCCTAGGGAGGATGAAAATAACCTAAATGTTCATCAAATGTCTAAACACACCTATTGGATGCACAAGATTGGTTAAAAACCCTAATTGGACAAGAATAAGCCTAGGGAGGACGAAAATGACCTAAATGTTCATCCAATGACACAAACACACCTATTAGATGCACAAGATTGGTTAAAAACCCTAATTGGACAAGAATAAGCATAGGGAGGACGAAAATGACCTAAATGTTCATCCAATGACACAAACACACCTATTGGATGCACAAGATTCGTTAGAAACCCTAATTGGACAAGAATAAGCCTAGGGAGGACGAAAATGACCTAAATGTTCATCCAATGACACAAACACACCTATTGGATGCACAAGATTGGTTAAAAACCCTAATTGGACAAGAATAAGCCTAGGGAGGACGAAAATGACCTAAATGTTAATCCAATGACACAAACACACCTATTGGATGCACAAGATTGTTTAGAAACCCTAATTGGACAAGAATAAGCCTAGGGAGGACGAAAATGATATAAATGTTCATCCAATGACACAAATGAACATATTGGATGCACAAGATTGGTTAAAAACCCTAATTGGACAAGTATAAACCTAGGGAGGACAAAAATGACCTAAATGTTCATCCAATGACACAATTGAACTTATTGGATGCACAAGATTGGTTAAAAACCCTAATGGGACAAGAATAAGGTTAGGGAGGACGAAAATGACCTAAATGTTCATCCAATGTCACAAACACACCTATTGGATGCACAAGATTGGTTAGAAACCCTAATTGGACAAGAATAAGCCTTGGGGGGACGAAAATGACATAAATGTTAATATAATGACACAAATGAACTTATGGGATGCACAAGATTGGTTAAAAACCCTAATTGGACAAGAATAAGCCTAGGGAGGACGAAAATGACCTAAATGTTCATCCAATGACACAATTGAACTTATTGGATGCACAAGATTGGTTAAAAACCCTAATTGGACAAGAATAAGCCTAGGGAGGACGAAAATGACCTAAATGTTCATCCAATGACACAAACACACCTATTGGATGCACAAGATTGTTTAGAAACCCTAATTGGACAAGAATAAGCCTAGGGAGGACGAAAGTGACCTAAATGTTCATCCAATGACACAAATGAACATATTGGATGCACAAGATTGGTTAAAAACCCTAATTGGACAAGTGTAAGCCTAGGGAGGACAAAAATGACCTAAATCTTCATCCAATGACACAATTGAACTTATTGGATGCACAAGATTGGTTAAAAACCCTAATGGGACAAGAATAAGGTTAGGGAGGACGAAAATGACCTAAATGTTCATCCAATGTCACAAACACACCTATTGGATGCACAAGATTGGTTAGAAACCCTAATTGGACAAGAATAAGCCTTGGGGGGACGAAAATGACATAAATGTTAATATAATGACACAAATGAACTTATTGGATGCACAAGATTGGTTAAAAACCCTAATTGGACAAGAATAAGCCTAGGGAGGACGAAAATGACCTAAATGTTCATCCAATGACACAATTGAACTTATTGGATGCACAAGATTGGTTAAAAACCCTAATTGGACAAGTGTAAGCCTAGGGAGGACAAAAATGACCTAAATCTTCATCCAATGACACAATTGAACTTATTGGATGCACAAGATTGGTTAAAAACCCTAATGGGACAAGAATAAGGTTAGGGAGGACGAAAATGACCTAAATGTTCATCCAATGTCACAAACACACCTATTGGATGCACAAGATTGGTTAGAAACCCTAATTGGACAAGAATAAGCCTAGGGAGGACGAAAATGACCTAAATATTCATCCAATGACACAAATGAACTTACTGGATGCACAAGATTGGTTAAAAATCCTAATTGGACAAGAATAAGCCTAGGGAGGACGAAAATAACCTAAATGTTCATCAAATGACTAAACACACCTATTGGATGCACAAGATTGGTTAGAAACCCTAATTGGACAAGAATAAGCCTAGGGAGGACAAAAATGACCTAAATGTTCACCCAATGACACAAATGAACTTATTGGATGCACAAGATTGCTTAAAAACCCTAATTGGACAAGAATAAGCCTAGGGAGGACGAAAATGACCTAAATGTTCATCCAATGACACCAACATACATATTGGATGCACAAGATTGGTTAAAAACCCTAATTGAACAAGAATAAGCATAGGGAGGACGAAAATGACCAAAATGTTCATCCAATGACACAAATGAAATTATTGGATGCACAAGATTGGTTAAAAACCCTAATTGGACAAGAATAAGCCTAGGGAGGACGAAAATGACCTAAATGTTCATCCAATGACACAAACACACCTATTGGATGCACAAGATTGGTTAGAAACCCTAATTGGACAAGAATAAGCCTAGGGAGGACGAAAAGGACCTAAATGTTAATCCAATGACACAAATGAACTTATTGGATGCACAAGATTGGTTAAAAACCCTAATTGTATAAGAATAAGCATAGGGAGGACGAAAATGACCTAAATGTTCATCCAATGACACAAACACACCTATTGGATGCACAAGATTGGTTAGAAACCCTAATTGGACAAGAATAAGCCTAGGGAGGACGAAAATGACCTAAATGTTAATCCAATGACAGAAATGATCTTATTGGATGCACAAGATTGGTTAAAAACCCTAATTGGACAAGAATAAGCCTAAGGAGGACGAAAATGACCTAAATGTTCATCCAATGACACAAACACACCTATTTGATGCACAAGATTGTTTAGAAACCCTAATTGGACAAGAATAAGCCTAGGGAGGACGAAAATGACCTAAATGTTCATCCAATGACACAAATGAACATATTGGATGCACAAGATTGGTTAAAAACCCTAATTGGACAAGAATAAGCCTAGGGAGGACGAAAATGACCTAAATGTTCATCCAATGACATAATTGAACTTATTGGATGCACAAGATTGGTTAAAAACCCTAATGGGACAAGAATAAGGTTAGGGAGGACGAAAATGACCTAAATGTTCATCCAATGTCACAAACACACCTATTGGATGCACAAGATTGGTTAGAAACCCTAATTGGACAAGAATAAGCCTAGGGAGGACGAAAATGACATAAATGTTAATCCAATGACACAAATGAACTTATTGGATCCACAAGATGGGTTAAAAACCCTAATTGGACAAGAATAAGCCAAGGGAGGACGAAAATGACCTAAATGTTCATCCAATGACACAAACACACCTATTGGATGCACAAGATTGGTTAAAAACCCTAATTGGACAAGAATAAGCATAGGGAGGACGAAAATGACCTAAATGTTCATCCAATGACACAAACCCACCTATTGGATGCACAAGATTGGTTAGAAACCCTAATTGGACAAGAATAAGCCTAGGGAGGACGAAAATGACCTAAATGTTAATCCAATGACACAAATGAACTTATTGGATGCACAAGATTGGTTAAAAACCCTAATTGGACAAGAATAAGCCTAGGGAGGACGAAAATGACCTAAATTTTCATCCAATGACACAAACACACCTATTGGATGCACAAGATTGGTTAAAATCCCTAATTGGACAAGAATAAGCCTAGGGAGGACGAAAATGACCTAAATGTTCATCCAATGACACAAATGAACTTATTGGATGCACAAGATTGGTTAAAAACCCTAATTGGACAAGAATAAGCCTAGGGAGGACGAAAATGACCTAAATGTTCGTCCAATGACACAAACACACCTATTGGATGCACAAGATTGCATAAAAACCCTTATTGGACAAGAATAAGCCTAGGGAGGACGAAAATGACCTAAATGTTCGTCCAATGACACAAATGAACTTATTGGATGCACAAGATTGGTTAAAAACCCTAATTGGACAAGAATAAGCCTAGGGAGGACGAAAATGACCTAAATGTTCATCCAATGACACAAACACACCTATTAGATGCACAAGATTGGTTAGAAACCCTAATTGGACAAGAATAAGCCTAGGGAGGACGAAAATGACCTAAATGTTAATCCAGTGACACAAATGAACTTATTGGATGCACAAGATTGGTTAAAAACCTAATTGGACAAGAATAAGCCTAGGGAGGACGAAAATGACCTAAATGTTCATCCAATTACACAAACACACTATTGGATGCACAAGATTGGTTAGAAACCCTAATTGGACAAGAATAAGCCTAGGGAGGACGAAAATGACCTAAATGTTAATCCAATGACACAAATGAACTTATTGGATGCACAAGATTGGTTAAAAACCCTAATTGGACAAGAATAAGCCTAGGGAGGACGAAAATGACCTAAATGTTCATCCAATGACACAAACACACCTATTGGATGCACAAGATTGGTTAAAAACCCTAATTGGACAAGAATAAGCCTAGGGAGGACGAAAATGACCTAAATGTTCATTCAATGACACAAACACACCTATTGGATGCACACGATTGGTTAGAAACCCTAATTTGACAAGAATAAGCCTAGGGAGGACGAAAATGACCTAACTATTCATCCAATGACACAAATGAACTTATTGGATGCACAAGATTGGTTAAAAACCCTAATTGGAAAACAATAAGCCTAGGGAGGACGAAAATGACCTAAATGTTCATCCAATGACACAAACACACCTATTGGATGCACAAGATTGGTTAGAAACCCTAATTGGACAAGAATAAGCCTAGGGAGGACGAAAATGACCTAAATGTTAATCCAATGACACAAATGAACTTATTGGATGCACAAGATTGCTTAAAACCCTAATTGGACAAGAATAAAACTAGGGAGAACGAAAATAACCTAAATGTTCATCAAATGACACAAACACACCTATTGGATGCAAAAGATTGGTTAGAAACCCTAATTGAACAAGAATAAGCCTTGGGAGGACGAAAATGACCTCAATGTTCATCCAATGACACAAATGAACTTATTGGATGAACAAGATTGGTTAAAAACCCTAATTGGACAAGAATAAGCCTAGGGAGGACGAAAATGTCCTAAATGTTCATCCAATGACACAAACACACCTATTGGATGCACAAGATTGGTTAGAAACCCTAATTGGACAAGAATAAGCCTAGGGAGGACGAAAATGACCTAAATGTTAATCCAATGACACAAATGAACTTATTGGATGCACAAGATTGCTTAAAACCCTAATTGGACAAGAATAAAACTAGGGAGAACGAAAATAACCTAAATGTTCATCAAATGACACAAACACACCTATTGGATGCACAAGATTGGTTAGAAACCCTAATTGGACAAGAATAAGCCTAGGGAGGACGAAAATGACCTAAATGTTAATCCAATGACACAAATGAACTTATTGGATGCACAAGATTGGTTAAAAACCCTAATTGGACAAGAATAAGCCTAGGGAGGACGAAAATAACCTAAATGTTCATCAAATGACTAAACACACCTATTGGATGCACAAGATTGGTTAGAAACCCTAATTGGACAATAATAAGCCTAGGAAGGACGAAAATGACCTAAATGTTCACCCAAAGACACAAATGAACTTATTGGATGCACAAGATTGGTTAAAAACCCTAATTGGACAAGAATAAGCCTAGGGAGGACGAAAATGACCTAAATGTTCATCCAATGACACAAACACACCTATTGGATGCACAAGATTGGTTAGAAACCCTAATTGGACAAGAATAAGCCTAGGGAGGACGAAAATGACCTAAATGTTAATCCAATGACACAAATGAACTTATTGGATGCACAAGATTGGTTAAAAACCCTAATTGGACAAGAATAAGCCTAGGGAGGACGAAAATAACCTAAATGTTCATCAAATGAACAAACACACCTATTGGATGCACAAGATTGGTTAGAAACCCTAATTGGACAAGAATAAGCCTTGGGAGGACGAAAATGACCTAAATGTTCATCCAATGACACAAATGAACTTATTGGATGCACAAGATTGGTTAAAAACCCTAATTGGACAAGAATAAGCATAAGGAGGACGAAAATGACCTAAATGTTCATCAAATGACTAAACACACCTATTGGATGCACAAGATTGGTTAGAAACCCTAATTGGACAAGAATAAGCCTAGGGAGGACGAAAATGACCTAAATGTTAATCCAATGACACAAATGAACGTATTGGATGCACAAGATTGGTTAAAAACCCTAATTGGACAAGAATAAGCCTAGGGAGGACGAAAATGACCTAAATGTTCATCCAATGACACAAACACACCTATTGGATGCACAAGATGGGTTAAAAACCCTAACTGGACAAGAATAAGCCAAGGGAGGACGAAAATGACCTAAATGTTCATCCAATGACACAATTGAACTTATTGGATGCACAAGATTGGTTAAAAACCCTAATTGGACAAGAATAAGCCTAGGGAGGACGAAAATGACCTAAATGTTCATCCAATGACACAAACACACCTATTGGATGCATTAGATTGGTTAGAAACCCTAATTGGACAAGAATAAGCCTAGGGAGGACGAAAATGACCTAAATGTTAATCCAATGACACAAATGAACTTATTGGATGCACAAGATTGGTTAAAAACCCTAATTGGACAAGAATAAGCCTAGGGAGGACGAAAATAACCTAAATGTTCATCAAATGACTAAACACACCAATTGGATGCACAAGATTGGTTATAAACCCTAATTGGACAAGAATAAGCCTAGGGAGGACGAAAATGACCTAACTATTCATCCAATGACACAAATGAACTTATTGGATGCACAAGATTGGTTAAAAACCCTAATTGGACAAGAATAAGCCTAGGGAGGACGAAAATGACCTAAATGTTCATCCAATGACACAAACACACCTATTGGATGCACAAGATTGGTTAAAAACCCTAATTGGACAAGAATAAGCATAGGGAGGACGAAAATGACCTAAATGTTCATCGAATGACACAAACACACCTATTGGAACCACAAGATTGGTTAAAAACCCTAATTGGACAAGAATAAGCCTAGGGAGGACGAAAATGACCTAAATGTTAATCCAATGACACAAATGAACTTATTGGATGCACAAGATTGGTTAAAAACCCTAATTGGACAAGAATAAGCCTAGGGAGGACGAAAATGACCTAAATGTTAATCCAATGACACAAATGAACTTATTGGGTGCACAAGATTGGTTAAAAACCCTAATTGGACAAGAATAAGCCAAGGGAGGACGAAAATGACCTAAATGTTTATCCAATGACACAAACACACCTATTGGATGCACAAGATTTTTATGAACCCCTAATTGGACAAGAATAAGCCTAGGGTGGACGAAAATGACCTAAATGTTCATCCAATGACACAAATGAACATATTGGATGCACAAGATTGGTTAAGAACCCTAATTGGACAAGAATAAGCCTTGGGAAGACGAAAATGACCTAAATGTTCATCCAATGACACAATTGAACTTATTGGATGCACAAGATTGGTTAAAAACCCTAATGGGACAAGAATAAGGTTAGGGAGGACGAAAATGACCTAAATGTTCATCCAATGTCACAAACACACCTATTGGATGCACAAGATTGGTTAGAAACCCTAATTGGACAAGAATAAGCCTAGGGAGGACGAAAATGACATAAATGTTAATCCAATGACACAAATGAACTTATTGGATGCACAAGATTGGTTAAAAACCCTAATTGGACAAGAATAAGCCTAGGGAGGACGAAAATGACCTAATTGTTTATTCAATGACACAATTGAACTTATTGGATGCACAAGATTGGTTAAAAACCCTAATTGGACAAGAATAAGCCTAGGGAGGACGAAAATGACCTAAATGTTCATCCAATGACACAAACACACCTATTGGATGCACAAGATTGGTTAGAAACCCTAATTGGACAAGAATAAGCCTAGGGAGGACGAAAATGACCTAAATGTTAATCCAATGACACAAATGAACTTATTGGATGCACAAGATTGGTTAAAAACCCTAATTGGACAAGAATAAGCCTAGGGAGGACGAAAATAACCTAAATGTTCATCAAATGACTAAACACACCTATTTGATGCACAAGAATGGTTAGAAACCCTAATTGGACAAGAATAAGCCTAGGGAGGACGAAAATGACCTAACTATTCATCCAATGACACAAATGAACTTATTGGATGAACAAGATAGCTTAAAACCCTAATTGGACAAGAATAAGACTAGGGAGGACGAAAATGACCTAAATGTTCATCCAATGACACAAACACACCTATTGGATGCACAAGATTGGTTAGAAACCCTAATTGGACAAGAATAAGCCTAGGGAGGACGAAAATGACCTAAATGTTCACCCAATGACACAAATGAACTTATTGGATGCACAAGATTGGTTAAAAACCCTAATTAGACAAGAATAAGCCTAGGGAGGATGAAAATGACCTAAATGTTCATCAAATGACTAAACACACCAATTGGATGCACAAGATTGGTTAGAAACCCTAATTGGACAAGAATAAGCCTAGGGAGGACGAAAATGACCTAAATGTTAATCCAATGACACAAATGAACTTATTGGATGCACAAGATTGGTTAAAAACCCTAATTGGACAAGAATAAGCCTAGGGAGGACGAAAATGACCTAAATGTTCATCCAATGACACAAATGAACTTATTGGATGCACAAGATTGGTTAAAATCCCTAACTGGACAAGAATAAGCCTAGGGAGGACGAAAATGACCTAAATGTTCGTCCAATGACACAAACACACCTATTGGATGCACAAGATTGCATAAAAACCCTAATCGGACAAGAATAAGACTAGGGAGGACGAAAATGACCTAAATGTTCATCCAATGAAACAAATGAACTTATTGGATGCACAAGATTGGTTAAAAACCCTAATTGGACAAGAATAAGCCTAGGGAGGACGAAAATGACCTAAATGTTCATCCAATGACACAAATGAACATATTGGATGCACAAGATTGGTTAAAAACCCTAATTGGACAAGTGTAAGCCTAGGGAGGACAAAAATGACCTAAATCTTCATCCAATGACACAATTGAACTTATTGGATGCACAAGATTGGTTAAAAACCCTAATGGGACAAGAATAAGGTTAGGGAGGACGAAAATGACCTAAATGTTCATCCAATGTCACAAACACACCTATTGGATGCACAAGATTGGTTAGAAACCCTAATTGGACAAGAATAAGCCTAGGGAGGACATAAATGACATAAATGTTAATCCAATGACACAAATGAACTTATTGGATGCACAAGATTGGTTAAAAACCCTAATTGGACAAGAATAAGCCTAGGGAGGACGAAAATGACCTAAATGTTCATCCAATGACACAATTGAACTTATTGGATGCACAAGATTGGTTAAAAACCCTAATTGGACAAGAATAAGCCTAGGGAGGACGAAAATGACCTAAATGTTTATCCAATGACACAAACACACCTATTGGATGCACAAGATTGGTTAGAAACCCTAATTGAACAAGAATAAGCGTAGGGAGGACGAAAATGACCTAAATGTTCATCCAATGAAACAAATTAACTTATTGGATTCACAAGATTGCTTAAAATCCCTGATTGGACAAGAATAAGCCTAGGGAGGATGAAAATGACCTAAATGTTCATCCAATGACACAAATGAACTTATTGGATGCACAAGATTGGTTAAAAACCCTAATTGGACAAGAATAAGCCTAGGGAGGACGAAAATGACCTAAATGTTCATCCAATGACACAAATGAACTTATTGGATGCACAAGATTGCTTAAAAACCCTAATTGGACAAGAATAAGCCTAGGGAGGACGAAAATGACCTAAATGTCCGTCCAATGACACAAATACACCTATTGGATGCACAAGATTCGTAAGAAACCCTAATTGGACAAGAATAAGCCTAGGGAGGACGAAAATGACCTAAATGTTCATCCAATGACACAAATACACCTATTGGATGCACAAGATTGGTTAGAAACCCTAATTGGACAAGAATAAGCCTAGGGAGGACGAAAATGACCTAAATGTTCATCCAATGACACAAACACACCTATTGGATGCACAAGATTGGTTAAAAACCCTAATTGGACAAGAATAAGCCTAGGGAGGACGAAAATGACCTAAATGTTAATCCAATGACACAACTGAATTTATTGGATGCACAAGATTGGTTAAAAACCCTAATTGGACAAGAATAAGCCTAGGGAGGACGAAAATGACCTAAATGTTCATCCATTGACACAAACACACCTATTGGATGCACAAGATTGGTTAAAAACCCTAATTGGACAAGAATAAGCACAAGGAGGACGAAAATGACCTAACTATTCATCCAATGACACAAATGAACTTATTGGATGCACAAGATTGGTTAGAAACCCTAATTGGACAAGAATAAGCCTAGGGAGGACGAAAATGACCTAAATGTTCATCCAATGACACAAACACACCTATTGGATGCACAAGATTGGTTAAAAACCCTAATTGGACAAGAATAAGCCTAGGGAGGACGAAAATGACCTAAATGTTAATCCAATGACACAAATGAATTTATTGGATGCACAAGATTGGTTAAAAACCCTAATTGGACAAGAATAAGCCTAGGGAGGACAAAAATGACCTAAATGTTCATCCAATGACACAAACACACCTATTGGATGCACAAGATTGTTTAGAAAACATAATTGGACAAGAATAAGCCTAGGGAGGACGAAAATGATCTAAATGTTCATCCAATGACACAAATGAACATATTGGATGCACAAGATTGGTTAAAAACCCTAATTGGACAAGAATAAGCCTAGGGAAGACGAAAATGACCTAAATGTTCATCCAATGACACAAACACACCTATTGGATGCACAAGATTGTTTAGAAACCCTAATTGGACAAGAATAAGCCTAGGGAGGACGAAAATGACAAAAATGTTCATCCAATGACACAAATGAACATATTGGATGCACAAGATTGGTTAAAAACCCTAATTGGACAAGAATAAGCCTAGGGAAGACGAAAATGACCTAAATGTTCATCCAATGACACAAACACACCTATTGGATGCACAAGATTGGTTAAAAACCCTAATTGGACAAGAATAAGCCTAGGGAGGACGAAAATGACCTAAATGTTCATCCAATGACACAAACACACCTATTGGATGCACAAGATTGTTTAGAAACCCTAATTGGACAAGAATAAGCCTAGGGAGGACGAAAATGACCTAAATGTTAATCCAATAACACAAATGAACTTATTGGATGCACAAGATTGGTTAAAAACCCTAATTGGACAAGAATAAGCCTAGGGAGGACGAAAATGACCTAAATGTTCATCCAATGACACAAACACACCTATTGGATGCACAAGATTGGTTAAAAACCCTAACTGGACAAGAATAAGCCTAGGGAGGACGAAAATGACCTAAATGTTCATCCAATGACACAAACACACCTATTGGATGCACAAGATTGGTTACAAACCCTAATTGAACAAGAATAAGCCTAGGGAGGACGAAAATGACCTAAATGTTAATCCAATGACACAAATGAACTTATTGGATGCACAAGATTGGTTAAAAACCCTAATTGGACAAGAATAAGCCTAGGGAGGATGAAAATAACCTAAATGTTCATCAAATGACTAAACACACCTATTGGATGCACAAGATTGGTTAAAAACCCTAATTGGACAAGAATAAGCCTAGGGAGGACGAAAATGACCTAAATGTTCATCCAATGACACAAACACACCTATTGGATGCACAAGATTGGTTAAAAACCCTAATTGGACAAGAATAAGCATAGGGAGGACGAAAATGACCTAAATGTTCATCCAATGACACAAACACACCTATTGGATGCACATGATTCGTTAGAAACCCTAATTGGACAAGAATAAGCCTAGGGAGGACGAAAATGACCTAAATGTTCATCCAGTGACACAAACACACCTATTGGATGCACAAGATTGGTTAAAAACCCTAATTGGACAAGAATAAGCCTAGGGAGGACGAAAATGACCTAAATGTTAATCCAATGACACAAACACACCTATTGGATGCACAAGATTGTTTAGAAACCCTAATTGGACAAGAATAAGCCTAGGGAGGACGAAAATGACCTAAATGTTCATCCAATGACACAAATGAACATATTGGATGCATAAGATTGGTTAAAAACCCTAATTGGACAAGAATAAGCCTAGGGAAGACGAAAATGACCTAAATGTTCACCCAATGACACAAACACACCTATTGGATGCACAAGATTGTTTAGAAACCCTAATTGGACAAGAATAAGCCTAGGGAGGACGAAAATGACCTAAATGTTCATCCAATGACACAAATGAACATATTGGATGCACAAGATTGGTTAAAAACCCTAATTGGACAAGAATAAGCCTAGGGAAGACGAAAATGACCTAAATGTTCATCCAATGACACAATTGAACTTATTGGATGCACAAGATTGGTTAAAAACCCTAATGGGACAAGAATAAGCCTAGGGAGGAGGAAAATGACCTAAATGTTCATCCAATGTCACAAACACACCTATTGGTTGCACAAGATTGGTTAGAAACCCTAATTGGAAGAGAATAAGCCTAGGGAGGACGAAAATGACCTAAATGTTAATCTAATGACACAAATGAACTTATTGGATGCACAACATAGGTTAAAAACCCTAATTGGTCAAGAATAAGCCTAGGGAGGACGAAAATGACCTAAATGTTCATCCAATGACACAAACACACCTATTGGATGCACAAGATTGTTTAGAAACCCTAATTGGACAAGAATAAGCCTAGGGAGGACGAAAATGACCTAAATGTTCATCCAATGACACAAATGAACATATTGGATGCACAAGATTGGTTAAAAACCCTAATTGGACAAGAATAAGCCTAGGGAAGACGAAAATGACCTAAATGTTCATCCAATGACACAATTGAACTTATTGGATGCACAAGATTGGTTAAAAACCCTAATGGGACAAGAATAAGCCTAGGGAGGACGAAAATGACCTAAATGTTCATCCAATGTCACAAACACACCTATTGGTTGCACAAGATTGGTTAGAAACCCTAATTGGACAAGAATTAGCCTAGGGAGGACGAAAATGACCTAAATGTTAATCTAATGACACAAATGAACTTATTGGATGCACAACATAGGTTAAAAACCCTAATTGGTCAAGAATAAGCCTAGGGAGGACGAAAATGACCTAAATGTTCATTCAATGACACAAACACACCTATTGGATGCACAAGATTGTTTAGAAACCCTAATTGGACAAGAATAAGCCTAGGGAGGACGAAAATGACCTAAATGTTCATCCAATGACACAAATGAACATATTGGATGCACAAGATTGGTTAAAAACCCTAATTGGACAAGAATAAGCCTAGGGAAGACGAAAATGACCTAAATGTTCATCCAATGACACAATTGAACTTATTGGATGCACAAGATTGGTTAAAAACCCTAATGGGACAAGAATAAGCCAAGGGAGGACGAAAATGACCTAAATGTTCATCCAATGACACAAACACACTTATTGGATGCACACGATTGGTTAGAAACCATAATTTGACAAGAATAAGCCTAGGGAGGACGAAAATGACCTAACTATTCATCCAATGACACAAATGAACTTATTGGATGCACAAGATTGGTTAAAAACCCTAATTGGAAAAGAATAAGCCTAGGGAGGACGAAAATGACCTAAATGTTCATCCAATGACACAAACACACCTATTAGATGCACAAGATTGGTTAGAAACCCTAATTGGACAAGAATAAGCCTAGGGAGGACGAAAATGACCTAAATGTTAATCCAATGACACAAATGAACTTATTGGATGCACAAGATTGGTTAAAAACCCTAATTGGACAAGAATAAGCCTAGGGAGGATGAAAATAACCTAAATGTTCATCAAATGACTAAACACACCTATTGGATGCACAAGATTGGTAAGAAACCCTAATTGGACAAGAATAAGCCTAGGGAGGACGAAAATGACCTAAATGTTAATCCAATGACACAAATGAACTTATTGGATGCACAAGATTGGTTAAAAACCCTAATTGGACAAGAATAAGCCTAGGGAGGACGAAAATGACCTAAATGGTCATCCAATGTCACAAACACACCTATTGGATGCACAAGATTGGTTAGAAACCCTAATTGGACAAGAATAAGCCTAGGGAGGACGAAAATGACCTAAATGTTAATCCAATGACACAAATGAACTTATTGGATGCACAAGATTGGTTAAAAACCCTAATTGGTCAAGAATAAGCCTAGGAAGGACGAAAATGACCTAAATGTTAATCCAATGACACAAACGAACTTATTGGAGGCACAAGATTGGTTAAAAACCCTAATTGGACAAGAATAAGCCTAGGGAGGACGAAAATGACCTAAATGTTCATCCAATGACACAAACACACCTATTGGATGCACAAGATTGGTTAGAAACCCTAATTGGACAAGAATAAGCCTAGGGAGGACGAAAATGACCTAAATGTTAATCCAATGACACAAATGAACTTATTGGATGCACAAGATTGGTTAAAAACCCTAATTGGACAAGAATAAGCCTAGGGAGGACGAAAATAACCTAAATGTTCATCAAATGACTAAACACACCTATTGGATGCACAAGATTGGTTAGAAACCCTAATTGGACAATAATAAGCCTAGGAAGGACGAAAATGACCTAAATGTTCACCCAAAGACACAAATGAACTTATTGGATGCACAAGATTGGTTAAAAACCCTAATTGGACAAGAATAAGCCTAGGGAGGACGAAAATGACCTAAATGTTCATCCAATGACACAAACACACCTATTGGATGCACAAGATTGGTTAGAAACCCTAATTGGACAAGAATAAGCCTAGGGAGGACGAAAATGACCTAAATGTTAATCCAATGACACAAATGAACTTATTGGATGCACAAGATTGGTTAAAAACCCTAATTGGACAACAATAAGCCTAGGGAGGACGAAAATGACCTAAATGTTCTTCCAATGAAACAATTGAACTTATTGGATGCACAAGATTGGTTAGAAACCCTAATTGGACAAGAATAAGCCTAGGGAGGACGAAAATGACCTAAATGTTCATCCAATGACACAAACACACCTATTGGATGCACAAGATTGGTTAGAAACCCTAATTGGACAAGAATAAGCCTAGGGAGGACGAAAATGACCTAAATGTTCGTCCAATGACACAAACACTCCTATTGGATGCACAAGATTGGTTAGAAACCCAAATTGGACAAGAATATGCCTAGGGAGGACGAAAATGACCTAAATGTTCATCCAATGACACAAACACACCTATTGGATGCACAAGATTGGTTAAAAATCCTAATTGGACAAGAATAAGCCTAGGGAGGACGAAAATGACCTAAATGTTCATCCAATGACACAAACAGACCTATTGGATGCACAAGATTCGTTAGAAACCCTAATTGGACAAGAATAAGACTAGGGAGGACGAATATGACCTAAATGTGTATGTAATGACACAAATGAACTTATTGGATGCACAAGATTGCTTAAAAACCTTAATTGGACAAGAATAAGCCTAGGGAGGACGAAAATGACCTAAATGTTCATCCAATGACACAAACACACCTATTGGATGCACAAGATTAGTTAAAAACCCTAATTGGACAAGAATAAGCCTAGGGAGGACGAAAATGACCTATATGTTCCTCCAATGACACAAATGAACTTATTGGATGCACAAGATTGGTTAAAAACACTAATTGGAGAAGAATAAGCTTAGGGAGGAAGAAAATGACCTAAGTGTTAATCCAATGACACAAACACACCTATTGGATGCACAAGATTGGTTAAAAACCCTAATTGGACAAGAATAAGCCTAGGGAGGACGAAAATGACCTAAATGTTAATCCAATGACACAAACACACCTATTGGATGCACAAGATTGTTTAGAAACCCTAATTGGACAAGAATAAGCCTAGGGAGGACGAAAATGACCTAAATGTTCATCCAATGACAAAAACACACCTATTGGATGCACAAGATTGGTTAAAAACCCTAATTGGACAAGAATAAGCATAGGGAGGACGAAAATGACCTAAATGTTCATCCAATGACACAAACACACCTATTGGATGGACAAGATTGGTTAAAAACCCTAATTGGACAAGAATAAGCATAAGGAGGACGAAAATGACCTAAATGTTCATCCAATGACACAATTGAACTTATTGGATGCACAAGATTGGTTAAAAACCCTAATGGGACAAGAATAAGGTTAGGGAGGACGAAAATGACCTAAATGTTCATCCAATGTCACAAACACACCTATTGGATGCACAAGATTGGTTAGAAACCCTAATTGGACAAGAATAAGCCTAGGGAGGACGAAAATGACATTAATGTTAATCCAATGACACAAATGAACTTATTGGATGCACAAGATTGGTTAAAAACCCTAATTGGACAAGAATAAGCCTAAGGAGGACGAAAATGACCTAAATGTTCATCCAATGACACAATTGAACTTATTGGATGCACAAGATTGGTTAAAAACCCTAATTGGACAAGAACAAGCCTAGGGAGGACGAAAATGACCTAAATGTTCATCCAATGACACAAACACACCTATTGGATGCACAAGATTGGTTAGAAACCCTAATTGGACAAGAATAAGCCTAGGGAGGACGAAAATGACCATAATGTTAATCCAATGACACAAATGAACTTATTGGATGCACAAGATTGGTTAAAAACCCTAATTGGACAAGAATAAGCCTAGGGAGGACGAAAATGACCTAAATGTTCATCCAATGACACAAACACACCTATTGGATGGAAAAGATTGGTTAGAAACCCTAATTGGACAAGAATAAGCCTAGGGAGGACGAAAATGACCTAAATGTTAATCCAATGACACAAATGAACTTATTGGATGCACAAGATTGGTTAAAAACCATAATTGGACAAGAATAAGCCTAGGGAGGACGAAAATGACCTAAATGTTCATCCAATGACACAAACACACCTATTGGATGCACAAGATTGGTTAAAAACCCTAACTGGACAAGAATAAGCCTAGGGAGGACGAAAATGACATAAATCTTAATCCAATGACACAAATGAACTTATTGGAAGCACAAGATTGCTTAAAAACCCTAATTAGACAAGAATAAGCCTAGGGAGGACGAAGATGACCCACATGTTCATCCAATGACACAAATGAACTTATTGGATGCACAAGATTGGTTAAAAACCATAATTGGACAGGAATAAGCCTTGGGAGGACGAAAATGATCTAAATGTTCATCAAATGAGACAAACACACCTATTGGATGCACAAGATTGGTTTAAAATCCTAATTGGACAAGAATAAGCCTAGGGAGGACGAAAATGACCTAAATGTTCAACCAATGACACAAATGAACTTATTGGATGCACAAGATTGGTTAAAAACCCTAATTGGACAAGAATAAGCCTAGGGAGGACGAAAATGTCCTAAATGTTCATCCAATGACACAAATGAACTTATTGGATGCACAAGATTGGTTAAAAACCCTAATTGGACAAGAATAAGCCTATGGAGGACGAAAATGACCTAAATGTTCGTCCAACGACACAAACACACCTATTGGATGCACAAGATTGCATAAAAACCCTAATTGGACAAGAATAAGCCTAGGGAGGACGTAAATGACCTAAATGTTCATCCAATGACACAAATGAACTTATTGGATGCACAAGATTGGTTAAAAACCCTAATTGGACAAGAATAAGCATAGGGAGGACGAAAATGACCTAAATGTTCATCCAATGACACAAACACACATATTGGATGCACAAGATTGCTTAAAACCCTAATTGGACAAGAATAAGTATAGGGAGGACGAAAATGACCTAAATGTTCATCCAATGACACAAATGAACTTATTGGATGCACAAGATTGGTTAAAAACCCTAATTGGACAAGAATAAGCCTAGGGAGGACGAAAATGACCTAAATGTTCGTCCAATGACACAAATTAACTTATTGGATGCATAAGATTTGTTTAAAAACCCTAATTGGACAAGAATAAGCCTTGGGAGGACGAAAATGACATAAATGTTCGTCCAATGACACAAATGAACTTATTGGATGCACAAGATTGGTTAAAAACCCTAATTGGACAAGAATAAGCCTTGGGAGGACGAAAACGACCTAAATGTACATCCAATGACACAAATACGCCTATTGGATGCACAAGAATCGTTAAAAACCCTAACTGGACAAGAATAAGCCTAGTGAGGTCGAAAATGACCTAAATGTTCATCCAATGACACAAATGACCTTATTGGATGCACAAGATTGGTTAAAAACCCTAATTGGACAAGAATAAGCCTAGGGTGGACGAAAATGACCTAAATGTTCATCCAATGACACAAATGAACTTATTGGATGCACAAGATTGGTTAAAAACCCTAATTGGACAAGAATAAGCCTAGGGAGGACGAAAATGACCTAAATGTTCGTCCAATGACACAAATTAACTTATTGGATGCATAAGATTTGTTTAAAAACCCTAATTGGACAAGAATAAGCCTTGGGAGGACGAAAATGACATAAATGTTCGTCCAATGACACAAATGAACTTATTGGATGCACAAGATTGGTTAAAAACCCTAATTGGACAAGAATAAGCCTTGGGAGGACGAAAACGACCTAAATGTTCATCCAATGACACAAATACGCCTATTGGATGCACAAGAATCGTTAAAAACCCTAACTTGACAAGAATAAGCCTAGTGAGGTCGAAAATGACCTAAATGTTCATCCAATGACACAAATGACCTTATTGGATGCACAAGATTGGTTAAAAACCCTAATTGGACAAGAATAAGCCTAGGGTGGACGAAAATGACCTAAATGTTCATCCAATGACACAAATGAACTTATTGGATGCACAAGATTGGTTAAAAACCCTAATTGGACAAGAATAAGCCTAGGGAGGACGAAAATGACCTAAATGTTCGTCCAATGACACAAATTAACTTATTGGATGCATAAGATTTGTTTAAAAACCCTAATTGGACAAGAATAAGCCTTGGGAGGACGAAAATGACATAAATGTTCATCCAATGACACAAATGAACTTATTGGATGCACAAGATTAGTTAAAAACCCTAATTGGATAAGAATAAGCCTAGGGTGGACGAAAATGACCTAAATGTTCATCCAATGACACAAATGAACTTATTGGATGCACAAGATTGGTTAAAAACCCTAATTGGACAAGAATAAGCCTAGGGAGGACGAAAATGACCTAAATGTTCATCCAATGACACAAACACACCTATTGGACGCACAAGATTGGTTAAAAACCCTAATTGGAAAAGAATAAGCCTAGGGAGGACGAAAATGACCTAAATGTTCATCCAACGACACAAATGAACTTATTGGATGCACATGATTGCTTAAAACCCTAATTGGATAACAAGAAGCCTTGGGAGGACGAAAATGACCTAAATGTTCATCAAATGACACAAACACACCTATTGGATGCACAAGATTGGCTTAAAACCCTAATTGGACAAGAATAAGACAAGGGACGACGAAAATGACCTAAATGTTCATCCAATGACACAAATGAACTTATTGGATGCACAAGATTGCTTAAAACCCTAATTGGACAAGAATAAGACTAGGGAGGACGAAAATGACCTAAATGTTCATCCAATGACACAAACACACCTATTGGATGCAAAAGATTGGTTAGAAACCCTAATTGGACAAGAATAAGCCTAGGGAGGACGAAAATGACCTAAATGTTCATCCAATGACAAAAATGAACTTATTGGATGCACAAGATTGCTTAAAAACCCTAATTGGACAAGAATAAGCCTAGGGAGGACAAAAATGACCTAAATGTTCATCCAATGACACAAATGAACTTATTGGTTGCACAAGATAGCTTAAAACCCTAATTGGACAAGAATAAGACTAGGGAGGACGAAAATGACCTAAATGTTCATCCAATGACACAAACACACCTATTGGATGCACAAGATTGGTTAAAAACCCTAATTGGACAAGAATAAGCCTAGGGAGGACGAAAATGACCTAAATGTTAATCCAATGACACAAATGAACTTATTGGATGCACAAGATTGGTTAAAAACCCTAATTGGACAAGAATAAGCCTAGGGAGGACAAAGATGACCTAAATGTTAATCCAATGACACAAACACACCTATTGGATGCACAAGATTGTTTAGAAACCCTAATTGGACAAGAATAAGCCTAGGGAGGACGAAAATGACCCAAATGTTCATCCAATGACACAAATGAACATATTGGATGCACAAGATTGGTTAAAAACCCTAATTGGACAAGAATAAACCTAGGGAGGAAGAAAATGACCTAAATGTTCATCCAATGATACAATTGAACTTATTGGATGCACAAGATTGCTTAAAACCCTAATTGGACAAGAATAAGACTAGGGAGGACGAAAATGACCTAAATGTTCATCCAATGACACAAACAAATCAATTGGATGCACAAGATTGGTTAAAAACCCTAATTGGACAAGAATAAGCCTAGGGAGGACGAAAATGACCTAAATGTTAATCCAATGACACAAATGAACTTATTGGATGCACAAGATTGGTTAAAAACCCTAATTGGACAAGAATAAGCCTAGGGAGGATGAAAATAACCTAAATGTTCATCAAATGACTAAACACACCTATTGGATGCACAAGATTGGTTAAAAACCCTAATTGGACAAGAATAAGCCTAAAGAGGACGAAAATGACCTAAATGTTCATCCAATGACACAAAAACACCTATTGGATGCACAAGATTGGTTAGAAACCCTAATTGGACAAGAATAAGCGTAGGGAGGACGAAAATGACCTAAATGTTAATCCAATGACACAAATGAACTTATTGGATGCACAAGATTGGTTAAAAACCCTAATTGGACAAGAATAAGCCTAGGGAGGACGAAAATGACCTAAATGTTAATCCAATGACACAAATGAACTTATTGGATGCACAAGATTGGTTAAAAACCCTAATTGGACAAGAATAAGCCTAGGGAGGATGAAAATAACCTAAATGTTCATCAAATGACTAAACACACCTATTGGATGCACAAGATTGGTTAAAAACCCTAATTGGACAAGAATAAGCCTAGGGAGGACGAAAATGACCTAAATGTTCATCCAATGACACAAAAACACCTATTGGATGCACAAGATTGGTTAGAAACCCTAATTGGACAAGAATAAGCCTTGGGAGGACGAAAATGACCTAAATGTTCATCCAATGACACAAATGAACTTATTGGATGCACAAGATTGGTTAAAAACCCTAATTGGGCAAGAATAAGCCTACGGAGGACGAAAATGACCTAAATGTTCATCCAATGATACAAACACACCTATTGGATGCACAAGATTGGTTAGAAACCCTAATTGGACAAGAATAAGCCTAGGGAGGACGAAAATGACCTAAATGTTAATCCAATGACACAAATGAACTTATTGGATGCACAAGATTGGTTAAAAACCCTAATTGGACAAGAATAAGCCTAGGTAGGACGAAAATAACCTAAATGTTCATCAAATAACTAAACACACCTATTGGATGCACAAGATGGGTTAGAAACCCTAATTGGACAAGAATAAGCCTAGGGAGGACGAAAATGACCTAAATGTTAATCCAATGACACAAATGAACTTATTGGATGCACAAGATTGGTTAAAAACCCTAATTGGACAAGAATAAGCCTAGGGAGGACGAAAATGACCTAATTGTTAATCCAACGACACAAATGAACTTATTGGATGCACAAGATTGGTTAAAAACCCTAATTGGACAAGAATAAGCCTAGGGAGGACGAAAATGACCTAAATGTTCATCCAATGACACAAATGAACTTATTGGATGCACAAGATTGGTTAAAAACCCTAATTGGACAAGAATAGGCCTAGGGAGGACGAAAATGACCTAAATGTTCATCCAATGACACAAATACACCTATTGGATGCACAAGATTGGTTAAAAACCCTAATTGGACAAGAATAAG
Source organism: Cicer pinnatifidum (assembly GCA_037974775.1). Classification (NCBI taxonomy): domain Eukaryota; kingdom Viridiplantae; phylum Streptophyta; class Magnoliopsida; order Fabales; family Fabaceae; genus Cicer; species Cicer pinnatifidum. Next base: position 36,733 of record JBBPBR010000759.1, read on the forward strand.
CCTAGGGAGGACGAAAATGACCTAAATGTTCATCCAATGACACAAACGAACTTATTGGATGCACAAGATTGGTTAAAAATCCTAATTGGACAAGAATAAGCCTAAGGAGGACGAAAATGACCTAAATGTTAATCCAATGACACAAACACACCTATTGGATGCACAAGATTGGTTAAAAACCCTAACTGGACAAGAATAAGCCTAGGGAGGACGAAAATGACCTAAATGTTCATCCAATGACACAAACACACCTATTGGATGCACAAGATTGGTTAGAAACCCTAATTGGACAAGAATAAGCCTAGGGAGGACGAAAATGACCTAAATGTTAATCCAATGACACAAATGAACTTATTGGATGCACAAGATTGGTTAAAAACCCTAATTGGACAAGAATAAGCCTAGGGAGGACGAAAATAACCTAAATGTTCATCAAATGACTAAACACACCTATTGGATGCACAAGATTGGTTAGAAACCCTAATTGGACAATAATAAGCCTAGGAAGGACGAAAATGACCTAAATGTTCACCCAAAGACACAAATGAACTTATTGGATGCACAAGATTGGTTAAAAACCCTAATTGGACAAGAATAAGCCTAGGGAGGACGAAAATGACCTAAATGTTCATCCAATGACACAAACACACCTATTGGATGCACAAGATTGGTTAGAAACCCTAATTGGACAAGAATAAGCCTAGGGAGGACGAAAATGACCTAAATGTTAATCCAATGACACAAATGAACTTATTGGATGCACAAGATTGGTTAAAAACCCTAATTGGTCAAGAATAAGCCTAGGAAGGACGAAAATGACCTAAATGTTAATCCAATGACACAAACGAACTTATTGGAGGCACAAGATTGGTTAAAAACCCTAATTGGACAAGAATAAGCCTAGGGAGGACGAAAATGACCTAAATGTTCATCCAATGACACAAACACACCTATTGGATGCACAAGATTGGTTAGAAACCCTAATTGGACAAGAATAAGCCTAGGGAGGACGAAAATGACCTAAATGTTAATCCAATGACACAAATGAACTTATTGGATGCACAAGATTGGTTAAAAACCCTAATTGGACAAGAATAAGCCTAGGGAGGACGAAAATGACCTAAATGTTAAACCAATGACACAAAGGAACTTATTGGATGCACAAGATTGGTTAAAAACCCTAATTGGACAAGAATAAGCCTAGGGAGGACGAAAATGACCTAAATGTTCATCCAATGACACAAACACACCTATTGGATGCACAAGATTGGTTAAAAATCATAATTGGACAAGAATAAGCCTAGGGAGGACGAAAATGACCTAAATGTTCATCCAATGACACAAATGAACTTATTGGATGCACAAGATTGGTTAAAAACCCTAATTGGACAAGAATAAGCTTATGGTGGACGAAAATGAACTAAATGTTCATCCAATGACACAAACACACCTATTGGATGCACAAGATTGGTTAAAAATCATAATTGGACAAAAATAAGCCTAGGGAGGACGAAAATGACCTAAATGTTCATCCAATGACACAAACACACCTATTGGATGCACAAGATTGGTTAGAAACCCTAATTGGACAAGAATAAGCCTAGGGAGGACGAAAATGACCTAAATGTTCATCCAATGACACAAATGAACTTATTGGATGCACAAGATTGGTTAAAAACCCTAATTGGACAAGAATAAGCCTAGGGAGGACGAAAAATGACCTAAATGTTCATCCAATGACACAAATGAACTTATTGGATGAACAAGATTGCTTAAAACCCTAATTGGACAAGAATAAGCCTAGGGAGGACGAAAATGACCTAAATGTTCATCCAATGACACAAATGAACTTATTGGATGCACAAGATTGGTTAAAAACCCTAATTGGACAAGAATAAGCCTTGGGAGGACAAAAATGTTTTAAATGTTCATCCGATGACACAAATGAACGTATTGGATCCACAAGATTGGTTAAAAACCCTAATTGGACAAGAATAAGCCTAGAGTGGACGAAAATGACCTAAATGTTCATCCAATGACACAAATGAACTTATTGGATGCACAAGATTTGTTAAAAACCCTAATTGGACAAGAATAAGCCTAGGGAGGACGAAAATGACCTATATGTTCATCCAATGACACAAACACACCTATTGGATGCACAAGATTGGTTAAAAACCCTAATTGGACAAGAATAAGCCTAGGGAGGACGAAAATGACCTAAATGTTCATCCAATGACACAAACACACCTATTGGATGCACAAGATTGGTTAAAAACCCTAACTGGACAAGAATAAGCCAAGGGAGGACGAAAATGACCTAAATGTTCATCCAATGACACAATTGAACTTATTGGATGCACAAGATTGGTTAAAAACCCTAATGGGACAAGAATAGGCCAAGGGAGGACGAAAATGACCTAAATGTTCATCCAATGACACAAACACACTTATTGGATGCACACGATTGGTTAGAAACCATAATTTGACAAGAATAAGCCTAGGGAGGACGAAAATGACCTAACTATTCATCCAATGACACAAATGAACTTATTGGATGCACAAGATTGGTTAAAAACCCTAATTGGAAAAGAATAAGCCTAGGGAGGACAAAAATGACCTAAATGTTCATCCAATGACACAAACACACCTATTGGACGCACAAGATTGGTTAGAAACCCTAATTGGACAAGAATAAGCCTAGGGAGGACGAAAATGACCTAAATGTTAATCCAATGACACAAATGAACTTATTGGATGCACAAGATTGGTTAAAAACCCTAATTGGACAAGAATAAGCCTAGGGAGGACGAAAATGACGTAAATGTTCATCCAATGACACAAATACACCTAATGGATGCACAAGATTGGTTAAAAACCCTAACTGGACAAGAATAAGCCTAGGGAGGACGAAAATGACCTAAATGTTCATCCAATGACACAAACACACCTATTGGATGCACAAGATTGGATAGAAACCCTAATTGGACAAGAATAAGCCTAGGGAGGACGAAAATGACCTAAATGTTAATCCAATGACACAAATGAACTTATTGGATGCACAAGATTGGTTAAAAACCCTAATTGGACAAGAATAAGCCTAGGGAGGACGAAAATGACCTAAATGTTCATCCAATGACACAATTGAACTTATTGGATACACAATATTTGTTAAAAACCCTAATTGGACAAGAATAAGCCTAGGGAGGACGAAAATGACCTAAATGTTCATCCAATGACACAAACACACCTATTGGATGCACAAGATTGGTTAGAAACCCTAATTGGACAAGAATAAGCCTAGGGAGGACGAAAATGACCTAAATGTTAATCCAATGACACAAATGAACTTATTGGATGCACAAGATTGGTTAAAAACCCTAATTGGACAAGAATAAGCCTAGGGAGGATGAAAATAACCTAAATGTTTATCAAATGACTAAACACACCTATTGGATGCACAAGATTGGTTAAAAACCCTAATTGGACAAGAATAAGCCTAGGGAGGACGAAAATGACCTAAATGTTCATCCAATGACAAAAACACACCTATTGGATGCACAAGATTGGTTAAAAACCCTAATTGGACAAGAATAAGCATAGGGAGGACGAAAATGACCTAAATGTTCATCCAATGACACATACACACCTATTGGATGCACATGATTCGTTAGAAACCCTAATTGGACAAGAATAAGCCTAGGGAGGACGAAAATGACCTAAATGTTCATCCAGTGACACAAACACACCTATTGGATGCACAAGATTGGTTAAAAACCCTAATTGGACAAGAATAAGCCTAGGGAGGACGAAAATGACCTAAATGTTAATCCAATGACACAAACACACCTATTGGATGCACAAGATTGTTTAGAAACCCTAATTGGACAAGAATAAGCCTAGGGAGGACGAAAATGACCTAAATGTTCATCCAATGACACAAATGAACATATTGGATGCACAAGATTGGTTAAAAACCCTAATTGGACAAGTATAAGCCTAGGGAGGACAAAAATGACCTAAATCTTCATCCAATGACACAATTGAACTTATTGGATGCACAAGATTGGTTAAAAACCCTAATGGGACAAGAATAAGGTTAGGGAGGACGAAAATGACCTAAATGTTCATCCAATGTCACAAACACACCTATTGGATGCACAAGATTGGTTAGAAACCCTAATTGGACAAGAATAAGCCTTGGGGGGACGAAAATGACATAAATGTTAATATAATGACACAAATGAACTTATTGGATGCACAAGATTGGTTAAATACCCTAATTGGACAAGAATAAGCCTAGGGAGGACGAAAATGACCTAAATGTTCATCCAATGACACAATAGAACTTATTGGATGCACAAGATTGGTTAAAAACCCTAATTGGACAAGAATAAGCCTAGGGAGGACAAAAATGACCTAAATGTTCATCCAATGACACAAACACACCTATTGGATGCACAAGATTGGTTAGAAACCCTAATTGGACAAGAATAAGCCTAGGGAGGACGAAAATGACCTAAATGTTAATCCAATGACACAAATGAACTTATTGGATGCACAAGATTGGTTAAAAACCCTAATTGGACAAGAATAAGCCTTGGGAGGACGAAAATGACCTAAATTTTCATCCAATGACACAAACACACCTATTGGATGGACAAGATTGGTTAGAAACCCTAATTGGACAAGAATAAGCCTAGGGAGGACGAAAATGACCTAAATGTTAATCCAATGACACAAATGAACTTATTGGATGCACAAGATTGGTTAAAAATCCTAATTGGACAAGAATAAGCCTAGGGAGGAAGAAAATGACCTAAATGTTCATCCAATGACACAAACACACCTATTGGATGCACAAGATTGGTTAAAAACCCTAACTGGACAAGAATAAGCCTAGGGAGGACGAAAATGACCTAAATGTTCATCCAATGACACAAACACACCTATTGGATGCACAAGATTGGTTAGAAACCCTAATTGGACAAGAATAAGCCTATGGAGGACGAAAATGACCTAAATGTTAATCCAATGACACAAATGAACTTATTGGATGCACAAGATTGTTTAGAAACCCTAATTGGACAAGAATAAGCCTAGGGAGGATGAAAATAACCTAAATGTTCCTCAAATGACTAAACACACCTATTGGATGCACAAGATTGGTTAAAAACCCTAATTGGACAAGAATAAGCCTAGGGAGGACGAAAATGACCTAAATGTTCATCCAATGACACAAACACACCTATTGGATGCACAAGATTGGTTAAAAACCCTAATTGGACAAGAATAAGCATATGGAGGACGAAAATGACCTAAATGTTCATCCAATGACACAAACACACCTATTGGATGCACATGATTCGTTAGCAACCCTAATTGGACAAGAATAAGCCTAGGGAGGACGAAAATGACCTAAATGTTCATCCAGTGACACAAACACACCTATTGGATGCACAAGATTGGTTAAAAACCCTAATTGGACAAGAATAAGCCTAGGGAGGACGAAAATGACCTAAATGTTAATCCAATGACACAAACACACCTATTGGATGCACAAGATTGTTTAGAAACCCTAATTGGACAAGAATAAGCCTAGGGAGGACGAAAATGACCTAAATGTTCATCCAATGACAAAAACACACCTATTGGATGCACAAGATTGGTTAAAAACCCTAATTGGACAAGAATAAGCATAGGGAGGACGAAAATGACCTAAATGTTCATCCAATGACACAAACACACCTATTGGATGCACAAGATTGGTTAGAAACCCTAGTTGGACAAGAATATGCCTAGGGAGGACGAAAATGACCTAAATGTTAATCCAATGACACAAATGAACTTATTGGATGCACAAGATTGGTTAAAAACCCTAATGGGACAAGAATTAGGTTAGGGAGGACGAAAATGACCTAAATGTTCATCCAATGACACAAACACACCTATTGGATGCACAAGATTGGTTAGAAACCCTAATTGGACAAGAATAAGCCTAGGGAGGACGAAAATGACATAAATGTTAATCCAATGACACAAATGAACTTATTGGATGCACAAGATTGGTTAAAAACCCTAATTGGACAAGAATAAGCCTAGGGAGGACGAAAATGACCTAAATGTTCATCCAATGACACAATTGAACTTATTAGATGCACAAGATTGGTTAAAAACCCTAATTGGACAAGAATAAGCATAGGGAGGACGAAAATGACCTAAATGTTCATCCAACGACACAAAAACACCTATTGGATGCACAAGATTGGTTAGAAACCCTAATTGGACAAGAATAAGCCTAGGGAGGACGAAAATGACCTAAATGTTAATCCAATGACACAAATGAACTTATTGGATGCACAAGATTGGTTAAAAACCCTAATTGGACAAGAATAAGCCTAGGGAGGACGAAAATGACCTAAATGTTCATCCAATGACACAAACACACCTATTGGATGCACACGATTGGTTACAAACCCTAATTTGACAAGAATAAGCCTAGGGAGGACGAAAATGACCTAACTATTAATCCAATGACACAAATGAACTTATTGGATGCACAAGATTGGTTAAAAACCCTAATTGGAAAAGAATAAGCCTAGGGAGGACGAAAATGACCTAAATGTTCATCCAATGACACAAACACACCTATTGGATGCACAAGATTGGTTAGAAACCCTAATTGGACAAGAATAAGCCTAGGGAGGACGAAAATGACCTAAATGTTAATCCAATGACACAAATGAACTTATTGGATGCACAAGATTGGTTTAAAACTCTAATTGGACAAGAAAAAGCCTAGGGAGGACGAAAATGACCTAAATGTTCATCCAATGACACAAACACACCTATTGGATGCACAAGATTGGTTAGAAACCCTAATTGGACAAGAATAAGCCTAGGGAGGACGAAAATGACCTAAATGTTCATCCAATGACACAAACACACCTATTGGATGCACAAGATTGGTTAAAAACCCTAATTGGACAAGAATAAGCCTAGGGAGGACGAAAATGACCTAAATGTTAATCCAATGACACAAATGAACTTATTGGATGCACAAGATTGGTTAAAACCCCTAATTGGACAAGAATAAGCCTAGGTAGGACGAAAATGACCTAAATGTTCATCCAATGACACAAACACACCTATTGGATGCACAAGATTGGTTAAAAACCCTAATTGGATAAGAATAAGCATAGGGAGGACGAAAATGACCTAAATGTTCATCCAATGACACAAACACACCTATTGGATGCACAAGATTGGTTAGAAACCCTAATTGGACAAGAATAAGCCTAGGGAGGACGAAAATGACCTAAATGTTAACCCAATGACACAAATGAACTTATTGGATGCACAAGATTGCTTAAAACCCTAATTGGACAAGAATAAGACTAGGGAGGACGAAAATGACCTAAATGTTCATCCAATGACACAAACACACCTATTGGATGCACAAGATTGGTTAAAAACCCTGATTGGACAAGAATAAGCCTAGGGAGGACGAAAATGACCTAAATGTTCATCCAATGACACAAACACACCTATTGGATGCACAAGATTGGTTAAAAACCCTAATTGGACAAGAATAAGCCTAGGGAGGACGAAAATGACCAAAATGTTCATCCAATGACACAAACACACCTATTGGATGCACAAGATTGGTTAGAAACCCTAATTGGACAAGAATAAGCCTAGGGAGGACGAAAATGACCTAAATGTTAATCCAATGACACAAATGAACTTATTGGATTCACAAGATTGGTTAAAAACCCTAATTGGACAAGAATAAGCCTAGGAAGGATGAAAATAACCTAAATGTTCATCAAATGACTAAACACACCTATTGGATGCACAAGATTGGTTAAAAACCCTAATTGGACAAGAATAAGCCTAGGGAGGACGAAAATGACCTAAATGTTCATCCAATGACACAAACACACCTATTGAATGCACAAGATTGGTTAAAAACCCTAATTGGACAAGAATAAGCCTTGGGAGGACGAAAATGACTTAAATGTTTATCCAATGACACAAATGAAGTTGTTGGATGCACAAGATAGCTTAAAAACCCTAATTGGACAAGAATAAACCTAGGGAGGATGAAAATGACCTAAATGTATATCCAATGACACAAATGAACATATTGGATGCACAAGATTGGTTAAAACACATAATTGGACAAGAATAAGTCTAGGGAGGATGAAAATGACTTAAATGTTCATCCAATGACACAAACACATCTATTGGATGCACAAGATTGGTTAAAAACCTTAATTGGACAAGAATAAGCCTAGTGAGGACGAAAATGACTTAAATGTTAATCCAATGACACAAATGAACTTATTGGATGCACAAGATTGGTTAAAAACCCTAATTAGACAAGAATAAGCCTAGGGTGGACGAAAATTACCTAAATGTTCATCCAATGACACAAATGAACTTATTGGATGCACAAGATTGGTTAAAAACCCTAATTGGACAAGAATAAGCCTAGGGAGGACGAAAATGACCTAAATGTTCATCCAATGACACAAACACACCTATTGGATGCACAAGATTGGTTAAAAACCCTAACTGGACAAGAATAAGCCAAGGGAGGACGAAAATGACCTAAATGTTCATCCAATGACACAATTGAACTTATTGGATGCACAAGATTGGTTAAAAACCCTAATGGGACAAGAATAGGCCAAGGGAGGACGAAAATGACCTAAATGTTCATCCAATGACACAAACACACTTATTGGATGCACACGATTGGTTAGAAACCATAATTTGACAAGAATAAGCCTAGGGAGGACGAAAATGACCTAACTATTCATCCAATGACACAAATGAACTTATTGGATGCACAAGATTGGTTAAAAACCCTAATTGGAAAAGAATAAGCCTAGGGAGGACAAAAATGACCTAAATGTTCATCCAATGACACAAACACACCTATTGGACGCACAAGATTGGTTAGAAACCCTAATTGGACAAGAATAAGCCTAGGGAGGACGAAAATGACCTAAATGTTAATCCAATGACACAAATGAACTTATTGGATGCACAAGATTGGTTAAAAACCCTAATTGGACAAGAATAAGCCTAGGGAGGACGAAAATGACGTAAATGTTCATCCAATGACACAAATACACCTAATGGATGCACAAGATTGGTTAAAAACCCTAACTGGACAAGAATAAGCCTAGGGAGGACGAAAATGACCTAAATGTTCATCCAATGACACAAACACACCTATTGGATGCACAAGATTGGATAGAAACCCTAATTGGACAAGAATAAGCCTAGGGAGGACGAAAATGACCTAAATGTTAATCCAATGACACAAATGAACTTATTGGATGCACAAGATTGGTTAAAAACCCTAATTGGACAAGAATAAGCCTAGGGAGGACGAAAATGACCTAAATGTTCATCCAATGACACAATTGAACTTATTGGATACACAATATTTGTTAAAAACCCTAATTGGACAAGAATAAGCCTAGGGAGGACGAAAATGACCTAAATGTTCATCCAATGACACAAACACACCTATTGGATGCACAAGATTGGTTAGAAACCCTAATTGGACAAGAATAAGCCTAGGGAGGACGAAAATGACCTAAATGTTAATCCAATGACACAAATGAACTTATTGGATGCACAAGATTGGTTAAAAACCCTAATTGGACAAGAATAAGCCTAGGGAGGATGAAAATAACCTAAATGTTCATCAAATGACTAAACACGCCTATTGGATACACAAGATTGGTTAAAAACCCTAATTGGACAAGAATAAGCCTAGGGAGGACGAAAATGACCTAAATGTTCATCCAATGACACAAACACACCTATTGGATGCACAAGATTGGTTAAAAACCCTAATTGGACAAGAATAAGCCTAGGGAGGACAAAAATGAGCTAAATGTTAATCGAATGACATAAATGAACTTATTGGATGCACAAGATTGGTTAAAAACCCTAATTGGACAAGAATAAGCCTAGGGAGGACGAAAATGACCTAAATGTTAATCCAATGACACAAACACACCTATTGGATGCACAAGATTGTTTAGAAACCCTAATTGGACAAGAATAAGCCTAGGAAGGACGAAAATGACCTAAATGTTCATCCAATGACACAAATGAACATATTGGATGCACAAGATTGGTTAAAAACCCTAATTGGACAAGTATAAGCCTAGGGAGGACAAAAATGACCTAAATGTTCATCCAATAACACAATTGAACTTATTGGATGCACAAGATTGGTTAAAAACCCTAATGGGACAAGAATAAGGTTAGGGAGGACGAAAATGACCTAAATGTTCATCCAATGTCACAAACACACCTATTGGATGCACAAGATTGGTTAGAAACCCTAATTGGACAAGAATAAGCCTAGGGAGGACGAAAATGACATAAATGTTAATCCAATGACACAAATGAACTTATTGGATGCACAAGATTGGTTAAAAACCCTAATTGGACAAGAATAAGCCTAGGGAGGACGAAAATGACCTAAATGTTCATCCAATGACACAATTGAACTTATTGGATGCACAAGATAGGTTAAAAACCCTAATTGGACAAGAACAAGCCTAGGGAGGACGAAAATGACCTAAATGTTCATCCAATGACACAAACACACCTATTGGATGCACAAGATTGGTTAGAAACCCTAATTGGACAAGAATAAGCCTAGGGAGGACGAAAATGACCTTAATGTTAATCCAATGACACAAATGAACTTATTGGATGCACAAGATTGGTTAAAAATCCTAATTGGACAAGAATAAATGTTAATCCAATGACACAAATGTACTTATTGGATGCACAAGATTGGTTAAAAATCCTAATTGGACAAGAATAAGCCTAGGGAGGACGAAAATGACCTAAATGTTAATCCAATGACACAAACACACCTATTGGATGCACAAGATTGGTTAAAAAACCTAACTGGACAAGAATAAGCCTAGGGAGGACAAAAATGACCTAAATGTTCATCCAATGACACAAACACACCTATTGGATGCACAAGATTGGTTAGAAACCCTAATTGGACAAGAATAAGCCTAGGGAGGACGAAAATGACCTAAATGTTAATCCAATGACACAAATGAACTTATTGGATGCACAAGATTGGTTAAAAACCCTAATTGGACAAGAATAAGCCTAGGGAGGATGAAAATAACCTAAATGTTCATCAAATGACTAAACACACCTATTGGATGCACAAGATTGGTTAAAAACCCTAATTGGACAAGAATAAGCCTAGGGAGGACGAAAATGACCTAAATCTTCATCCAATGACACAATTGAACTTATTGGATGCACAGGATTGGTTAAAAACCCTAATGGGACAAGAATAAGCCAAGGGAGGACGAAAATGACCTAAATGTTAATCCAATGACACAAACACACCTATTGGATGCACAAGATTGGTTAAAAACCCTAACTGGACAAGAATAACCCTAGGGAGGACGAAAATGACCTAAATGTTCATCCAATGACACAAACACACCTATTGGATGCACAAGATTGGTTAGAAACCCTAATTGGACAAGAATAAGCCTAGGGAGGACGAAAATGACCTAAATGTTAATCCAATGACACAAATGAAGTTATTGGATGCACAAGATTGGTTAAAAATCCTAATTGGACAAGAATAAGCCTAGGGAGGACGAAAATGACCTAAATGTTAATCCAATGACACAAACACACCTATTGGATGCACAAGATTCATTAAAAAACCTAACTGGACAAGAATAAGCCTAGGGAGGACAAAAATGACCTAAATGTTCATCCAATGACACAAACACACCTATTGGATGCACAAGATTGGTTAGAAACCCTAATTGGACAAGAATAAGCCTAGGGAGGACGAAAATGACCTAAATGTTAATCCAATGACACAAA